>OZ026623.1:65728294-65795794 GCA_964020975.1 Hermodice carunculata
TATATATATATATATATATATATATGTATGTATATATATGTATGTATATATATGTATGTATATATATATATATGTATATATATATGTATATATATATATGTATATATATATATGTATATATATATATATATATATATATATATATATATATATATATATATATATATATATATATATATATATATATTAGCCTACTGTGCGTAGGTGCTTATATAGTTGTGGGAATACATTTTAACAAGCTGAGCCACTTCATTCTGAAGAGTGAAGGACTATAAACTAGCTGAATAATAGTTTAACATGTAGCCTGCTAGTTGGAGTCCATAAAGGTTCTTCAAAATCTCATCCTCTTGGATGATCGTCGGCTCATTGTGCCAATCTACGCAAAATGTCAATCCAAAGTGGTAAATATATATAACTCTTTTCTCGTTTTTTTCCCTTTCATAAGGTATAATTCCAGAAACCAAGATCTCAAATGTTTTAGTTAGCTAATTCCTTTGTAGAAGTCTATATTTATGGACATGAATCAACACCACGACCCAAGATTGACTCATGGACGAACACCATCTACATCCTTGAACCACGTCGACCGATTACAGAAAAGGGCTTCCTTCGAGCTGTCCAGCTGTATGTCCAAAAAATACCAAAAACATCAGGGATCTTCATCCAGATATGGAGACAAACAAGACCCAAGTCATATACACTGGTGGGCCAGGTGTGGTTTGTCCCCACTGTTACAGGCATACAGACAATTGACATATCAACAATCAGGACCATACGAGTTGAACCTGGTGATCTGATTGGTTACTACTTTCCAAAGAAAAGCGTTATTCCCTACACTGTGGAACCATGTACTACAAAAGCCAAACCAGTTGTCTATATTTCTATTCCAATTACAGAGTCATTAGAACCAGGAAAAACTTCACGTTTTAGAGAGATACCGAGCCATCAATGTCGCAAATACTCATTGTCTGTGGCAATAAAGCCTGAAGGTAAAGTATCATTCTCATGTACTTAACAGCACTGATATCTACACCCTTTCCCAAGCAGATATCCACTGTAAAAGGCTCACTGCATTTCTCTTGGTAGCCCTAACTACCACTGATGGTGATGTGATTCATTCCACAGGTAAGAAACCACATCATATCTGTCCCTGATGATTATTTGGAGTAAACTTCGCCCCAGCAGGGTGACTTGCACATTCTTATTGCTAAAATCAGTTGTATATACATACTGCTATATGTTGTGTGTTTATGTGCACACCTGCAATAGTATAATAACATGACTATGATCCATGAGACATTAAACATTTTTGCCTGAACACACACATGTGGATATTTAATATTTCATAACACTGACATATTACTTTGAAAAATAAATGAGAGGCATTTACAAAGACAAGTGCTGGAGCTTTGTATTACTCTTACAAAACAGGTACATCTAGAACAACACCTTCAACACCAAGAACCTCACCAGCTGGACTGGCAACAGAATCTTCAAAACCCAGCACATCAACAGGTAGACCTGGGTCCACACCATCAGAACCAAGCTCATCAACAGGTGGGAAAGAAAGAGGATCCTCTACACCAAGCACATCCACAGATGGACTGGGAACCACGCCTTCAGGACCAAGGTCATCACCCACTGGACCAGCAATAGGATCATCAACACCAAGCATATCCACAGGTGGACTTGGAACCACACCTTCAGCACCAAGGTCATCACCTACTGGACCAGTAACAGGATCATCTACACCAAGCACATCCATAGGTGGACTTGAAACCAGGCCTTCAGGAACAAAATCATCCCCCACTGGACCAGCAATGGGATCATCTACACCAAGCACTTCCACAGGTGGACTTGGAACCACGCCTTCAGGACCAAGGTCATCACCCACTGGACCAGTAACAGGATCATCTACGCCAAGCACATCCACAGGTGGACTTGGAACCACCCCTTTAGGACCAAGGTCATCACCAACTGGACCAGCAATTGGATCATCTACACCAAGCACATCCATTGATATACGTGACCCCACGCCTTCAGGACCAAGGTCGTCACCCAGTGGACCAGCAACAAGATCATCTACACCAAGCACATCCACAGGTGGACTTGGAACCACACTTTCAGGATCAAGGTCATCACCCGTGGAACAAGTAACAGGATCATCTACACCAAGCACATCCACAGGTGGACTTGGAACCACTCCTTCAGGGCCAAGGTCATCGACCACGGGACCAGCAACAGGATCATCTACACCAAGCACACCCAGAGGTGGACTTGGAACCACGCCTTCAGGAACAAGGTCATCACCCACTGAACCAGTAACAGGATCATCTACACCAAGCACATCCACAAGTGGACTTGTAACAATGCCTTCAAGACCAAGGTCATCATCCACTGGACCAGCAACGGGATCATCTACACCAAGCACATCCACAGCAGATGGATTTGGATCTGGAAGCACGCCATCAGGATCAAGGTCATCACCCACTGCACCAGCAACAGGATCATCTACACCAAGCACTTCAACAGGTGGACTTGGAACCACGCCTTCAGGACCAAGGTCATCCCCAACTGGACCAGCAATGGGATCATCTACACCAAGTACATCTATTGGTATACGTAACCCCACGCCTTCAAGACCAAGGTCATCACCCGGTGGACCAGCAACAGGATCATCTACACAAAGCACATCCACAGGTGGACCTGGAACCACACTTTCAGGATCAAGGTCATCACCCGCTGAACAAGTAACAGGATCATCTACACCAAGCACATCCACAGGTGGATTTGGAACCATGCCTTCAGGGCCAAGGTCATCGACCACTGGACCAGCAACAGGATCATCTATACCAAGCACATCCACAGGTGGACTTGGAACCACGCCCTCAGGACCAAGTTCATCAGAGACTAGACCAGCAACAGGATCTTCAACACCAAGCACATCAACAGGTGGCCCTGGGTCCACGCCTTCAGAACCAAACTCATCACCAGCTGGACCGGCATCACCAAGGAATCAAACAGGTATACCAGTAACCAGGCATTCCACATTAAACCCATCAACAGGTAGATGGTACAAGATTCTCCCAATCCCCCCCCCCCCCAAAAAAAACGCCATGAATGATCCAAAACTTTGAACATGCTACATTTGCTTCTTTTTTTTTTTTTCATTTTTGGTGTGTGTGAAAATTTCATATGATGATATAGTCCAATATTGCAATTGGGCTTATGTTTTATTTCTTCCTATTTTTTTTTTTCTTTTTTGACAAACATGCGGATCTCCAAGGTCAAGTTCATGTGACTGTTGTTATGTGCATGCTTTTTGCTGTAGGAAGCTTGTTAAGATTATGTACATTTTTTTTTTTTTTTTTTTTTTTTTTTGCTCTAGGAAGCTTGTTAACGTAAGAAGTATACAATACCATATTGATTCAGGCCCAACGAGTATTGAAAAAAAATGCTTTGCACATCATTTATACTGCTTGGTAACAGTGGCTTCATATACTTTGTCACCATTGTTAAGTTAGGTATGAAGACTCGTTTCTAAATGTTGATGGTTTATTGCTGGAAAATTGACAACTACCCCAAGTCTTGCATGGCGAGAAAAGCAAACACAAAAAGTAGACTAAACGTTTTTGTATAGGACACCCTTAATTATTTATTAGCAATGCAGTAATACCCTTATTCCCAAGAGTCTAACCTGGTATTTGCACAGAAGGAACAGAAAAATCAACTCAGACTTCACCCAAACCAATAAAACCAACTGCGCCAGCTACTACAGGTAAGGTAAACCAGTTGTTGCATGTATATACATGTTTGCAATCAACAATGTTAAATTTTTATCCTTGCTTGGAATTTCCAGCTTAATTCTAGCATTTTTTGTAATATAATATGCATTGTGTAAACACTGACAGCAAAGATAGGATACTAAAATGGAAGAGCATATTCATGGTGCTGCAGGTATGAAAAACTGCTCATTTATGTGGACGGCACTTTATGGTTCGAGATCAATACACCTTGAGATTTGCTTCCATATTGTAAAGAGCAGAAAATTCGTCACATCTCTACTTGTGCATGAACACAAGTTGACTGGAAAATCTGTTTAAATTATGTGATTAAAACTTTAACTACTGGTATCCAGTAAACAGATCCAATCTTAGTCCCACACTTATATCTAGAATGCTGCAAGTCAAACAATGTAGATCGTATGGATAATGTACTTAAATAGAGACAACTTGATTTTGAATGTTCCTCGCACAGTTTCATATGAGATTCACCAAGGGTTAAAGGTGTCTAGTTAACCGCCAAAAATCCATGACATGGAAACTTAGCAATTAAGAAAAGCAAGGGATTGGTTGTGGCAGCTCATATCCAAAAATCTCAAAGAGCACAAACAATGAAGATATTCCAATAAATGTTTGAATTTTATTAATGGACGACGCGCCCCCTGGGAGAAAATTATGAGTGTTCTACTCCAAATAAGCTTAAGAAGGTTCTGAAAAATTACAGAAAAAAAGAACTGGAATTATGTGCAGCACCCATGAGGAAACTATTTTGTTGTTGTTGATATTTTGATTTACCCTCAGTAAGATTAGTTGTTCATTGATCAATTGATTGCAAGAAGCTGAGCGAAACAAGGACTCCTCAGAACGTGCAATCTATGTTACATGCACAACATGGCAAATATAGATAAAAACCGGTCTCTTTACTGAACTTGAAGCATATATTGTTTGATGCTCTTTCAATTTGCATATGGAAATTAGGTTGCAATGGCAATATAAGCTCAACAGCCTGACTGCTGCTAGGCTCCAAGTATAATCCGATATTGTAATTTTTAGCAGCCCTGTGTAAGAGGAAATAACGTTTACTCAATTGAGTTCCAAAATTCGAATCTCTTAAATTCTGCTTTGTTCTAACTTTAATCTGCCAAGTGTGTATAGAAATAGTCGTTCTGAGAATTACCTTAACAACCGAAACGTTTGTACTGAAGAAATTAAAAAAATTTGAGCGTAAAGAAAGAAAAAACAGAAAACAAAAATCAGACCAGTAATTTTAGACCATTTTGTCTATCCACACATAAGGGAATATTCTATCTCTGCATAAAAGGAACAGTATGGAGGCATCATGAAAAAAAAAATATATTTTTTTTCTGACATGACCAGGCATGATAAGGTACCAGACAAGACTTTATTTTACAAAGTCCTTACAGGATGATAATGTGACCTCGAACATAGTGTAATTGAATATAAAACCGGTTCCGTCAGATTTGCAGTATATCCGATAACGTGTTATCAAGAGATTGACCGAATCTACTGGTTTTTTGCATCATAAACTTTGGGTTCGGTTCAAGGTTGCTGTTTGCCCAGACGAGAAGTTGCATTGACTCTGGCATTTTTTTTTTTTGACTGTTTACTTAAAAGACAAAGTCAGCTACTGAAGAAATACAGATTTGTAGTTTATTCCCATAATTTGGCGTTAATGTGCTCCACATATCGTAACCCTTTAATTATGCAGCATGCATTCTACTGGGCTGAAGTGGCAAAACACTGATTATGCAGTTCAGTCCGTACTTATGTTATTGTATGGATCCTTCAATTGCATCAAGTGCTTCGGTGGTCGTTCCCCGATCTTTGATATATCATGCGCATATGTTTCTAGACATGACAGGTTTGGAGTACATGGTATATGGGGAAGATGGTTTCATTCTTAATTTGAAAGCTGACATGTTGTATTTCCATTCCGCAGGTACAACACAACGACAAACGTCTGCAACAACAGTCAAGTCCAAGCAGCCAACTGTTGTTCCAGTTAACAAACAGAAGCCAACTTGGATGACAACCACATGGTATACAACGATTGAAGAAGTAATAACCGACACAGTAGATGGAGAAACATACTGGACCCTGGGCACAACTTTCTCGAAACTGATAGTGACATCAAAGTTTAAAGGTATGACACTTTATAAATTGAACTTTGACATATTATCTGCAACTCTGCCTTTATGCTTGTATTTTTTGTAATTTAACTTCTAACAAGTCCATGTTAAAGTGTCCAATCAATTTGGTTGGCATCGTCATCTGTATGTATGATTCTTACGCTGTAGGGAATAATTTGGACAAACCCACCAACGTTTACTCTCGAGTCATGCACTATAAACAATGTGCTTACATTCTCAGATAACTAGATAAAATAGGTGAGCATGCTTTATGCATGATAAAGATGATAAGGCATCTCGAATGATTGATCATAGGCATATTAAGTTGCTTCACCAAATTGTAGGCTGTATAGCTTTTTAAGTGTCTTGTCATCTTAAAATAAAGGAAATGCTTGTCAAGCAAGTACTTAATAGATGCTGTTGTTTCCTTTACACCCAATATCTTGCACCAAATAAAATGTCCTTGTATAAGTGCTTATATACTTTTTTCATTCTTATGCAGAAATCTGGATATATGGAAGGGAATCAAAACCACGACCCAAGATTGACACAACGACAAACAACATCTACATCCCTGAACCAAGTCAACCAATAACACAAAATGGTGTCCTCCGAGTTATCCAGCTGTATGTTAGAAAAATACCAAAAACATCTGGGATCTTCATACAGGTCTGGAGGAGAACAACACCCACTTCATATATACTTGTAGGTCAAGTGTGGTTTGTCCCCACTGTGACAGGCATGCAGACGATTGAAGTGTCGGCAATAAAAACCATTAGAGTAAAACGTGGAGATTTGATTGGTTACTATTTTCCAGAGGAAAGTGTTATTCCCTACAGTGAAGTACCATGCTCTTCAGAAAAACCAGTTGTCTATATTTCCGATCCACGTCGAAATTCATCAGAACCAGGAAAGACTTTGCAGTTTACTGAGATGCCAAAAACATGTCGCCGATACTCCTTCTCTGTAGCAATAAAGCCTGAAGGTAAGATACCATCCTGATATCTTATCTGTCAAAGCACCAACAACCCAAACCCGTTCCACATAGAGATTTCGTATATAAAAGCCTCACTAGATCAATTTTGGCAATGGTAATTATAGCTGTAGAATTTTTCTCGGGGACTTGAGCGAAGTCATATTCATTAATGGGGAATGCTTAAATGTTAGAAACAGGGAAACACCTTGTTCAGAAAGGATGAATCATTGATAAATTCTGCTATTTTACCTTTTTGATAGTAAAATGCACAAAAATGGGTAGGGGATAATAGGTGCTACATACACTTGTAAAACCATAAACAAAAATTAAAACAAAGGAAATTTCCTGAACCAGTATCAACGTCAATTTCAGCTTTATGATAAGCAGTATGACTGTATCAGTACTACTTGTAACATGTGGAAAATATATAAATTAATAGCATCTTAAAAGTACAGCAAATATAGAACAAGAAAAAAGATCCAGCACATTTTTCTGAGGTATTTCTATGGCCAATCAGTGCCAGTGAGTTGATGACATTCCGATTTCGTGCATTTTCCTTTAATTGCACAGAAAAACCTTTACAAGCAACTGCCACTGCAGCCAAACTAGATCGACCAACATCACCCGCTTCCACAGGTGAGTACAATAATATTAACTCCTATCAACTGGCAAGGCAGAATTGTAAGACGCAAACAAGCTACAATCAATTGTTCGAGATTGTACTGTTGAGCAAATTAACAGTGAACAAGTTTTCAAAGCTTAAGAAATTAATCCGCAAGGGCAAAAGATCGTGCGTATATATATATATATATATATATATATATATATATATATATATATATATATATATATATATATATATATATATTATGAGCAGTGAGAACACTTGGAATGAAAGAATGAAAGGGAAAACTTTTGAATTCAGAGCTCGAATTGCTTTGCTGTGAGGTCTTTATGCTTAGCAGATGAAACGAGAAACCTTACAGTTGGTTTGTATTTATCTGATAACAAAATCATATTGATCAAATACATTAACATATTTGCAATGAGATCAGACAAATTTGAAAAGACTATAGTGCACACGCTGTTGTAAATTCCAAACTGTAACTTTGTGTTTTGAATACATTTGAAGAGTTGGATACACATTGCTCTCACAGTTCTAAATGAAATGTTGTCATATTTTCTGTTTTCTTTTCATGATGAATTTTACAATAAAAGTAAAAAATAGAATTGTAGCTTGCAGCAAATTAATGTATTCTCACATTGAATATATCACAGAGCATTCATTGTATAATGAGAATAAAATGTTATTGCAGGAAAAATATGAAAAAAAATCGGCCTCTTTATTTACATTTTATTCGGTAAAATTACGTTGAATTTGCATATTTCTATTGTACCTTTATGTTTAATATTGATAGAACATAGGGAGCCCATGTCTTTTATTTCAGTCCCAAGACAAACCTTTACACCTCTTTGCCAGTATTTATTGGCCCTTTCAATGAATTATTTCAAATTCTTTGTCTTCACAATTTTCCCTTTAAATCAAACAAAAGCGGGTCTTGGGTTGTGTTGTACCGAGGTGGTTTACACTTTTTTCATGTGGCCGTCCCACCAGATACAGGGGATTGACACAGCAATTTAACAAATGATTTGTTTGAGCTACCTGAATGATTGTTTGATAAAGTCAGTGTTTAAGACGTTAATTGGTGTTCTCTCCATGGATGACACATGTTACCGATTGCTAACATTCACATATTTGCCAAAGGCAAGATCAAGGGGAAAATAATGTAAGGTCAATACAAGGAGTAAACACTTTGAGCCTTTCCAAGTAAAACTGATGGTCGGATTACAGGACATTTGTGCTTTGAAATTGAAAAGCGTCACATTTGGATACTAAAAGTCACGGAGTGAAATCACATCGTAACACATATAATGTACATTTAATATTATATTAAGTTTATACCGTATTTTTTGTCCACTTGAATGTGTTCCTGAGAGCTAAACTTAAACACCCTTGTGCCACACATATACCTTGCATATGCCCAGCCCTCTGACATGATATCTACTGAGATTTACTTAAATGTATTTCTTCCTGAACATTTTTGGTTTCTTTCCTTCACCCAAAAACCTGGCAAAGAAAGCCAACATCTTTCCCGCTATCAACGAAATATGATGCGTTTCATTCTACACCCTCCTCAAAGAAACCATAAAGTAAGATTTTAGGCCATACACAAATATTGCGAAAGGGAACTAGATTGGCTGTAATTGTACATTCATTAATTGTGATCACATTTTATTCAAATCACATGTAAATGGATCCTCTTTGGAGATACATACTTCCTTGGTGGTCTATTTTTTGTTTATAGATGCAAGTTTGCCTTGCAACTCAATCAGTATACATCAAAGGCCATGTAATGTAATGATTTTCTTATCCAAAGGACACCAACTAAAAACGCCTACTGCTCCTTAATGTAAGGTCTAGTCTCGGAGATATTAGTATTCTATGACAATAACAATGAAAACAACTTAATGCAAGGATAGGACACACAAAATACTCCCCTAGATGTGTAATGTTTTACATTAAGTGGGTGATTCTTTTGTATTTAATGCTATACTAATTTCCTTTTGAACAATAGAGCCACCAGAAAAACCAATGAAGCCAATTACCTTTGGTAAGAGTCAATCCGTGAAGTTGACAGAAGATTATGGAGAAAGGTTTTATGGCAAGTATGACAGTGGCATATGTGGTTATTAAACACTTCCGTCATCCTCCTCCCTTCCAGTTAAAAAAAGGCTGCATTTTTTTGTTCTTTTACCCGTTTACATCTGCTTAAGGACCTGTATGGTCCCATTGTGTCAGAAAGAGTCAATAATGTATGAACCTTGTGTCAACATGAGATAAGCTCATTCAGGATTAATCTAACGAGTAAAGAAACAGGCAAACACCTTAGAGAGTATTTATCAGCATTAAACTTAATAGTATAAAAACATATTTCTGATGGCTGATTTAGGCTTCAAAATTAAGGGTCGCTCATGGCAAAGACTATAAAAAGGGTGTGTAATAACAGCAAATGTAAATTTGAAGGACCACCAGTTCCTTAGCTGTAAGGTTTTAATCAAGTTTAAGTGACAAAAGGTCGTATGTAAGTAGGTAAATACGATGCACTGCATTCATATTTCAGCAGATAAGTGACAAAAGTACAAAGTCTGTGTCCATTGATTACATTTCCTGTCTAATTAGATAGTGCGTCGGACTATTTCCCATGTCAGCTCCGTCAATGGCAATGCCCAGAAATTATTTTTTGCACAAATTGCTGCACTGAAATTGTCCCATGCTACCTGGCAGAATAACGACATGCAAATCTTTTCCTCAGTCCAGGTATTTATCAAAATCAGGAGGTCGTTTTCTGATATTCAAAATGAAATTATATAATCATTCTGCAGGTTCCGTGGCTTATGGATACAACATCATCAAAAGACAATACCTGGACAAACGTAAAAACGTTATATATATTCCAAGCTCTACACGCAAAGTGACGATAGATGGTTACTTAGTGGGGTGGCAGGTGTATATCGAGCAACCTGGCCAGAAAGTGTACCTGCTGGTATGGAGGAAGGTGACTGACAAGAAATATAAATTGATCAGCAAAACCGAATTTACTCCACCAACAAATCAAACTGGATTCCAAACGGTTTACACAAAAAGTGGAGTACTAGTGCGCAAAAATGACATCATCGGCTTCTACAGCCCTGGTATGAGTAGTATTCCCTACAGCAAGGTAACCTGCACGGGCGCACCGACAGGTCTGGAGTATCCAAACTTCAGCAGATCACTCAACCCGGGTGCCATTGTAAGCTTCACTCCATCTTCTGTCTGTAGAGAGTACTCATTTGCAGTTGCCATACGGGAAGTGAAGCTCCAAATAAGTAAGTCTGCTTTTAGGAGAATGTGCACCAGATCTACAATGCCAAGAAACTACATAGCATGGTTCTTTTAATTTCGAAAAGGGATGCCACGTTTTGTAGAGTATAATATTCCAAACATAAGCAATTCATGAGAAATTTCAACTTTCTTTCCAATTTCTGCATGATCAAATTTCACACAAGAGCAGTTTATTGTTTTTTAGTAAAAACAAAATTGACAATGGGACAGACAAAATACGGGTCAATTTGTTTCCAATTGATATTGCTGTTAACTAGAAAAAAATGTAAGTTACCTGTAAGGAAGCTCATTTTAGTTATGCATGTTCACTTCCGATGCAGTTACCGACTGTACATTTCTGGGTGCAGTCATGTGCAAGTTCACAAATTTCAACAGGAGAAAATTGAGAGTATACACGAAATTCTTTTAGTAGATCAATAGCCCTTCTTGGCAAACCACCTTCAGAAATATATGTTCACAATGTTAGTACAAGTCACAATGGCCCCTTTGCTCAAACACCACCTCAATTGCAAATGTGTATAAAAAAAATGATACATCACAGCTGTGCAATAAAACTGACATTAGTTGTGATGAATTTGGTGGTCAAACCAGGGGTAGTGTGAGGTACTCTGTCAAATGACTTGAGTACAATTATGAAAAAAAAAATATGGCAAAGGGTACTGTTTGTCAAATTATATTTCATGACAGGTGCTAAGGTGTATAAAAGCTGGTATATCACAGTTGTTCGATAAAAGTGACATTAGTTGTGATAAATTTGGTTGTCAAACCAGGAGCCTTGGGAGGTACTCTGTCAAATGACTTGAGTCCAATTATAACAAAAATGGGACAAAGTACTGTTTGTCAAATTATGTTTCATAACATATGATGCCAGTATCTTCTGATTAATTATTTTGTCGTTGTCGGCATATCATATAAGGAAAAACAAAATAATGGGTATGTTCTTTTCTGTTCAGTTTCAATATACCAAAGATGCCCGGATGGATATACACGGAGGGGTGGTTACTGCATTAAGTTCCTACCATGTCCGAAAGGCTACAAAAAAATAGCAGATGGTGTATGTGGCAGGACCATAATTGTCAGCAAGTGTCCAGACAATACCAAGAGAGTACTCTTAAGTACAGATAAGAATGGGTAACTTTATCTTTAGCACTTTTTCTGCATTATTTCTCCATGACTCACACAAGCAACAGTTCTATAAGGCACGTCTATATACATCCATGTATCCTTTTCCTACCAGAAATGGGAAACTGGTTATACAATGATATATTAATAGAATAACCATTGACTGAACGGAAATTTTAATGGTAGACTTAAAAGTGTTTTCAAAAAGTAAAATGGACGTTTTCCCTACTGTCTCCATCCTTACTAATGTCCTTGTCGGATTTTTACTCTGTGCTTCAAGTTTATCGTTGCTTAGATCGCTTAATATGAAGGCATTGTAAACATATGACGCACTGTATTTTTGACAATGTAGCAAAAAGAACATGTGCCAGAGTTAAAACTAATCCATTATTTCCAATTTCACGGTGCTTGGTTACATTTCAAATAACTTTCAAAATATGTGATAAGTGTTCTGATATGGACATTTGTCCTCTTTTACAGAGTTTCGCACTTCAAGTGTGTCGCTATCTTCTGTCATGGAAACTCAGTGTTACAAAATGGAGCATGTCTATCATGTGGAAAGGGTGGTAAAGACAGCATATATAAGTGGAATATAAAACTGAAGGCATGTTTGCGTAAGTATCTACCACAGCCAAATCGGAGCTCCATATCGTTCACTCTAAGAGAATAGTCCCCACATAGAATACAAAGTAAGGACTATATGTAAAAAGAGTTAATTGTATCAATAACTTCTTCTATATACCTTCTAGTGCATGCTTCTTGTCCCTGCCTGTTTTGTTGAGAGAATCAAAATTATCTCATATTTCAATTCGTAATGACTAGTATCCATGAGTCTATTGTTTCTCACTGTATTCTCCATTAAAAAGCTTTCATAGTTGGCTTAAAATTCTTGGAAAACAAAAACCAATATTTTTCTGTGTTATCTGTTACAACTTTCCTGAATCCAAAGTGGTTCTTTCATAATTTGCCATTGTTTCTTAGTTTTGATTTTTCAATACATGAAGACGAAATCACTAATGCCAGAAAGATGAACAAGCCTAAACTTCAAATTATATAGTGTGATTGACAGCTTAGAAGCCACCAAAATAAGAAAAAAGAAGGGTTGTCTATACCTAACGAACTATCTACAGAATTGAGACAATACCAGGCTGTTGAATTGCAAAAAATTCAAATTTACATGTTGAACTTTGGAAGATGGGCGTATCTCATACTGGTACTCATTGGTGATAGCAAGTGACAGTACGTTTGTAATGATAACTGTGCTAATCAAAAAGGTCATGCCAAAAAGGAGAAAAATGGGAGGAACGATGTGTTTCAGGGAAAATTAAGCTAATCTATCCTTAAAGGTACCTCCCAACGCCAATAATCTGCATTGTTCAATGAAACCAATGAAATAACGATACACACACACGCATATATATATATATATATATATATATATATATATATATATATACAGTTACGCCCGCGTTAAAGTTAACAAACGCCAAACGCACCAACGTTTCCCAAACACTTTCAGTGAAAGTCAAACGTTTTGCAAACGCGTAGCAAACACTTTCCAAACACTTTCCAAACGCTTTACAAACACTTTGCCGAACGCGTTTGGTGAAAGCCGAACGTTTTCAAACACTTTACACTTTGCGCCAAACGTATTTGATACATGTACATGTACATTTGGTAATCTAATTTTAATGACATGTATTTGTCACCTTTACCTGCTAATATTTATATTGTTACTGGTAATCAACAATATTATGACATGGCCTTAACTAATTAAGGAAGAAAATAAGTATAGGTAGAAGAAAACAAATAGTATGCCTACATTAATAGGTTTAACACGTCATTTATTATAAAGTTACAGATCTTTCAGTAGCAAGTATACACAGTCACTATCATACTTTTTCTGAAAGTGAAGTTCTTGAAAAAAGGTTTACTTTTAAAATTTCGAATGGAAATATAGAAGCAGCTCAATTTAAGTATTGTTTGGCTTACTAAGCCAAGCAATAGAATTAGCTCCAGTGGAGTAAGCCAGGCGATACTCCATTGGTCCTTGGAGTAATTATATGTAATTTACTTGAAAATTAGGAACTATATCGGAGTAAATTTATAGGCAATATCACGATCAGATCATGATATTGCCTATGGATTTACTCCGAAACAGTTTTTGAAAGATGAAATATTCGTGACATCTTAAATGAAAAATTAAGTCTTTAATTAATTTTAGTTGAATTAGACACTTGGGTAAACGTATTTGGATCGTGTTTTATATAAATATATACAACCTATAATGCTGGATAAGAGCACATTTACATGTAGGTACATCATATATTGCTGGACCTGCCAAAAATATGTTTGGAGATTCATTCAAATGGAAGTGTTTGAAATGCATAGTGTTTGAATGCGTTTGTAAAAGTGTTTGAAATCGTTCGGGTAATTGTTCAACGCATTTGGAAAGTGTCTGAACGCCTTTTTGAGAAGTGTTCGGTAGCTTTGTGAAAGTGTTCAAAACGTTTTGTAAAAGTGTTTGAGATTTTCCCCAAACGCTTTCCAAACACATTCAAAGCACATTCCAAACGTTTTCAAACGTTTCCAAACACAAGCCAAACACCAGCAAAACGCGAAAAAAGCATATCTATATATATATATATATATATATATATATATATATATATATATATTTTATTAAGCTCCCTGGATCTTCCGACAAGGATTCCAAACGAAGCTATCGAAAAACATATACCGGCGTCATGTCCCATTTGTTGGTAAGTAACTTAGTGAACATTTTGTGACTTCTTAGTTAGCTTCATAGAGAGTTTGTTATGTGAATGATTTATGATATTTTGTAATTCAAAACACTGGTATAATATACACATGCATACACACGTATGTGTATATATATATATGTATATATATATATATATATATATATATATATATATATATATATATATATATATATATATATATATATATATATATATATATATATATATATATATATATATATATATATATATATATATATAAATGTCTTGACTACTGGGATCAGCAGGTATGCCACCGCTTGTGAGTGCCGTAGCTACCGCACCGTCTTGGGCATTGTTGACATGAGGTTGTTTATTGTTGCATTAGATTTGGCAACGGTAGCATCAGGTATTTGCTGGGATTACACACTGTCTCCCTCATTGCAACCTTCAGTGTCAATATATCAAAGATAATGTTTGTAGTATTTTACACATACATGTATTTATAATCCATAAAGTGAAAATATGTATTTTTCAATTCTACTTGGTGTGAAATGATGAACAAATCCTTTTCTCTGCAGAGAAGTTGTAGTACTTGGTCTGAATAGAAGACCAAAACATTAAACCGTATGTTTATTTTCAGAGGCATATGCTTATGGATGGAATGTCATTAAGCGGCCGAAGCTTGATGGGGGAAAGAGGTTTGCTGTCATTCCAAGTACCACTAATACAATTACAAGAGATGGGGTTCTGGTAGGCTGGCAATTGTATGCACAGAGCAGACAGAGGGATGTCCAGCTCATACTTTGGAGGAAAGTAGAAGGTACTAGATATAGGTCCATATATCAAGTTTCATTCAGGGCCGAGACATATGGACTGCAATCTGTGAAGGCAGACCGTTTCATTAGAGTTCTGAAGGGAGATGTGTTTGGTTTTTACAGCCCAGATGAGAGTACTATACCTTATACACAGATCAGATGTGCTGGAGGAGACAGGGCACTGCGCACACAAGACAAGCCAACGGAAAATGGAATAACCACCTTTACGACTTTGGGTAGCAATGACTGTCGACAGTACTCATTTGCAATGGCTGTAAAGGATCAAAGTGAAATTATACAAAGGGGTAAGCCTGCCTCGTATTTTGTGCCAAGGAATGTTTTTGTGACTGATTATTGAAAGTTTTTTATTTATTTTTCATAAAGCTTATGGGATTTTCTTTTATATACGGTTTTAAACATACGTGTAAAAAGAAAAGCACAGAGAAAAAAAGTACAGTGAGCACCTTCGACATGATATTGCTTCCTTTTAAAATGAAACTGAACATACACTATTATGTTGTGCAGACATGGCTTAAATGGTATGAAACTGACATAATAAGCCTAGGTAGATACCATATAATGGGTATTACACAAACCAATAAACAGTGTCATTTGGACAACTGTAAGCAACACACATCTATAATAGTAGACTAAAGCCAACCGTTTTGAGTTCTACATAAACATGCATCTCATGAACATTTTGTCCACCGGTTGTCAAAAAGATGATCTCCTCTGCAAAAGTGTAGGGGCTTCCTGTGTAGCCTAGTTTAAAGAACAACGTAGTGACTTATTGAAAATTCCATTTTGGATTCATGACACATGTTTAATTTTTTTTATTCTACACAGGCTTTACCTCACAAAAGAGATAACAAAAAAAAAAAAAAAAAAAAACAACAACAAAAAAAACCCATTTTTTTTCAGCCACAACAGGATGCCTGGTAGGGTATGAACTGGATAGTAAATACTGCTGGAAGGAGTTGAGCAGGTGTCCTGATGGCTACAATTGGACTGGGAAAACGTGTCTGAAGTGTGGTGCATACAGTAAATTTAATGCCGCGACGAAAAGATGTGAGGCTAGCTGTCCAAAAGGCTACATCTTTACTGGTACACACTGTATCTCCTGCGGACAATACATGGACTACAGTTTCAAGGACAAAAAATGTGTACTCGCACGATGCCCTACAGGATTTAAACTACATTCCGGACAATGTGTTGGCAATGGAAGAAAGTAAAAGTAAATTTAGAACTCATACATTTGTAATGTAATTCACAATAATTTGGAGTGATCGCTTACATTGATAATACTATTACACATTACTTGAATAACAAGGTTTTCCATGTTGAAGCAAACATCTAATTTATATATAGGTTTAGGTGTGCATACGCACGGTCAGGTGTGGGTGTGCAAGAGAGAGAGAGAGAGAGAGAGAGAGAGAGACAGACAGACAGACAGACAAACAGACAGACAGACAAAGAAAGAGATCTCTGTCAGCGAAAAGTAAAACGTCAGTAACTTATGTTAATTAAATCAATACTCCCTGCAACTGTTACAGCTAGTTGGACAGTGTATGTTGTTGTCAACATATTTTCTTACCATTTCTCTGTTCATGCAAATTTTTTTCAAAACGAAGTTATTATCTCAGCATAACATAGCAAAAGTAGGAAACATCTCCCGCAGACTACACTGGATACAAATTTGTTCAAACAGAAAGACAATGATTTAATCTTAGTTCAGGTGGAATAGGGTAATAGGTACATAAAAGTGCCCCTTTTGGCACTATCAGCTCAATTCGCTTTTTTGTTTTTGTCTTGTTTGTTGTGTTTTTTTCACTCTTTACATTCAAACTGATTTTACAGGTATGGAAAATGATACTCTGATTGGAGACGTCTACTTCTTCTCCAGATGAACCACTTTGTTTTGAAAAAAGGGTCTGAACATGACCATTTGGGATACTGATACATGGAATTCCCCAATGTGGACTACCAGTTTTCCTAATGAAGATAGGGCCAGAATAAGTGCATTGCAATAGCCTTTATGACCCTTATTTGAGGCATTTGTATGATGGCAATAATAAACAAAGATAAATGCAGCACCAGTTTTGTTTTTATCACACCTTCACATTATTTTATTAACCTATCATGCCATGTCATGGGTCCTGTGACGTGAATTTACCTCAATATATACTACAACAACACAAACAAAATCGTACAGGCAGCATTGTTTCGATGCATTTTTTCGCTTTGTTTTCAGTTGTAAATGGCCATACTGAACCTGACGGCTGATAAATTAGAAATCAAGTTTTATCCTAGTGATCCCATTTTGTGACACACTTTTAAAATCATGCGTGATTGCATTATACATAAATTATTCTTTCTAAGACATACTGGCACAGTATTATCAATTCCTAGCTTATCACTGTTAAAACGTGTACAACAATGAACCTAGACAACAACAAAGAAACATTGACATTGGGCTAACAATGTGATCAGAAAATTTCCGTACTGGAAAGAGACGTTTGAGAATAGGAGCCAGCAGACGTGAAACTGAATAAGGGTATACAATTTACTTTATTCCCCTCTCACAGCTGTAGGCTGAAATAATGAAAATTATTGCCTGTTCATACTGACGCAATGTCACCTTCAGGGTAGGTGATTATCATAAAAATACTTGCAAAACAGAGTGGTTATTTCTTTTGTTCTTTTATTCAATTTTTCAATGCAAAATATTAGGACTTTCACAGAGCTAACAATGGGTCATACAATTTGAGACGCACGATATCTGCTTCCTGTGTAACAGGGTGATGATGATAAGAAAGGCCAGTCAGATATAGGTTACAGAGTTCCAGACTACAGTATCAGGAAAACGATTACGTGATAATTTATTTTGTAGTTTATGTCAACTAGAAATAGAGTAATCAGGTTGATTGTTGTAGCAGTTGAGTTTTTATATCTGGGTGCCAACCCAGACATTTTGCTTTTCCAAGAATTTTTTTTTCTTCTTTCTTCTCTTCTTTCTTTCTTTCTTTCTTTCTTCTTTCTTTCTTTCTTTCTTCTTTCTTTCTTCTTTCTTTCTTTCTTTCTTTCTGTTCTTTCTTTCTTTCTTTCTTTCTTTCTTCTTTCTTTCTTTCTTCTTTCTTTCTTTCTTTCTTTCTTTCTTTCTTTCTTTCTTTCTTCTTTCTTTCTTTCATTCTTTCTTTCTTTCTTTCTTTCTTTCTTTCTTTCTTTCTTTCTTTCTTTCTTTCTTTCTTTCTTTCTTTCTTTCTTTCTTTCGACCAAATTTGTCCGGAGTTTTTCTGCGACCCTACTATTCCGAAAACCACCAAACTTGCCTTGGTGACTGACCTACCAGTGAAATTAGGCACCTGACTTGGAATAGTCATGATGTTTAAAATTATGCAAATTAGGGGCACTGGAAATTTTAAAAGCTCCATATCTTCCAAGCTATTGCAGATAGACACAAAGTTTTAACTTACACATGTAGGTCTGAGACAACTGGCAAATCCAATAGCACACAAACAAAACTTGGGGAATTTTAATGCATGCTAAATTCACCAAATTTATCCCCAATCCACATGCAGGTTTTCAACTGCCTGCTGTATGACATAATGCTTGACCTCTGTGGTGCCAGGCAACCATTTTGCATTCATAATTAATTAGCTTGAGCCTGTCTCACAGCTTTCGGTCTGTGCATGCTGAGTGTACGCTTTAGAGGGTTTGGGTCTTGTAGCAAATTGTGGTGTGGGGTGGGGGGGGGGGACTCCCAACAACTGTGTAATGAGGCTTTCAATATAATACAGAGGTTCTCTTTCTGTTCATGCTGGAACAGATTGACTCCATGTTGCCATATGTACCAGGCAGGCTTTTGCTTTCACTGGTGTCCTAGCTGGCCTGTTTTTGCCTGAGCTCAGTCCCAAGGGGACTCACAGCTCTGGACTTCTAGCCAGAACAAGCGTGAGTGTACCCTCTGTTAAAAATAGACAACATACACAGCTGAGTCAGTCAGACCAGGGAAGTGCAAATACTTGTGTCATCTCAGGGGACTCTTTCCTGTCTTTGTTTACTTGTAACCAATGAGATGAAGCCTGTTCTTTATAGCCAATACTGAGACAGTATAGTTTTGTCTTGGTTCACAGGTACATGTTTATGTACTGGTTTCTTGACAGCTTCTGTTAAAATTTGTTTATGTCATAAAGGAAAAAAGACAGTTTTGTACTGCATGTATACACATCCCTCTAAATTATAATATCTGTACATTGTACATGCACATATACTCATCAATACTGCCCAGAAGGGCTGACCCTGAGAGGGTGTGGGCACTTTTCTCTGGTTGCAAGGGTGCTCACTGTAGAGAGGTTTCACTGTACAGTGCTACTTGCAATTTAAGACCTCCCCTAATCAATCAATGCCTTGATCCTCTCTGTGTGCTTCTTTAAAATGCATATCCCAACCAGGCGCAATAAAAGCATAAGACATCAATTCCTTACCATTTTTTTTATCAGGAGAGGCCTCATGCAGGGCTTTGTCAGTTTGTGCAGACATGCAGATAATACCATCCATGTGAGATTGATCATTACATTGGTGGAAAACTGAGCTTGACACTTAAATGTTACTAGCTACAGACACGCCTGGTGTCTCGATCTACCAGTGACCACCAGTTGGTCCATGAGATAAGAGTTCATTCCCTTTTTGACAGAGATTTGTCACCAGAGTCATCTGATTTAATTTCCGCCACTTATGCACACAACCTTTAGATGGGACAAGTGGTGTGAAGACCAAAATCGAGGTCATGTGACTATGCTATACATATGTGATCCATATGATTATACATACGCCAAGATATTGTGAAGTACGCATTCCTGACATAGGTGACAGAACCTTTTTTTCAAGAAGGCATAATCAGAAATCAGCATGATTGTTCAACATCAGATAAAAACTTTTTGCATGATTTGCTCATCCCTGCGTTAAAATCTACAAAGATCACTTCATTGGACATCTTTGCATCCTGTGCTATAGCACTGTTCTAGTCTACACCATAAGTTCTCGAGACAATTTAAGCATCTTCGTTTTCTGAACATATGTCCAGCCTGCAAACATTAATAATGGACAGATCATGGCCTTTCTCACAATTGTTTTTAACCCAATAATTCATTTATCACTCTCACATGCAATGACCCCTACTTTATTTCCAAAGAGACTTTCTCCACATTTTGCCATTCCCCTTTGAGAGCACCCACGTACTTAGCCATTCTCAATGTTCACTAATGACACACTTCCCATAGACACTGGTATGAATCACATCTAGAGGAGGCAGGTCATCGTTGCACAATCACATTTCTTGTAAGCCCAAAATGTTTTGTGACCCGCATATTTATACAATATCATAAAGTCAGTTTTTCAATATCCTCAATTGGAAGGAAAGTAGCCACAATTTATGCACTTGTGTACACTCTTGTCCCTACCGCTGACTATGGTAATTTGAGGATGGATTAAGTCACCAATAAACAGCCTCAGTTTCAAACCATTCTGAAAATGTAGCTCCAGCTGATCAGATGCGGGGTTCCAATAGACATTCTTTTGCTTTTGGTAGTGCTGTGACAAAGAAGGGCATCTAGTCAGGATTTTTGGATTTTGTCTCAGAGACTGGAAATCTGTGATTGAGAAGCAGTTCAAGCTCGATATGTGCTGCTGGCATATCACATGTAGTTGTCATAGCAAGGCAACAAACAAACATTTCAACATACCTTCTCTCCCATGGCCCTATATTTTTTTCTGTCATTCATCCATCACTTGTTCAGGTAGCAAATGCCTGTGAATGGAAAGAGCGTGCACAGTGCACATCATCTTGTTTACCTCCTGTGTATCCTGGCCCATCTATACTTATCCACTTGTAAACTTGACCATTTGGTTCAGGCAGAAGAACAATTGGCCTCTAAATCAGACCTGCAGTTGTTAGTTTTGGATAATGTATTTTTGACTGGGGCAAGACTGAGCACCACTTGTAGCATGTGTATCCCTCTTCAGCGCATTTCTAGCTGGTTGACTTACCCCTGCAGCACAACTCAGTTGGTATTTATAGCCTACAGCCTGTTCTGCATCTGTTAGACCATGGTGAATAACCTCTTTGACATCAATTGGCACTAATGGTTCATAAACTGGACAGGGACTTGGTTTGATTGGTTGCCTCTCAGGTTCAGCTTAGAAGACCAACTTGTTACTGTTTGTGCATTGCAAAGTCCAGCGTTATATGCAACAGGAGTTTGGTATCATATTGTATATCCAGTCTCAGTTGGCTGTAGGCACTGTATACCACCTGCAACACTAGATTGCAATGCAGTCAACTCCTTGAGAATGTCAGGCTGACCTGCCATCAAAGTTTTCATCTCAGAAAACTAAGTTTTCCTGGTCTCCATTTCGGTCATATTCTTAAGCGAAAAGGGTGGACAATTGCTCAGGTTGCGAGACAAAAAGGCCAGAACCTCTGCTGTTTGCAATAACAACAACATACTCAACATTTCCTGTAGATTCACCACTTTAACGTTTTTTTAATTTGCATTTGTTATTACCGGGATTATTATCATCGTTTTGGTGGAAAATAAGATTCAGTGATTTTTATGCCAACTTAGTTCCTCTGCACTATGGAATTTGAACATGCTGTGCACACTTCAGCTAAACATACCCGACTAAAAGCTATTTTAGGGTAGTTTTCACTCTCATTTCTCTTTGCAAGCCTTGGCTACCGGGCTCAGACTTGACCTGGACATCAAACAACAAGTAATTGAACCTACTTGCAATTATATAATAAATGAGATAGCACTTTAGTCAACAGGTTAGGGTCTCTTAAGTTTTCTTTTCAAATTTAAACAGCAGTGTGGTAATCATGTTAATTTTAAGGAAATGCTGAATTGAATTGGCACAATGATCAGAAGAATCAGGTGACAAGAGAGTGAAGTTTTGCATCTATTTGTAGCATGAAGCAAACAAATCTAGACACCGAGAGCTGTTCTTCAAATTAAGAGAAAGTGACAAACTGGCTGAGGGTGTGAGTGCAGTGTTCAGCTTCTAGCTTCAAATAGTGTTGGACTTGGGTAGGAAAGAGAGAAATGGAGTTAAAACATCTACTTTCTTGGTAGCTGAGGTGTACCCATCATGAAAAGTTTCACAGTAATGTCTGTATGCAGCATGTTCATCTTATTGGGCATAAAGCACAATAACTCATTGACATCAATAATTGTTCCTTTCATTTACATGTCAGTCAGCATTTACCTCTTTATGTACATCTTTGTGACAGTCTTTCACAATTTCTTCATCAAAATTTCCTGCTGGCTCTTCCAGGTATATTCTCAGCAAAAGAGCAGTGACACGTTTTTCAGTCTCAGCCGCCACAAATATGATGGGTATAGGAAGACAAGCAAATAAAGCACTCAATTGCATCATGACATTGCAGTGCCTACTTGCAACTGTATTCACCTTTTTTATTCAGAAGACAGGTTCTGTCCATAAACTTTTCAAACCATCAAGAGACTATGTGGTTTTTTAGCCCAGTCACATTCGCAGTAAAGAGTTTTGGAGTGTTCAGATACATCACATAATTTTATGAGTCAATCTTGCTATTTATCAAACAAACAAAACAAAACAAACAAACAAACTAGCGAATAACCACACTTTTTGAAGGAGCTACAATAACATGTGTTTAAAGTTTCCTTAAATTGACCAGTTCTTTTCTTTTGGTTTTCGGCATATTGAAACTCGAAATTTTGGCAATTACCATAAAAGCTTCACATTTTGGGCTGAACAACAATTGTCAATGCAGAGGGGAACACTATTGATAACCTGTTCTAACACATATATAAATCTGGCGTTAAGCTTGTATGAGTTATGCAGATTGGATATCATCATCCACTCTGCTAAACTCACAATTGGATTTATGGGTCATCATTGTTGGTCAAAATGTGAGCACTTAGATATTTTTCTCCTGAGACAATGCTTTGATCACAAGATTATATATCCTGCCTACAAGATGTTCAGTCATGATATGGTGATGGGTTTAAAAAGTTATTCTCTAAACACACTTTGATCATGTATAAAGTTACCAAAACAAAGGTGCCACCCAAGTTTAATGCATATTAATTCCAATCAAAGACAATTCACCCTGTTTAAATTGTTTTTCAAATCACTAGTTCTGTCTCAATCCAAATCCAAGATCCGAAATAAAATTTTCTCAATGGTCTTGTGGGGGAAATACTTGAATTTTGCCTGAATAAAACATGACATCTGAAGGCGTGTTTAAGCCTGGCTGAGGAAATGGTTATGAATAAATATGCCACAAATATTCATGCCCAACGGCTGTTTTTTTTAACAGAGGTGGCAAAACTGGATTGTAGCATAGAATGTGCAAGAATACTTTACAAATACAATTAAAAAAAAAAAAAATACAAATATAAGCCACTAGTTTGAACCTCTTATCTGGATAACTATCATCCTCCACATACACTCACAAGACTTATAATCTGACAAAAGTCCCCCAACATGACCATGGACATAAATTTTCCACACAACGATACAAATAAAATTCAAACATGCACTTGTCACATTTTTGACTGCCTCAACTGCTTTCTTTGACAAGCTTTGGGCGCAATGTGCCCAGAGCATGCCGAGGAAAGCTGTTGAACTACATTCACTTTATTTTATTATATGTTTGATAGTAAACTATCATTTTCTGGAGCGATTTTAAAAGTAGAAACTCATTGTGGATCACATAACCTAAATATTGTTACAAAAAAATTTTGAGGCGCTTGCATCATTGATGTGATGCATGGACATTTAGGACAATCAAATGTACACAAGCGATGTTTGATTGTACGTCACGCGTCACGTAGAATAACTATGACGAACGTAAACAAGCACGGTACAGCAGGCCGGTATTAAAGGTAGGCCTAGGGAATTTTTTTTGTGACGAATACCCAATTGAACATAGAATAAACAAATTCTTACATGGTTTGAAACTAGCTTGTTTTAATTAATTGCACTTAAGCCAGAGTAAACGCTGAAAGATGCACATGGAATAAAATTACCACCAGTAAAACAGTGGGCAGAGAATGGAAACTTTAGGGTCAAAAGCTAACGTGTAAAGATCCATTGTGCGCTACAGTGGTTAAGAGCTGGACAAAGGTTATGCCTAAAACAATATGTCACGTTTTATATAATATAATTAACCATTATGTAGAGTAAACAGAATTTATGAGCATCAACTATGGCACAGTTAGCAGGATAAAACAAAAAATTACAGCGCATGGGTAACAAATTACGGCAGAATGGTTAAAAAGTTCAAAGAAAATGCATATAAGTAGAGCAGCAGTCCAATCTATCAAAGTGTTAAATATCAGTTATTACCAATTTCACGGAAAATGAATTTGCAGGAATAAACATTGACACTATGGTAGAAATTGCCATTGAACCGCTGGCTATGAAAAAAAAGACTGTCGTGTGTGTGCCAGGACAATAATGGGCAGCAGGTGTCCGGACAATACAATGAGAGTACTTTTTAAATATATATCAGACTGATTAAGTTTTTCTTTCTACCAATATCCATTACAACAAAATACTTTGAATATATTTATATTTCCTGGGTACAGAACTTTCTGCTGAGTCAGTTTACACCAATACATTTAAATGGCGAACCTGAACTTCATCATTTAATTTTGAGTAGGAACAGAAATCCTTTGAACGTGTCATTGCATGCAAACATGATCTTTTTAATCATGTGCGGCATATAAATATAATGTAGATTTTTTATGCAGTTTTAGGAACAAATTTAATTTTATTGTAATTTCAATCTGCTCTTGCCTGTGTTCATAAGATACCTTTGGACGTTTTTCCTATGTACAAGCCACATTTGACATTAGAAAATATGAAGCACATAACCCTTTTAATTAGATGTGAAGTGCAGCCATATGAGGCTGTTGCAAGCTGGCTGTGGACTACCACAAACAGTGGTACATGACTGAAAGAGATCAAGGGCCAGCCGCCCACTAGTCTTGGTAGCTGCGTAGATGAGGTGTATCCAACAAGTGTTATTTGGTTATGTGATTTAAGAACTGGCAGTATAGTGGAACTTTGACATACACACTACTGTGGGCCGCTAATTCAACCCAATGACCTGTTACAGACTGCTCCACCTTAGACATGGGTATGGAACAAAATGGGTCTTTGTTTGCGTATCTTTTCCACCCATTTTTCCTATAAATTGAAACAAAATGGTTAAACACACTAACATTTTGTTACAATGTAATACTTTAATAACAAAATCCCAGACCGGCGTTGTCACTGTGACAGTCAATTACTAATCATCTGATACAGTGTAACAGCCATGAAACCAGATTGTCTATATTTTGATGTAATGCAAGCTGTGAATTGAGAATCATACTACATATTAATTTGAAAATACTGTAAAAAATAAATAAATAAAAAAGGAAATGATGAATCTTTGTTCATAGTTTCAGGAGTAATGCCTAGTTTGGCTTGTTCCATGATTCTTTCCATTGATCAACAAAAAAAATATGAAACCAAATACTGTCCACACTGATAGGTGGAATAGGGCTTTCTCTTGTTTCATTGGAACTACTGCATTTTTGGGGGGGGGGGGGGGGCGGGAAGATTGGCCAGCCGGCCGAACGTTGACGGCAGCAGAGTCTGGCTGTGCCCGATCAGGTCTGCACATCTGAGCAACATTACCGCAGGGGTCACAGTAGGCGTGCGCCCTGCATCATAGACGCAAAAAATGAAGAAAAAAAACCATCTAAAATCAATAAGACATTGTCATTTTGCGGCTCTGTGGACGCACCCACAAAAAGCAATACGTTTTGAACACAGGCGCTCGTAACGTTCAGTCAGTCAAGCTTCCGTGCTAATATACGCGGTGGGAGGGGGGAGGAGTAGTGCAATAAGAGGGTGGACCTGGAACATCTGTACGTTCAATAACCCACATAGGGCCATATCTGCAATAAAATATTGTATATTCATCTGTGCGGTCAATTATTTGTGCTAATGAGATGGTGGCGGATGGGCCTAAAACCCCAACGTCGTCACATGGAGCTCCTATACAGAAAGGCATGAAACGAAGCTGACATCTGGACAACCACCCCGCTTCGCGTTTTGCATGATTTCTCCGTTTCTGAACACACACACAAGCTGTCACTCACCAGTTTATTCCAAAACTATTTTCTACAGGTAATTCACACAGATAATCCATTGAAATCTGCATATATCCACAGCAACACGCTTATAATTGTCGAAAATGTCACACAAAATCCATTTCGGGCAAAAAGTCCGACATTTCAGCGCCAAATTCAAACGGGTATATCATCCTGAATCGAGTTCGTTCCGTGACATTAGCCGCATGACAACTGTTCCAAATGGTCAATCAGACCATTTTCTTTGATCCACTGGCGTTTTCATCCTGTGTTCATTTCCACAACTAGTGAAACCCGACCAAACTTGATTCCGTCAGTGCCTCTCCCATTCATCCAAGTTGTTTTGCTGCCATAGTTTTGACCGGACACAGACTGGCAGCCCAGCTGCTCTCTGATTGGCTGAAAGTCGGTGTAACCAATCAGAGAGCAGCTGCGCTACCAGTCTGTGTCCTGGCAAAAGTATGGCCGCTAAAACACTTCGATGCATTCGAGAAGCACTGGCGGAATCAAGTTTGGTCAGGTTTCATGATTTGTGGAAATGAAAACAGGATTAAAACGCCTGTGGATCAAAGAATACGGTTGGATCAACGGTTGAGAAGTGTTGTCATACAGCTAATGCCACAGAACGAACTCGATTCAGGATGGGATACCCGTTTGAATTTGGCGTTGGAATGTCGGACTTTTTGCCCGAAATGGATTTTGTGTGACATTTTCGACAATTATAGGTGTGTTGCTGTGGATATATGCGGATTTCAATGGATTATCTGTGTGATATATCTGTAGAAAATAGTTTTGGAATAAATTGGTGAGTTATAGCTTGTCGGTGTGTTCAGAAACGGAGAAATCATGCCAAACGTGAAGCGGGGTGGTGGTCCAGGTGTGAGCTTCGTTTCATACCTTTCTGTATAGGAGCTCCATGTGTCGACGTTGTGGTTTTAGGCCCATCCGCCACCATCTTATTAGCACAAATAATTGACCGCACAGATGAATACACAATATTTTATTGCAGATATGGCCCTATGTGGGTTATTGAACGCACAGATGTTCCAGGTCCACCCTCTTATTGCACTACTCCTCCCCCTCTCCCCCCCCCCCCCTATATTAGCACGGAAGCTTGACTGACTGAACGTTACGGGCACCTGTGGTTTTGAAGTGTACAACTTCAAATATTACCGCAAACTTAGTAACTTTGCACCTTTGCTGTCATGTTTTGCATTGTCCACCATGACCATGATTATGCATGATTAGGCGGAATTTTCTGATGTTCGTCTTTGTATGTAACAAGCTCTCTTATTTGCTAAGAAAAAATATTCCTGGGGTATTCCTACAAAAATTCACATCATTTCATTATAAATGCGCTGAGAGCATTTCCAAGTTCCTCATTCGGTGGATTTGATCGCGTGCCGCTCACTGTCCAATCAAACTCGTTGTTGCCCATACATGTACCTGTCTCAGGTCTGCCATGGTGGGGAGGAATAAGTCGTATTAAAGCAAAGATTACGGGACCAAGATGTTAAATTTTCACATCATATTTTCACCAAAAAGACTTCCATCGAACAAATCTAGATACAGATAAAGGCAGGAATGAAAATTAGTAATGGAAGGCAAGGAAAATATGCAGATTAGTCACCACACGGTCACATGTGGATGAAGCGAAAATTTGCGTAAAACATGATGTGATCACGTTGTTGATTGCTGTCTCCTATGCGTCACGTCGTCGTTGGTGATTTATAACAATTTTTTTTTGTTTTGATTTTATTAAATTGTTTCAATGGAACAAATCTTTATGACAGAACAAGAGAGGCATGAAATTCATGATCACGGGCCGAAAAAAAATATACAGTCAGGCCGCCTTTAACCGTCACTTGATAATTCGGCACCCTTGAAATTCGGCAGCAATGAGCTGTGAACGGATTTCCCCCATTGATTTACTACATGATAATCCGGCACCCTTGAATTTTGTCACCGGCATGGTAATTGCAGAACAAAAGAGCTTTTTTCAATGTTATTTGCCTCTTTAATCCGTCACTTGATATTCATTGGAGCATATACCTTGCAATAACATACCTGATTGCTCTGTACCGCAAAATCAACAATCACCTGACGTTTTCCAAACAAGTTCCGGGTTGATTAGACGTTGTATTGTTCCCGCCTTGAATGGCTAAAGTTCATTGCAATGGCCAGAATCCAATGAGGGATTTTGTGGTGACGACGTAACAAAAGTTTGGCGCATCGAAGAACAGTCAAAAGATTTGAAAAGTGAGCGCAATAAACAAAAAAAATTTCGGATTTCTTTGCGCCAAAATAAGCTATTAAAGGCAAAATATGTCCAAATACATGTGTGAGATTAACATTGGGGTTGGCACATTGATGCCCGCTCGCTCCATTAATTTTGAACGTAACATTAATTGTACATATGGATATGGATATGAACACACTGAATAATTTTTTTTCTTTTTTTTCTATAATTTGCACGTTTCGTTATTAAAATTTCATATGATTGGTAATACGTGCATGTGATTATGTTTTTATTTACTCATTGTTAGGTGCAAATTTGGTCTCTTATTCTCTATATATCCTGGTGAATTATACTGTGATTTGTTAATCTGGCAGCCTTGTTAATCCGGCAAAATAACCAAAAACAGATGGTGCCAGATAAACGCGGCCTGACTGTACGTACAACATAGCAGAAAACCATCCATGCCTGTGACATGCTGTGTACACTTATGGAAGTTGTACTGTTCAATAATTCACAAAACCCTGAGTTTTGTTCACAAAACCGTGGGTTTTGCTTTTCAAAACCCTGAGTTTTGCTAACAAAACCATAGGTTTTATCACAAAACCCCGGGTTTCGTTAACAAAACCCAGGGTTTAGTTACGAAAGCTTGGGTTTTGCTCAGTAATTGAATTTTGATATCATTTCGGACAAAACCCTGGGTTTTGCTACAAAACTCTGGGTTTTGTGTACAAAACCGTGGGTTTTGTAGCAAAACTTTGGGTTTTGAGCACAAAACCCACAGTTTCAGAGCAAAACTCCGAGTTTTGATCACAAAACCCTCAGTTTTGTTATTTTTTTAACAAAACCCACAGTTTTGTTCCTAAAACCCTCGGTTTAGCCAGAAAACGTGGGTTGTGTAACACTTTGAAATAACAGAACAAAACCATGGGTTTTGTGAGATTGCAAAACTC
The DNA here is from genome assembly GCA_964020975.1 of Hermodice carunculata. Taxonomy (NCBI): domain Eukaryota; kingdom Metazoa; phylum Annelida; class Polychaeta; order Eunicida; family Amphinomidae; genus Hermodice; species Hermodice carunculata. Next base: position 65,758,208 of record OZ026623.1, read on the forward strand.
TGGGTTTTATGACTTCACGAATCCCAGGGTTTTGAAAAGGTGCAATACCCAGGGTTTTATAACCAACCAATCATAACAGCTGTTACTTGGTAGGCCTTCCAAGGCTCCTCAACTTAAAAATAGCGTCAAACTGCAAGTGGCCCAGTTATTGTGATCAATAACATCATTATTGGTTACCCGGCGCAAAGTCTACCTCTTTGCGATACGATGAGAATATAAGCTATGTATTCGTTAAAGGACGAGAGGTTGTGCATCCAGTGTTCAAAGTAATCCACACGCCGGAACGAAGAGCCGCATGGAATATTATTGAATGCACAGCCTTGAGCTCTTTAATTTGCAAAACACATTCGATCCTATGGAAATAATTAATTTATCGCACGATATATGATGGGGCCCTGGAAATTTTTATCTAAGTAGCATTTTCAGGTCCCATTCTTCAACCATTTTTGTCTGAAATATTCAACACTTATTGGTTGCCGTCATCTTGGCTTTTACCGTGCGTTACCTAGATGCGAAGGAGTAAACAAAGCCGCGTGGTCTGACCACCATCGAATATGAGACAAAACTGACTGCATTCTATAAGCAAACGTGGCCACATGCTTATCATGGCGGACTGTGGGTCAAGGGGTGTCCGCAGAGATCCCAACCAAATCTATTACTTTTTAATTAATTGATTTAATTGAGTAGAAATTTCCGACTTGGAAATTTCTAAATGTTGAAGTTGTTGGTTCTGGTAAAAGAACAATGCTGTGACACCAGAAAATGTCTAACTGGCTTTTGGTTTGTTCAACTTCTGTGTTTATTTATCAATTATTGGTGGACGTGCGTGTACAATGAACCATTCGACAGTTATTGAAAAGGTGCCAGGCAATCTTGCGTGATTTGCAGTGCCCATCAACAAAAAACTTGTACACAACTCAGTACTGGGAAAAGGTAGTTTGTATGGGGGTAGTGGCTGACACAGGGACATCCCGTTACAGACAGGGTTTTCACCTTTCCGGTTGCAGAGCTCCTGGGGAAGAGCTTTAGCATCTTTCACCAGAGTGGACACAGAAATAGATGCAAAATTCTGAATGGTGGGAACAAAGGTGGAGTTAAAGAATACCATGTAACAATTTAAGACTTAGTGGGGTTGAGATAAACATCACCATGATGTGATGTGGCAGTCTTTTGCAATCAACGGTCACATAATTACTGCAGGCAGCGACACAACGTACAGTAGAACGATGCGGCAGATCAGAGAACTTAAGCTGCTAAAACTTCAGCCCGGTCGCACAGTCCCAGAAACTGAAAATCGGTCTTAATCTATTAAATTTCTTAAAAACACATATACGATATACATCTTACATGTTTTCTCTTGTAGTATGTAAAATATGAGCTCATGAAGTGCAAACAGTGATAAAATACACGACGTTCACGTCGCGAATCGATGGAAGTTTTCCGAGATCAGCCATCTTAACATGATATTGGTTTACAGCAAGTTCAGCAAGCAAGCCGTGTTGTGAGTGGTTGGTGTATCAATATGACCACTTTTGCAGTAAAATACAAAACCGTGGGTTTTGTGACATCACGAATCCCAGGGTTTTGTGAAATATTCAAAACCATGAGATTTCTGACGTCAGAAAATCCCTGGGTTTTGCAAATAATTGAACAAAACAACTGCAAAACCCAGAGTTTTGTGTACAAATCCCTGGGTTTTGATACAAAACCTTGGGTTTTGCGAACAAAACCCAGGGTTTCGTCTACAAAACCCTGGGTTTTGTAATAAAACCCACGGTTTTTGTGCACATTATTGAACAAAATTTTAAAATAATGATATTTGTTCTGTTATCCTGGGTAGGTTACAAAACCCAGGGTTTCGTGCAAAACCCTGGGATTTGCAGGCAGAACTCAGGGTTTCATTACAAAACTCACGGTTTTACAAACGATACCCTAGGTTTTGTTTAAAAATTCTGGGCTTTGTGAGCAAAACTCACGGTTTGGGTACAAAACCTTGGGTTTTGTATTACAAAAGCCCGGGTTTTGTACACAAAACCCAGGGTTTTGGGAATTATTGAACAGTACAACTTCCATAGACACTCCTTTGTGTTGTGTTGCATGGCCTGTACCATGTTGCTTAGAAAAATAAGTGACCGCACTTAAGATCAGACTCTTGACACCTCTTACAACATCAAATTTTTCAGGTAAATTTAAATAGAAAATGCACAGAAATATAAATCATGTACTTTCTGACCCTTTCATCACATGGAATGAGTTGCAAAAATAACAGAGCCCAGGCTTGTTCAATATGCATGCCGCTTGTTGTGCAAGAGAGTTAAAAACTGCCCGACGGCACATGCCGACACAGTGTGGGATATCAGATACTGGCACAGTGGCAGTGTGCTAGAGGTTAAGACCACTTCACAAACCATAGTTTGGTAGACTAGGGACGTGTTATAGACTTAGTCTTAATAGCAGGTCCCTGGATAGACTGAATCCATCCTTGGTACAATCAACAAAGTTTTAGCAATTAAACTTTCTTTCATTGGAACATTGGTGACTTTTTATTCAATCTTAATTATAATTATGATTTGCCTGCATTAGCATATAGACCATATGTTATGTTTGTTTCTAGGCTGAAGTTACCTACATGTTTTATCAATTTAACATTTTCATGTAAACTCACGCATCACTGTATGTTGATCATACTAGATAAAATCAATCAAATCACACAAAATAAAGTCTAGTAATTTGCACAAGTTCAGACTGGCCCCATCGATTCACTCCATGGGCTCACTATTTTTCCTGAAAAAGAAGAAAGATGTACCTTTCCTGATTTCAGTAATAATCAAATTATACAGGAAGATGAAAATGCTTTGTTGAAAAAAAAAATCAAATCTATAATTCGTCATCGCTTCCCACTTTCGATTTTCCCCAGCCATGGATACGTGCCTAACCAACTTTGCTGAAAAGTTCTGGGTTTTTTTCGAAGCTGTAAACACTGGCTTTGAAGAAGCCTGCCCTGTGTTATCACTGGGGTTATCACTCATACTTGACAATGAGCGATGCTGCTGGCTGTGTGTGGCTTGTCAAAGTTGTAAACACCGTAATTTAGGGTGTTTTGGGAATAAAAACAAGCTAATGATTGTTGAACTTTTATTCATACAGTTAGCAGCAATGCACTGTCCCCACCTAGACGAGAACACAGACAAAAATGAATATTTCCGCATGTATTACTAATCCTGTTAACGAAGTGACTCTTGACACCATACTTTGCTAACATGGAGTCTTCCCTGTCAGCCAGCAGAGTTGCATTTGTGACTTCACTAATCTTTCATGCTGCGAGGGTGTCGGAAATGAATGGAAGGCGATGATTGAAGGCCTGGTGATTTTTTTTTTTTAATGTGATTAAAAGTATTTACACATTCAAAATTTTTAAAATGCACCTTAAGTTTGGAACAGCCCTTGTGTCATTTATGCATCCAATTTGAACATAGTCAAACATGTGGATGCATATATCTTTTTAGCTTAAATAGGTGGCAAATGTAAAGCTACCCAACTCTTTTTCAGGAAATGGGTTAACAAGATTAATTATATGAGCATTTTAATGAGTGCGTATCCCTATCGGGTCATTACATTTGAACATACAATGCCAGAACTAATTGTGGATGCAGCTGGGATGTTATCACTGACTTAGTGGGATTTCCACATGCTTGTACCATAGCTCCATTCATCATATTTCGATGGTGATGAACGATGACAAAGGTGAATAGCTTTGGAGTATGGAAATAGTACTATATTTACTACAATGAGATGTTTTAGTGAAGAAAAATACTATTGTTGAATCTACTGAGTAATAGGGAACAGAATGGTATAAGTTTCCATACCTACAGACAGGAATTGCATTTGTACTGACTGATCATATAGTGTGATATCTGAGAGGCCATTTCCTGTAGGGTAGAAATGATAGGGTAGATGGCATTAGTGCCTTGTACAGAAAAGTTAAATGATGAGGTGTTAGTAATACTCCTATGCTAAGTTACAAGTAAAACAGTACACAAGTTCCCCTGTTTGCTCAAAGTAAAAGGACCTAAAATATCAAAATGGACCTGTTCCATTGGTGAGCTAACATAATATCTCTGATTGCTCGCCTTTGGCTACACTCTGGGCTTTCTATTCTGGCTGCACTTAGCACAAGTGCTCACAAAGGAAATACATTCCTGACTCATTTCAAGCCCACAAAATTGTCTCTTTAATGATCTAATGTCTTGCTTTCTCCCACGTGCCCTGCAAGTCTCACATCATGACAAAATTTGAGTACCTTGGATTTGAGACCCTTAGGCGCAACAAAACACTTACAAGGAACAGCGTCCACCCACAGATACCATAGAACATCATTGTGAACCTGAAGCTGAGACCTAAATGACCACAGGAGTTCAACACTTGGACTACTAAGCCACAACTGATCTCTGGCTGAATCTATTTTAGATTCCAGCCATACCAACACAGGATGTACATCTGGATCTTTCATCTGCATGTCCTGTAGTTCCTGAGAAGTATAACCTTGGAACCAATCAGTCTCCTCATCAAATTCCTCCCTTGATGTCTCATCCTCATTTCCCCTATCATCTGCCTGATATATGCTACATATGGCCAGGGGCAAGACATTATCCACCTTTTCTTCATATATCTTCCACTGGCCATGCACCTTGCTGCAATATCAACAACCACCACATGGTAGTCTAGCCAAACTTACCCCTGCCAAGTAACAACTGCAGACTTCCTCTCGGTCAGGTATTCTCAATAGACTGTCATCACTGGTGTGATTTCTACCTGGAAAGTAGATGATATCCATATTATATTGACTTAGTTCTTCTATCAACCTGGCCAGCTGACCCTCTATGTGCTTGAATCTTATTAACCAGGTTAAAGAATTATGATCTGTTCTTATAAAGAATTTCCTGCCAAGTAGGTAGTGACGATATTTCCTAGTAAAACAAACCACTGCCAGTAATTCTTTCTTCATGGCACAATAATTCCTTTGTAAGGGAGGTAAATTAAAACTGCCATAGGATATAATTCTCTCAACCCCATCCTGAACTTGACTCAATTCCACACCAATGGCACTATCAGAAGAATCACAGTCCAGAACAAACGTGTACTCTGGTTGTGGAAATCATAGGACGGCAGCAGACATCAAAGCCTTTTTCAGGCTGTCAAAGTACTCCTGATGTTCTTCAGACCAAGAAAATGTATATATTGGCCCTGTCAGTTCATACAGCTTGGACACCAATTGAGAAAATTCTTTTATATGTTCCCCATGATAATTGGCGAACCCCTAAAATGATTCTACCTTTTTGACACTTGTGGGAGCTGGCCAATTCTTTACAGATTTGATTTTCTCTGGGTCCATAGCAATCCCATCTTCAGACACCGACCGGCCAAGAAACTTGATTTCCCTTTGGACCAGATGACATTTACGTGGTTTTAGCTTAAGATTATGGGTCCAAAACCTATGGAACACTGTCTCCAATTTTTTCAGATGTTCTATGAAGGATTTACCCATTATAACCACGTCATCCAAAAATGCCAAAACTTAAATCCATTTTTGCCCCTCAAAACTAAATTCATGGCCCTCATGAAGGTTGCGGGCAAATTTCATAACCCAAAAGGCACGCAACAGTATTCATATATACCATATTTGGTCAGGAATGCTGTTTTTGGTCTATCCTTCTCCTCCACTTCAATTTGTTGATAGCCGCTGACCATATCGAGTTATAGAAGAGACTGCCTAATGTGTCTAAGCACTCTTTGATTAATAGAAGAGGATATGCAGCTTTTATGGTAGCCTGATTTAATTTCTCGTATTCAATACACCATCTAATTGATCAATCTTTTCATCGGATTAACACAGAAGGAGATGCCCAATCAGAACAAGAGAGTTGCACAATGCCTGGATCTAACATGGCTTTCAGGTGTGGTGTTTCCTCCTCCGCAAACCCTTAAGGGACTCTCCTTATTCTCTGCTTAATTGGCGCTGCATCCTTGGGGTCGATTTGTACTCTGTGGCCAACTTTTGTTGCTGTTCTATGGTTAACTCCACAGAGGAAGCTTCAAACAACGTTCAAGATGTCCAGGAACCATCAAGCTAGGACATGGCTGCTCAGATGGGTCCTGGGTTGATAGAGTTATTTTTACTTTGAAATCCAGGTCTTGTCCATCAGCCACAGGCTTCTTCAACTGTATCTCATCCAGCTGCATAGCCACATCAATAAGGTACCCAGTTTAAACTGTATTAAACATATCAGTAATATTGAATACGCTAATCCAAGGTTCACCCCCATTTACAATTATGGATACCAGTGGTGTAATCTTGTGTTTTTCAGAGCCCCTACAGTATAACTTTGCTGGAATTAATTGCTCACCCATTTCTACGATCAAACTTTTCAAGTTTACCACACAATCATTGGCTGAAAGAAAATCTAGGCCAAGAATAACACTGTCAGTTATTTGGGAGATGTAAATAGGCCAATGAAAAAGTTTACTTCCAAGAGCCAAGTTTCCATTTTTCAACATCACCACTGGTATACCACAATCTTTGGTTGTACCTTTCAATAAAACTGCCTCTCCAGCCTTCACCGACAAACCAACTTGATCGGCCACCTCTTGGCTGATCACCACCACCTGTGCAGCATTACTGACCAGAGGATGGACCTTTTGTCCTTCCACTTTGAGGGGAACCTCTTAACCAAATTTCTATGACAGGAAACCTCCCTGATCTGGTTTCTGTTTGCAGACAACGATACCTTATTTACAGTTGTTTCTACATCTACATTATGTACACATTGTGTCTGACCTTCCTTTATTTGGACCAAATGTAGGTCAGTCTCACCAGCCATTGCATCCAGAATGTCTTTAGACTCCTCCATGCTATTAAGAAAACTGTCTGGAGCCAACTGCTGTGCACGTTCTGCAAACTCATCTAACAGTTCATCAGTTTTCAGTTTAAGTTCCTGCAACTGCCTCCAGGGTCTTTTCTGCCAAATCGCTTATTTATTCTGTTTTTTAGTAGATCATAGTCCTCCCTGACTTGCTTCTCCAGACTACCAAAAAACCTGAAAGCTTTATCTTTCAAAGAATCAGTCACCCAATCCAGCTTTTCTTCCACCCCCAATGGTGCCTTCTTGCCACTCTTTCAAACCGGAGAATGTATGGTCGCCAATCCTGATCCCCTGAAAAATAAGCCAGCCTTGATGATGGTGAATCCCGTCTCCCCCTAGCTTGGTTTCTCTCATTTCAACTCTGAGGACCTGCCATACCCCTTCCCCTTCTACCATGCTGAAAATCATATCCATCAAAAAGATCTAGATTTTTGTGTCAAGTATTCATTGCACATTGTGGCAAAGATGTAGAAGTTACCATATTCTGGCCAAAGTTTACATACCCAGGCTCTCCCATGTATCATGCACCCACCTGAGGCATCCCCTAAACAGTGTCGGAAACATGTTTCCAAATCCCCATTTATTTTAAAAGGGAACCATACCAGGAACTTGTATTCCTACATGTTTTGGAAAACCCATGGGGGTGGCCATAATATTGGGAACCACTCCATCACCTAGCATGCATTGACCAGATGATTGTGTTACAAACCCCATTATAGACAAATCTGCCAGACCCACAGTACTGGTCACCGTACTGGTTATAGGATTACCAGGTAACTGATTTCCAATACCACCGATGTGTTGGTAGTTTCATTGTTGGAATTGATTACCCAGCATGCTCAGGGCTTGTATTGCTATCCTCACATCACCACCTTGTATACTAACTTGTACTGGTGCCTTCTCAACGGGCAGGTTATTACAGACACTGGTGACTATATGAGCAGGTCTAGGTGGGGAAGGCCATTTGTGTCTGTATCACCTTTCCCATGGGGGGAAGGGGTATAGAAGGCCCATGGTAGATGGCACTCGAAAAACAAGGTGGGGGATAAACACACTTTATCACAGTTACTGACAAACTGTCAACATGATCAACACAAGCGGCAGTGGTATTTTCAACTGAGCCATGGTTACCTGCGGCTGGCATATTTTACTCTCTTTCCATGAACAAAAAAAAAATGGATGCTCTGCTCTAATGTATGCAAAAACTGGTAGTATTTTATCATTCTGAGCCATTTACAGCATCACATTTTGTTTCTTGCTTTAATAAATTGTCCGTAATTGTCACATGTGTTCACACAAATGTCACCCATCTTTCAAGCCAGACTTCAAAACAGGAGGTAGTGAGTACTACCTAACAAAACAGCGGTAGAAAAATGATGCATTTGATTGGACAGCAAACACCATGTGATCGATTCTGGGCCCCTGTCTGACCTAGAATATTCCAGAGAATGGTCTTCGATAGTTTGCGACTAAAATAAAGATGCATCTATTTAAGACAGAAGCAGTTTGGGGGTTCCCCCAAAATATTTTTTTCTCAGCCAATGGGAGAGCTTGTTGTTAAAATAGACAAGGTTCTGAGCATTCTAAAGACATAAACAACATGGTGCATAGATGAAGAAAAGATCGAGATCAAGTCTATAAAATCACCCTATTTTTGCGCAGTTTTGCAAAGTAACATCATTCAAATTGTCACAAACAACAGCCTGATCATTGATTCAAATCATCATAGAAGGAAAATATTCATTTTAAGGCAAAACTGAAATAGCCATCGGCAAGAACTGACATTTCTCTACAATAAAATGTGCATGCTTGCATGTAGTTTGTAAATAAACAACAGTTAACGCCAGCAGGAATTTGATATGGCCTTGAATCGGTGACGTGCTTGACTGCTCATGAATAATTCATATCAGCAACAAGCCAGCATGCTTTACAAGTCTCACAGGACATCCTACGCCTGACGTGGTGCACCGCAATTAATCCTTCATCACACAGTTACTCAATTAACAGCTTCAGAAGAGGCGTGCATTATGACTGCTCGCCTGTCTGTGTGATAAAAAACACAATGCAGACTGCCCGGCGCTGATCTGTTATCTGTTTAAATTGACATGTTCCAAGCCAATTAGCTGGGTTTAGGGGCCTACCTGTGTTATAACACTATAAGGCTACAATGTGTATTACGGGTTTCACTTAAAATTTATTTTGTAATGAATTTAATTTTAATAAAATGCGGAAGACGGTCCAGTGTGACTTGAGCAAGTCTACACCCAATGCTGTCTCAAAAGGTAACTTCTTATCATCATGCTGATCTGTCCCTTCCTCGGAATCACTCCTACCCTTTCTTCAAGGGGTTTTTATATTCTCTACTGTTTTCCTGAGATCAGCTTGTTCCGCCTGTACCTGCTTAAGGCTGGTATCCAGTCTTTGCATGTTTGAGTTTGGGGATTGCATTTTGGTATTGTTGCTGTATGAGTGCAGCCATCATATCTGCAAGGGTGTAACTTTGGCATGTTGTTGAACCCTGTGGTGCATCCATAGGAGGTTGACCTTGTACTTTTAGTCTTGCCACTGGCACTTGCTCATCAAAAAAACAATAGACCTACTATCTACCAATTCTTGCCAATCTACCTCTCTTACCTCAGTCGGATAATCTTCCAAAGTCAAATCCCCCCTTTGTTGTCTTAAAGAAACAAAGAATTCAGCTCTGTCCCCAACTGAAGAAATCAGAGTCAATTGCTCTTTTGATGCACTTTTTATATTAACCAGAGCCATGTTTCACTTCCGTTGCAACAACAAAACACAAATACGGTCCATACACACAAACGTGACAGTGAATGTGTGTATAAATTATGTCAACACAACCAAGTTTTAGATTTTATGAGACAGTCTTTTTTAAATATACATATGTTTTACACAATTCAAACAAAAACAAAAGCGAATAAACAAAACAAAAAAAAAATGTCAACCATCCAATTTAAAATTGAAAACACTGGAATCAAAATACAATTGTTAGCTTTGATCAAAAAGTCTGATCAAAATGATCAAAGTTGATTGTGAAGTTACAAGAAAAAACTGTACTTTGAGAAAATAAAATAAAATTGAGTTTTCAAATTTTCCCTCCAAAACTTGAAGACAAAGAAAGCACGTGTATTTTTCCAGGAAAAAGACACTCAAACATGCGCTAACAACCCCCCCCCCCAAAAAAAAAAGTGAAAAAAAAAAAATAAAAAAATGAAAATAAATTTAAATCACTCCAGCCATTATTTCCGTCCTTTGATTTCAAGTCGAGAAAAAGGAAAAAACAAACAAAGTCAGAGCTCAAACCAGATTCAAATTGTACCCACCCACCCACCCCCCAAAAATGGAATCAATGGAAGCTCAATCCAGTCAGAAAAAGCCGATCAAGATCATTCCAGCACTTATAACCTTGACAAAACAAAAGATGCACTGAAAAACACATGAAGTCATTCAAGGCGACTAAGACTTCTTCAGTAAATTAAATCACTCTGAATCTCTATTCTCATTGATGTGAAAAGTGAGAGAGAGAAAAGATATCCTGTACTAGAATCTATTTAATCAACCTAACCATTCCAGTCAGTGCAAGCCGACCAGGAATGCACAAAATATTTCCAAAATTCTTGCTTGATCACAACTCCATATCCATATTATTTACTGAAACAACAACCAAAATGTCTCAAAAAACAAATGTTTCAATTATTTGGACACCTTTTTTTTCGTAAACTTTCAAAGATCACAAATCTTCTTCACACCTGAGATTTTTTTTTTCTTCGTGGCACTCTTTACCATGTGACCTCAATTTACATAAAGTCAACATCCTGCGAAAAATGCAAACATTTATTATTCCCGGCCAACTTTATGGGTTGATACTCGACCACCTCTGATACCAAAATGTAGGGCCGAGTGTAATGAAAATAACACTCACTGGACTCATCGCGCTGCCAGCGAGAATAGTGTCTTCTGCCATGAGATCCTTGGTCTGTGTAGAGGTCTGAAGGCACCAACACTTAACAAACAAGTCTGTCCTGGTTCACAGTTCCCGGCAAAAAGGCCAGATCCCCAGCTGACTCTTTCCCAGGCCGTAAGGAACCTCTGCCGGGGACGCGTCAGTAATCATCACACCTGTGTTAAAACGACGTCAGTTTCGGTGCCAAATAAATCTGAAAATTCCATCTCAACAGCATGTACATGGGTTACCTTCGTCCAAGACTTTCAAATTCAATGTCAGTGGAACTGCTGGTCAACTTAAAACAGAACAACCTTGACTTTCATAGGGCAAAGTACCCACACTCATTTGTTACTCTTTGTTTGGTCATGTCAATGAAGCACGGCTGGCAATTTCAAAGGAGATGTGAAGGAAAGTTATACAGCATTCAGCAAATGTAACCCCATTGCACTTGTTAAAAATACAATGAAAAGGTGAAGCATCCCACTGCAAAAACTGCCAAGGGTACAAGGGTGGATTTTTTCTGTCATTGTCGCCATTTACTGAGTTTTTTGCCGAATTTTAATTTTCTGAAGGACATTATATCATGTGTAAAACAATCTGAAACATGCACTATGGAAGATAATCTGGCCTTCAAAATGCACCTAACAAATTAGGGGAGTATTGTGTTAAGTGGAAACTAAGTGTTAACCTCACAAAGACTAAAGTTGTCATTTTAACTGGGGTGGGGGGGGGGGGGGGGGCAAAAATTAAAAATTACTTTCCACTACATGAATTCCCAAATTAAAGCTGTTCAAAATTATTGCTATTTAGGTGTTGAATTTTCAGCCTCAGGTACATTTAATTCGGCAATCTCAAAACTCAAAGAGAAAGCTACCAAAGCACTATTTAATCTCCAATACTCTAATGATCATGGTAATCTTGATTTGTCCCTGAAACTTTTTGATAGTCTTATTACGCACATAGCTACCTATGCAAGGGAAGTTTAGGCCCCACTTCTATTACATGGTATGACTGATGAAAACTTTATGCAAATCTGTGAACATGCCCCCACAGAACAAGTCCACCTGAAGTTGTGCCATTTTGTCTTGGGAGTTCACTGAAAAAGCTGCACAGCTGCAGTAAAAGGGGAACTTGGCACCTTTCCACTTCTTATCACCAGTCTATGTTCTGCAGTCAAATAGTGGCTTCACCTACATGACCTTATATATATATATATATATATATATATATGTATATATATATATATATATATATATATGTTAGTTTATTTCAGACTCATAAGTACATGTACATGTTGGTCCATAGTGAGAATTAGAAAAGGAGAAAGAAAACAAAACAAAAATGAAGTGAAGGTACATAATGCTTGGTACACAACCAAGGGTAATTACATATTACTTGTGAAAACTACCAGACAAGGAACCTCAGGTTTAGAATATACTAAAGAAAATCTTACATGAAACAAGAAATCTAAGTATATTTAGCCAGTATGCAAATATAACAAGTTTCTCCAGTGTCTTATTGCAGGAGACTGATAGAATATGTCAGAGTATAATACACATTGAATTAAAGTATTGTTGCTGGTCTGTAGATGGTGTCTCAGACTGAATGCTTGTTTCCTCCACAAGCTGTCAAAAGTATTTGTTCTGTGGGAGACCAACATTTGACTGGCACTACAATCTTGAGCGTAATGTAAAAATCTTCTAAAGGTATTATTGTAACTGGCATGCAACTTTGAAATAGAATTCTTCCGATAGTGGTTCCACAAAGCATCACAATACATAGAAGTACAGTATGAGTGAAATAGCATGATTTTCACATCATATGAGCAGTGATAAAATTTTCTTAACAGCAGATTTGCCTGTGTATAAAAAGTCCTAGTCTGCCGAAGAATACCATCATCATCTTTACCGGAATCAGTAAGAAATACACCCAGGTACTTATGGTCATTGACACAGTTTAACAACTGATCATTCATGAACAAATGAGGTAATTTACGCAACTTAAAGGAGTGGGATTGGAAGATCATACAGTATATCTTCTTATATTAGCATTCAATAAAATATCATGTTCACCAGCTTAAGTGCAACAAATATTAATAAGCTTTTGAGGACCTTTAGCAGAAGGGCAAAGTGGCAACAGATCATCAGCGTATAATAAATGATTAACCATCATACCAGCCACATTGCAGCCACTTTTAGTATTCATGAGATTTTACTTAAATTATCTATATATAAATTGAAAAGCCGAGGGGACAATATCCCACCTTGCTTCACACCGTTAGTACAGAAAGAAGATCAGAGAAGGAATATCCCAGGGAACACACAACATTTGACTGGAGTACCATATGGCCAAAGTGTGTACAATATATTGGGGTATATATGTTTGCAAAAGAACAGTAAAAAGCTTAGCATGATTGGAGGCATCAAGAGAACACAAGAACACAGGTCTACCTTGTCTATGATACAGATGTAAAACCTCCTTTAGAATACATATACACATATCAGTGGAATGTTTGGATTTGAAACCAAAATGATAATCAGTGGTAACGAGGTGTTGCCCACATTGAGATAATAATTGTATTTGTGTCTTTTTGCCCAGAACCACTTCCTAGTAGTCAATATCCTATTCCGCAGTTCGAACTCTTTACTCTCCATAAGCTAACCTGTCCCTGTCTAACCTGTATATATATGGAATTACTATTGTCTATATTGCACACGTTCCTCTGTAAAATTTTGACATAGGCTGTATCAGCCCAAATAAATTAAAGGGTCTTCAGCGGGTAACTACTCAACATGTTTCGGAGCCTTTTACCCGTACACGTCTCTCTGAGTAGCGGCACCTTGCCTAAGCTAAATATTCAGCAAAGACAACCCACATAATAATGAATAACTATGAACGTGGCAATTGATGAATTAGCTAAATATGCGAAGTTTTGCTTGTAAATGCAGAGCTTCATATCAAAGAAGAATACCTGTCAAACAAACCATTATCACCAAATTTTCATAGTACAGGTTCAGATAAGAACAATTTGACTTACCCCTGAACCAAAATGTACCCTTTCTAGCTGGACAGCTTTTCCTAGTTAAACCATCCGCCAATGTTGAACTGAAGTGGAAACAAGCTGGGGCATTATATTCAGTCCCAGTGATTGTAAAATAAACAGTTGCAGCTAGACCACCTGTACAAACCAAGGAAAATCCTAACAAGGACTGCAACAATGTACATCCTGTACCAGAGATGTAAAACAAACTCCATGATGACACCTACTCCTCAAACAATTAAGCTCTATTTAACTGCCAACCCTGAGTCAATGTGTCAACTTAATGTGTCAGGTTTGTGACACTTGAGAAAATACTGTCAATTTTGAGTAATTTTTTAATAGTGAGTAAATGTGCATTTAGGCATGTCAGAAAAGAATGGAATTCATTAGCATTTATGCCAAAAACATGCTATCAAAACAATTTTTCTTGACAGGATTTTAAGTACAATTAGGCAAACATGCAACTGTCGTAGGCCGCTTCTTGCTACCTGTAGCCCCTGGGGGTTTACCTAACAGAAAACATGTAAGCCTAAAATGTCTGATAGTGAATATTAAAACAGAAAGATGCCAAAAGATAAAGTTTAGTAGCAAAACAGACAAGTCTAAAAACTGTAGATTATTGCAGCCAGACTTTCTAATAATCTTTGGATGTTAACAGTAGAATTATAGGGCAAGTCAGAAAAGAATGGAAGTCTTTTGTATTTATGTCCAAAGAATGCAATAAAAATATTAACCAGATATCAAGTACAATTAGGCAAGCTTGTAACTGCCGTAGGCCGCTTCTTGCTACCTGTAGCCCCTGGGGGTTTACCTAACAGAAAACAAGCTAGCCTAAAATGTCCGAAAGGTGAACGTTTAAACATAATGGTGTCAAAAGATGAAATTAAGTAGCAAAACAGGCAAGTCTAAATTCTCTAAAATTATTGAAGCCAAACTTTCTAACCATCTCGGGATATTTACAGCAAAATTTGTAGAAATATTTGATCAAAAGTACACCTTTGAATCCTCTTGACTCAAGTTTATTGTAAATAAATTTGGTTCTTGATGCAAAGTCCTGAAATTTAGAACAAATACGACCAAATCTCAAAATTTGTGACAAAAATGTATTATACCCAATAGTATCGGAAATATTACTGTCCGGGAAAGGATAATTAACTACTTCAAAATTAAACTCATCTATTTTGTGATAGACTTTAATACAAAACCTGTCATTAGTGACCTGAATATCCAAGTCCAAAAACACATCTCTGAAACCATCTGAATTGTTACCCTCCAAAGGGATATCTTTTGGGTAAATTTCATTAGCAATTTCACTGAAATTTTGTACATTTACACAAGCAATGTCATCAATATATCTTGCGTTGTTTGATAATTTTGTAGCCATTTGAAAGTCCTTTTTCATCAATTTATTCATATACTTAAATTCAAGCCAGGTTAAATATAAATCTGCCAGTAAAGGGGAGCAGTTGCTACCCATTGGAATGCCTTTTATTTGTTGAAAAACCAGTGGTCCGCATTGAACAAAAGTATTATCCAAGAGAAATTTTATAGCATCTATCAAAGTTTCAACAGTGTAAGATTTAACGTTACTATTTGAATATTTATTGTGTGACCAGTATGCTTTCTTTGTATATGAATTAATATTTATGTATGGTTTACCATTATGTTTAAACATTTTGCTAATTAATTCGGAAAGTGAACTTTTGACTTCATCTATGGGTAGATTTGTGTACAGTGTAGAAAAATCAAAACATTTGATATTTTTTGCCTTTACATCTTTGATTTTAGATAAAAACTCGGAAGAATTGTTAATACTCCAAAAACAATTTATTTCACAGTTTCTAGAAATTGCATTACAGTATTTACGAAAATGATTCTTAATTGCAGTCAAACACAATGTTACTTCTTTTGATAATTGCTTTGTAGTACATTTTGAAGCACCAGCTATGAATCTAGATTTAAAAGGGTTTTTATGTAACTTGGGTATCCAGAACAAAAGTGGAATAGAGGAGTCCTCTTCAGAAATTTTGATATTAAAATTCCTTTTCATCTCATCTTTATGTGCATCAATCAAATTATCAATGGATTGTTTGTGTAATTTATAAACGTCATTTCCTCTTATGTCTGAAATATTGTTTATACCAAGTTCCTTTTTCAAAACATCCAGATAATATTTTTTGCAGATGATTCCAAAATTGTTACCTGCCTTATCTATGTTAGTGACTACAAATCTATCTTGTAGTTCTTTGACTGCTTTAGAAACTTTAGGCTGTTTTAGATTAACCGTATTGAAATTCTTAATGTGGGATTTGTAACGATAAATTCTATTTCTAAAGACTCTTTTCAAGTTTGATAACCATCGTTCAAATTTCTGAAATTCAATTTTTTCTTTCTTTGCCCATTTCATACAGTAGGAGTCGAGTGCATCACATGTATCCTGAAAAATACTGTCAATATTCAACTTGGGACATATCCAAAATTTTGTACCTTTTTTCATTATTTCTTTTAAACCTGAATTTTGTATTATATCCAAGTTACCTACAAATACATGTTTGTGCTGTGCATCAACAAAATTAGAATATTTACTATTAGACATACAGTCACAATTTTGATTTGCTGCGATATCCTCAAGAGTAATTGAAGCCAGAAATTTTTTGTAATTCATGATACTTTGTCCAATATTGTTGCCATATTTATAGGAAATGATGGGGGGATCTTTTATTTTGCATTCCTTGGAAATCATGTTACGAACAAATTTCAATTTGAAAAGGGACTGAATGTTTAGTGAGTCAATGATTTTGTGTTTGAAAGGAATGCTGCAAAACATTTGATCTAATTTTTTCTTATTAGAATCTGGTTTCCAAATAGTTGTTGGGTAAGCATACACAATTTCACAAAAATTTTGCAGAAATGTGTGTTCTGAATCAGTAAGACCCAAATAGTCATTAATTCTTGTTATGTCTCGAAATGATAGTGCTTTAAGAGCTGTATGTAATTGATCAATACCATTGGAGAAGGCCTGTAGTAAATTTTGGACAAGGTCTTTTGTATCCATGTTCCTGCATGTTCCTAAGACAAACTCTAAAACTTTAGACAGTACACAAGAAATAGCGATAGTTCTATAGTTACCACTATCGGATAATTTCCCCCACTTTTGTTTTTAACTACAGAAATAAGAATAGTGACCATCAATTCTTTGGTAAGTGACCATGCACCAGCATGCTGGTAAATAGCATAGACAAGAGGTAAGTTAAGCGCTTACTGCAATACTTTATATTTTCAGTGCATAAATTGTCTTTACCTACAGCTTTCGTTGACAACAAATTTTCAATAGCTTCCTGTACCTCAGCTTTAGTCACTCTTATATGATCAGTGTAATAAACATCAAACTTCATGTCCTGAGCTGAATTAAACAACTGTTTATAATGGTTAAACCACATATATGCCACCTCTTTAGGATCAGTGCGCCCATCTATACTAGCTGCCATATGTTACTTTTTATTGTTCATGGTCTTAATTTGTTTCCAGAATAAGACAGTATTGTACTGTGCCATACTGGTAGCCAATGCGTCAGCCCCGGCAGTATCCTCTCTGCGTTTACAAGCACGTAGCGCATATTTAAATTGGGCCCTAGTCCTAGACATATTGTCAAACAAGGGACCAAACCTAGGCTTACCACAATTCTATAGGCATTCCATGCAATACTGTGCAAATCATTAACATGATCATTCCAACCAGGCACAATTTTGTAATCCCTAGATGAGTAAGTTTTAACTGTTCTTTCAGCACCTTGTAGGGCTTTAACAGTATTATTGTAAAAATCAGACAATACATGTTTATGGTCAATGTTTACACAATTAACATCAGTACACAAAAAGGCTTCAGTAGGACATTTAATCTTACTAAGTTATTCATCAGTGGCATCTGTATAAGATTTAATATCTGTAACATCCATGGCAGACCAATTATTATGGGTGCCATTTTGCATATCGTCAATGGTAACAGTATGAGCCAAAAGGTCTACATTTACAGAAACTGAAAGTGGGAAATGGTCAGATGTTAAGTAACCGTGGGAGATAGAAATATAAGAAATACTGCTGTGTGCTGAACTAGTGGTCATACAGTGATCCAGCCAAAAGGTAGTGTGAGCTTGGCTCATATAAGTGTAGGCATCATTATTATCATTTAGTAGCAAACATTCAGAGAAATTATACATATTTTCATGGCAGAAAGACCTGAGTTCAAAACCAAATAATCTGTCACACTTTGGATGAGCATTCCAGTCACTAATCACAAAGATATTTGCAGTGGCAGCTTCATCAATAATAGCATTAATTTCACTTAAATAGTAAGTATAATCCTCAAGGTTATCATTGCATTCATATGGCATGTGCACGTTTATAAGAAGCATTTTAGCATTTAGAGTGTGTATCTCAATGCCAACTACTCTCTTATTGTCAAAAGTCTTAAGCCTGATGTTAGGCCCTAAGCTCTTACGCCATAGTATAGCCAGACCACCATAAGGTCTACCACTCAATGTGCCCTAAGACGAATCCACAGAAGATATGCCAATACAGCTAAAGTCACTGTGTACATTATGCAATATGTGTACTTCATCTTCCAACAGCCAGTGTTCCTGTAAGAAACAAAAATCATGTCATGAACTGTAGGTATGCATAACTTTATCCCATGACGATTATATGACACAAGCTTAATTTGCCTAAGTCATTTTCGCTGGTAGAATCGCCTCACCAACACATTTTCAGGCCATTTGTCAGCATCAAGAATAACATCTATCTTACTTCTGGGTAGAGGTATACAAAAAGCTGCATATGAAACATATTTGGTTTCAAGTTTTTCACAAGTTACTCTAAGATTAGCATTTTGTTAACATGTTCAATCACGTCATTCGCCATGGTAACTAGTTGTAGTCTTGCAACAAAGAGTCTAGCCATGGGGCCTGTTTTAGTGGCACTTAGTCCACTCAGGGATTTTCCAGTTCCTGTTATGGCCTTTTTGAAGCTGCCAGTATTACTTGCAATGGTCAACAAAGTAGACCTGCTGACTGGTCGCCTGGCATCGGTTAAGCTGGACTGTCCTCCTCTGGCAGAAGATGCAGCCTGAGCATATGAGGGCTGCATAGACTGATTAGTCAAGCACATAAAAGCACTGTTAGTGCAATTAGGATTACAAAACTGCTTAGACAATGCACGTGGCCTGGATAAAAACTTGTATATTAAAAAGTTACACAGCAAAATTTGCTCCTCTTATGAGAAAAATTGGCAAAAATATATCACTGGAGAAGGGAAGGCTTCCAACAAACCTAGAACCTATAACAAAATTAAAGGAAGTTTAAAAAGAGAAAAGTACTTCAAACTTAATATCCCTATCCATAAAAGAATGTACTTTACCAAGCTTAGAATAGGTGCCAACAACCTAAGCATTGAAACAGGGAGATACAATAAAACCAATGCCAATGCAAGAACTTGCCCTCTTTGCCCACAAGATGAGATGGATGACGAATTTTACTTCATGTTGCAATGTACAAAATATAACTCATTGAGGTCAACTTTATATGAAAATATGAAAGACTATCAATTAGAGCCTCTCTCCACTTCAAAAGATCCATTTATATTCCTAATGACCTGCAATGATGGGGCTACACTTGTAATAAAACAGGTATTGTGGTTTGTGAATTCAGCTATGGAAGTAAGGAATAACATGGGCAACCAGAACTAATTTCTATTATTATCTTTTTTCTTGAGATGTATGCTGTATGCAATATGTATTCTGTGTCTCCAGCAAGCCAGAGGCAGGCACCTAGATGTAGCCCTGGTGTTGCTTAGTTTGTATTTAGTTTTTGCCATATCCGCCAGATGGTGGGTTTATGCAAATAAAGTGTATGTCTATTGACATCGGTCCTATGCTGCATAGTTAACCTCCGCTTCGCCTCGGATGACAATTATGTGACATAGGACCTAAGCCTCACAGATTGTCTTTTCCGTAATGCACACACTGTTTGATGAAGTGAACCTGGAGGGTGCGACTTTCAATCCTTTCCTTTAGCTTGCTGTACAAAGAAACACAGCCAGGGCGCCATTTCGCCAATGGATATTTTTGTGATGTTGTGGTCAAACATACAATACCGATGTATTGTGGAATAGCTCTTCAGTTGTCCTGGAATGAATGAGGCTGGTGTGATAG
Source organism: Hermodice carunculata (assembly GCA_964020975.1). Taxonomy (NCBI): domain Eukaryota; kingdom Metazoa; phylum Annelida; class Polychaeta; order Eunicida; family Amphinomidae; genus Hermodice; species Hermodice carunculata. The sequence continues at coordinate 65,778,336 of OZ026623.1, forward strand.
CGAGGCGGGGAACCCGGGGATTTGACAACACAGGGACAGAGTTGACAGTACATTCCTGGACGTGCCACTGCTGGGATTTCACAGTGCGGATCTGTGGACGGTGGTTGAACAGGTATGTGCCTGTTTAAGTTGTAGGTGCAAGTGCAGACACATACACACCAGGAGTATATGTAGTCACACTGGTTTGTACAGTTAGGCAGATAGCGTAATTGGCAAACCTGACAACAATGATGTCAGAGAGTGCGTGACAGAACTTACGAAAAATAACAGCAATTTTGAAGTATTTTTGGCCTTGTAGTCGGAATTTATTCAACTAATTTGGCAGATTAACTGAAGATTTTTTGGCTGAAACTGCTATATTCTTAGTGTAGGGAATTTCAAAATTTATTTTGAATTGTAGGTCCAATGATCTGCTGTTACGCTGATCATTCATAAATTGTATGTGAAAAAAAAAGTTTCCCGCCATAAGTGTGGGCCCGGGATTTTTTTTTCCACAGGAGACACAAAGAGGTTCACTTGACATATGCCTGCCTTTTGATTTTATATAGGTTATTCAACTTTCATACACATCTGATTAGGCAATGATGTACAAGGAGATATGTGGGAATTTGATGTGTTGATCAATTAATGCACTTTAAACTTGTGGGAGTTTATTTTTTCTCCTCAGTGACATTGTGTGTACATTGTCTTTGTCTGCTTTGTCTTACATAGACATTTTTTTTCTTTCTCACTTTCGTAGTTTTTCATATATATATAAATAGATATATATATATATATATATATGTATATATATACATATATATATATACATATATATATATATATATATATATATATATATATATATACATATATATATATATATATATATATATGTACTTTTTCTTCTTCTTTTCATGCAATCATAAAGTTGCTTTACCTTGTGAAGCAGTGAGCTTTCTTAATTTACTTGCCACTCTTTTCATGCTACCCATGATCATTTGACAGTTCACTTCACTTCAAATTTGAGACATTCTGAATTAATTTTTGCTGTACAGATCTGGGTACATTATAGCTGTACATTTGCATCTGTCAAATTATATAAATCTAATTTTTGATTTCATTAATTTTTTTCCTATAATTCTGGGTTGTGATGTTGTTTGTTTGTTTGTTTTTCTGTGTGTGTTAAATTAAAAACAAAATTGACAGTTTGTATATATCAATTTCATCATCATGTCAGACAAAATTTGTGTCAATTTTTGGGATGCACAGCAATTCCAGGAGAGAATAGCAGGTATTGGTGCAGTAAAAGCAAAGCAATTGATTGAGATGTGTGATGCCCATGGTGGTAATTTAACAAAAGTTGAAGATATGACTTCTGCAGAGATTCCAAGATCTCTTTGGGAGCCATACTTAGACTCACTGGAATTTCAGTGTACAGCTATTGCACCCATGTATAATGCATCAAAAGAAGTTGATTCTAAGTTTGAAGCTCAGGTGCTAAAAATGCTGAATGATTTGAGTGAAAGGATGGAAAGTTGAAAGTAAAAGACAGAAAACAACCAGTCCTGCTTTTGAAGAGAAGGAGAAGAGGAAGGAGATTGATTTGGAATTTGAGAGGGAGGTGGAAAAGGCAAGGGAGGTTAGAGATAGTAAATATGAGGAGTTGGCCTGTTTGATGTTGAAAGTGACGGAGGTACAGAAGCGTCAACTTTTTCCTTGTTCTACCATGAAGCTCCAGTAAAGGAGAAACCTCTTTTGTCGATTCCTGCCAAAGGTCCAATTTCTCCCTGCATGCAAAAAACAATGGATACACTGCAGAGACTGGCGCCATCATCAATTTATAAAAGAGGGGCAGCCAATGCTGATAAGGATCAATCTGTTCAAGACAGTGATAGGGATCAATTTGTTCAAGTTTCGTTGTCACCCAGTCATGATGGTGCAGCAGGTGAAACACATGGGCAATCAGCATTTACTGCACATATGGACAATGTCCAACAAAAAATGTTGCAGGTTAAAGTCACCAAGGCAAACAGCGGTCATATTTCTTCAAAAGGGGGCAACACTTCAAGAGTATTCAAAAGGGATCATCATGCAGCATTGCCTAAGCTCCTTACATATGATGGAAAATCTGATTGGCGACGATTCTTGCTACAGTTTGAGTGCATAGCAAAGAAAAGCTGTTGGAATGAGGAGGAAAAGATGGATGCTTTAGCAGCCATTCTAAGGGACAAGGCTTTGTCATTTTATAGCAACTTAAGCACACAGGTAAGGGATAAGTTTTGATCTGGTCAATGACAAAATGGACAAGAGGTTTGCAAGGAAGGACCCAGCAGCAGCTTTCATAAGACAACTCTATTTCTTGAAGCAGAAACAAGAGGAATCATTGGATGAGTTCGCAGAAAGAGCCAAAAGAGTGGCTTTGGATGGATTACCAGATGCACCAGATGACACAACAGAAAGTTTGGCCATTGAATCATTTTTGTCTCGAGCATTAAATGAAGTGGCTGGTGCAGAGGTAAGAAACAAGGAGCAAACAACCATGGAGGAAGCTGTTCGACTGATGCAGGTTCATACACAGAATGCAGACATTTTGAAGACAGGAAGGAACCGGGTTTGACAGGTTAGTTTCCAGGATGAGGAGTCAAGTGATTTTTTGGTTGGGGCAACCAAAGAGCCATCACCCACCCATTATACTGACACAGTGACAATGGAGATGCTTCAAAAGTTTTTTGAACATGAAAGGCAAAATGGTAAGGGAGAACACAAAGAAATCTTGAATGTGTTGGATAAGTCCTTTAAAAAAAATTGTGCATGCTTTAAATCCTAGAAAGATAACATCAACAGGTAGAGATCAGTCATCAGTAAGAGAAAATGTCTCTGGAACCAGTGATGCAGATTCTTCACCAAGGGGAGTCCGTTGTTATCAGTGATAAGGGCTCGGACACTTTGGCTAAGATTGTGCAAATAATAGGTCCCCCAAATTTCTTTCTCCACGATCATGGCCAGTCAAACAAGCGTCAAACAAGCAAGGATTGTTCTGGCTGACCGAGATCAATCCTCCTCAGATTTAGGTCAGATAGGGGAATGTGATGTAACGTGTGGTGTAAATAAGTTCAATGGTGATGGGAAGGATCAATTTGATCCATAATTAGATAATGATAAGGGAAAGAAAGCTTTTTTCGGGAATGTCAGTAGTGAAGAAAACAGTTTGTTGGCGTCTGCCAATAATAAGTCTTAGAAATCTTCCATACAGAACATTAGGGAAGTTTGTATAGGTAGAAACACACAGGGTGTTAGTATGACACATGATATGTATTGCATATCTTGGACAGACAAACTTCAGCAATTAAAGATTCTGCAGCTCAGGTTACAGTGATCAATGAGAATTTTTTTGGTAATCTGAAGAAGGGAGAAAAGGTCAAGTTGAAATGTGCTGCTAAAGATAGTTTCATGTTAGCCACAGTGGTAAAAATGTAAGCATTAGCATAGGGGGAGAGCTTTTTCACTGGGATGTTTTTGCTGCCCCAATTTCTGATCAAGTAATACTTGGGTTGGATTTTCTGATAGCCAACAAGTGCAAAGTGGACTTTGAGAGAAGTTATCTCATCATTGAGAAGGAGTACATATATGCATCTTTGTACAGGCATGGAGAAAAAGTACAGGTGGCTGGAGTCATATTGCAGAAAAGAATGGTCGTTCCTCCAAATTCTGTAAGGCAAATTTCAGGTTCAGTTGATGGACATTGTTATGGAGATTGTGTTGTTACACCTCAAACTGACTTACACGGTTTAGTCATGCCTTCAGTTCTGGTGAAAGGTGGTAAAATAGTTCCTCTGTCATTCATGAATTTAAGTGATAGATTTATCACATTAAATCCAGGCTTTGTAGTTGGAACTGTAATGTCTGTTGAGAACATCATTTGTGACCTTACAGAATAGGTTATGGAGAATAAGGCAGATGACAGTAGTCATAAGGATGCTAAAGTAGGAAGTTTTGATGTCCATTCAATTGAAATTGATGAAATTTTGTGGAAAATAAATGAACATCTACAGGATCTGTTTCAAAGGTCAAACACACATCTAGACACCGAACAAAGTCTACAACTGGCAAAGCTTCTGGCTGAATTTGAAGACGTTTTTGCAAAAGGTGACTTGGATTTGGGATGTTTCAAGGAAATTCAACATAAGATTCCTACAGGAAATGCAGCTCCAATAAAACAACGTATGAGGAGGACTCCATTGAGCTTTGAGTATGAAACGGAGGATCACTTAAAGAAGATGCTTCAGATCAAGGTTATTCAACCATCTAGTTCTGATTGGGCAGCAGCCCCAGTTCTTGTCAGGAAAAAAGATGGAGCAGTAAGATGATGCATCGATTATCGAGAACTCAACAAAGTTACCAACAAGGATGCATTTCCTTTGCCTTTAATAGAAGAATGCCTTGATACGTTAAGCGGTTCTGTATTCTAAAGCACATTAGACATGGCTGCCGGCTATTATCAGCTGGAGATTGCTCCAGAGGACCGACATAAAACCGCGTTTATAACAAAATACAGTCTTTTTGAACATGTGAAGATGGCTTTCGGCTTGTAAGGAGCACCGCACACTTTTCAAAGAGCCATACAGTTAGTACTGCATGGTTTAACATGGAAGTCAGTCCTGGCCTACCTCGATGACGCAATTGTGCTTGGAAAAAGCTATAACGATCATCACAAAAATCTCAAGGAGGTGTGGGAGAGGTTTCGGCACCATAATCTCAAGTTGAAGCCTAAAAAATGTAATCTGTTCCAAAAGGAAGCAAGGTTTCTGGGCAGGTGTGTTTCTGAAGAAGGGGTTGCTGTAGACCCTGACAAAATCAAATAAGTGCTAAATTGGCCAGTACCCAAGACAGTGAAGGGAGTAGAGTCCTTCCTAGGGTTCATCAATTACCATAGAGATCACTTGCCAGATTATGCTGAGAAATCAGCATGTCTCTATAGGTTAACTGGGCTAAATGGAGTTTTTGAATGGACTGATGTTCACCAAGCTGCTTTTGATGAACTGAAATATGCTCTAGTCAATGCTCCTGTCCTAGAATTTCCACGAAAAGAGGGAACGTTCATGTTAGACTGCGATGCTTCTGATTTTTCAGTGCCTGCTGAGCTTTCCCAGGTTCAAAATGCATAGAACGTTCAGTTTGTTATGATTCTTATGTGCTAACATCCGCCCAGCAGAAATATTGCACAATGAGAATAGAACTTCTAGCAGCAATAAGATTCACACGCCAGTTTCAGCATTATCTGTTAGGAAGGAAATTCCTTGTCAGAACTGACCATAACAGCCTTGCTTGGTTGATGAAATTCAAAAGAATTGATGGACAACTAGCTCGCTGGCTGGAGGAGCTAGCTCAATCTGATATGGACATTTTACACCGAGCTGGTGAGTTGCACTGCAATGCTGATGGATTGTCGCGGATCCCAGATACCTTGCCATTTTGTGACTGCTACGATGCTGGTAGTGATTCTAATAGTCTTCCTTGTGGAGGTTGTAAATACTGCGTGAGGGCTCATGAACACTGGAGCAGATTTGAAGATGAGGTAGATGAAGTGATACCATTGGTAGTGCGTGAAGTCACACAGAGTGATGATCCCGAGGACAGAAATTTTATTTCAGATTTGGTGGAGGGTTCCGACGAATCAGAGTCTGATGAAACGTTGGAGTATCCCGATGTGTCACAAAGTCAGACACGTGTAGGGACAACCAGTGAGTCCAGCTGGGTAGAAAGTTATACCCATGAACAACTGCGAGATCATCAGCTTCATGACACTGATTTGGCAATAGTGATAGGGTACGTTAGAGTCTGGACAAGAACCAGTAACCTCAGAATTACTGTTAGTGGCACCAGCAGTAAAACACCTTTGGCTTTGTAAACCACAACTGAAATTGAAACAGGGTGTACTTTTCTATAAATGGGAAGATTCTTTCTCACCAAAGCTACGTCTTGTAGTTCCAAAATCGTTAATATCAGATGTTCTTGTTCAGCACCATGATGTAAGATCTGCCGGTCATTTGGGTTTTGATAAAACCTTAGCAAGTGTTAAGTGTGGATTCTACTGGTATGGTATGTCCAAAGATTGTCATGAGTTTGTAAGCACATGTGCTACTCGTAATCGAAACAAAAAAAACAAAAAAAACGACAGTGGCCAAAAACACAACCTGGGTATTGTCATGCAGGGGTACCATTAGAATGGGTACATCTTAATATACTTTGTCCTGTAACCAAGAGTGAATGGGGAAATCAATACATTCTGGTCATTGTGGATCAATTCACAAAATGGGTAGAGTTGTTCCCTATGCCAGATCAGACAGCAGAAACCATAGCAGGTAAAGTAGTTAATGGGTTTATTTCTCGGTTTAGAACCCTTTACAATAATATTACATGCTGATCAGGGTAAAAATGTAGATGGGAATTTGATCCGATCCATTTGCAAATTGCTTGAAATAACCAAACCCGGACTACACCATATAGGCCCAAATCCAATGGGCAGGTAGAAAGATACAATAGGCTGATTTTGCAGATGATCCATTGCCATATTGATAAGAATATAAAGACCTGGGATCAACATCTACAGCAGATTGCTGGAGCAATACGCTGTATGGTTCATAGGAAAACTGGTTATTCAGCCAATCAATGATGTTGGGAAGGGAAGTGAGCAAACTAGTTGATCTTATCTTCGGAATTTCAGCCACAAATCACTTCCAAGAACAACCAGCTGAATATGTAAAACGTTAAGGGGTTGCATGGATTATGCCCATAGCTTGGCTAGAGAGCAGATGAGGGGTCTCCAGAAAAGAAGGAAAAGGGATGATGATTTTAAGTTGTCAGAAAAGACCTTTAATACTGGGGATTTGGTGTACAAATTGGAAGCTGCTACAAAAGTAGGTCAAAATAAAAAATTAAAACCAGTATGGGTGGGTCCCTATCTAGTAGTACAAGTCATCTCCCCTGTATTGTATAAGATTAGAGGACAACATCAAAAAGAGACAGTAATTCATCATGACCGCATAAAGGTATGCAATGATCCAGTGTTTCCCATGTGGACGAGACGTATGAGACATACATTCCTAGACTTGGATACTACCATCGCTTATGATGAGCAACAAAAACAGGATGAAGACACAGATACAGGTGTGAATTGTCTTTTTGGAAATGCTGACTCATCTGACACGAATCTGCATGTGCCAACACAGGATTCGGACTCACCAGTTGATAGTAATATAGCTAACACTGCCAACCCACTACCAGAACCAAAAGATCTAACAGTCAACAATGTGGATTCACAGCAGCTTGAATCAGTTCCTTCAGACAATGAAGACTCATGGCCAGAGTCGGTACAGTCAGAGAACGGAGACAGACAAAATGTTGTTTTAGCTGTTAAAGAACCAGAGTGTCTTACTAGGCAGAGAAGGCGAATTAGGAAGCCATCCCACCTGAAAGATTACCATCATTAATAATGTTAAGTAGATCCAATAACTGGAGTATTTTCGGCTATTTTATGCCCGTGAATTAGTAGCTGAAGTGCTTTCTGGCTGTTCAAAATTCATGAATATTTTGGGTAATTGTAGATACGGTTATGAATATGAACTGTGAATGTAAATAAATGATTAATTTGGGTTTGTTTTCTATGGTCTTGTATATAAAATGTTATTTGTTTAAGTGTATGAATTGGTAAGTAAGGCAGTATATTGCTCTGGTGTATTTGTGTTTTTTTAATGCTTACAGCATGGATAATTCCTGGGATGAGAGCAAATTCCAGCTTTATTATGAGGAGGAAATTCAAGAAACGGAGACAACTGCTGGTAATAACCGAAAAGTTGTATTGGCCACTTCTAAAGATAGACAGTGTCCTACTTGCTCCATCAGGCATCATAGGGTTAAAACGCATGTTTTGATTGTCCGTTTATACTGGTTTGTGGAACCCCAAACTGCATGCTAGACCTGCTGTAAAGGTCTTTTGCAGCCTAGGAAGGTATATACCCATTTACAAGGCTGTTCTTCTCCACAGTGCTATTTTACCGATCAGAGGTGTGTAGTCTGGTGTAGCTACATGAAGGCATTATTGATATTCCTCTGCAAGGAGTTCAATCTGCGGAATATGCAGGAGCTACTGGGATTTGTGGTAGGAAGAAGGTAACATCCCACAGAGAATTGTAGGATTGATGAACTGAATGTGTTGTTGTGGGGAGAGTTCCAGGCAAGGTACCAAGTGACAGATTTACAGGCTGCTGAGATCAGGAGTTCACCCCGCAACACAGTTTTGGCTTTGATACACTGGAGAGTTCTTCCTGCATCACAAGGATTTTAACCCCCGAGGCTCAGGAATGGGTTAACCAGTTCTGTGGGGAGATCGATTATACCGATGCGACATGTCATTTTCTTCCTGTCATTTTAGTAGACTCCCAATTCCATTTAGATAGAGTCCAGAAGGAAAAGAAACTTCCATTCACCAGGATAACAGAAATACTATCATCAGATACCATTTCCGTGACAACTCTTGCAATAGGTGCGGCAGTGGCTAATTATTGTTTTGCACACAGCTGGCCAAGTCTTTCTTATATGAGAGAACTCACAGCTATAGAGCCAAACTTCAAGTTCTCCATAGGAGCACACCCTAGGTTTCCACAAGAGACAAAAGCTCTGCAACTGGAAGAAATGTCCATGTCGGCATCTGAAAAGGAATGGCTTGCCATTGGGGAAGTAGGGTTGGATTACACCAGTGCTAATGTTAGTAAAGTGGAACAGAAGAAAGTGTTTAAAGAGATCCGGGAGATAGTGAAGCAAGTGGGGAAACCTGTCATCATTCATTGCTGTGACAAGGTGGGAGAGAGTGTTGCTTTGGAGGACTGCCTGGAAATATTAACAGACCAACTACCAGGAAGTCACAAGATCCATAGGCATTGTTTTCAGGGGACACAAGAAGAAGCCGAAAAGTGGATAAAAGCTTTTCCCGAGGTGGTATTTGGAATTGCATCAAGTATTCTAAAAAAAGGACCACAGCCCCATGCTTCAGAGCTTCCCATTTAATAAAATCATTTTGGAGAGTGATGCACCATACCTTGGGAAATGTCAAGCAGTCCTGGATTTTGCTGTGAAAATTAGCCAAGTGAAGAATATTCTGTTGAAGCTTATAGCCAAGATAACTACTGAAACATCTCAATGCCTTTATTCATGGGAATGAGATGTCTTGTGTGACCATTCAGGAGCTGGAGGCATTTTCAGCTCGAGAAGCTATCACTTGTTTTCTATCTCTCCTTGAATGAAGAGCTGCAGACTTGCTCAGCCCATTCTTGCTTTGCCTGTACTAACATCACTCTATAAGTGAGGAGCTCACTCACTCCAGGAGACTGATTCAACTCAATCTCACTTGCTCTTTATTAACTTATTGTCAAAGTGGAGGTTATTTTAGGGTTTTCATTGAAAATAATAACAAGTTTTTCATCATTATGTAAATATATGTCATGTGATTGATGCTGATTGTCACAATGCACCAGTCTTCATATGCACACATGGTCGGGATAGAATGGTGAATGCATATCTGGATATTCTATGATCTTATAGGTGGTGTGTCATCTTGAGAAACGGGAATAGCAACTAATTGTATACACTCACTCTTATCAAACATATTGTACAGTTAAAGATTGTGAATAAATGATATGCAAAATGTTTAATCCTATATTTTCTTTCTGCATATTCCAGAACAGTTGAGGGAGTTGCAAAGAATCAGCGTGCAAGGGGAGCTGGAAATTCGGTTTAATTAAGTCTTGGACAGTGGGTGCACTTCACTTTTTTATATTTCTTTCATATCTGCACACTACTATCCAAGCTTTTAAGTGACCTCTCTGTTCTGTAAAACTGGGGGTAGTTGTGGTCAAACATACATACCTATTGTGGAACAGCCCTTCAGTTGTCCTGCAATGAACGAGGCTGGTGTGAGAGCGAGGGAATCCAGGGGATTCAACAGCACAGGGACAGAGTGTGACCACCCGTGCTGGACAACGGATGTGCCCAACAGGAGCTTCCTGGACGTGCCACTGCTGGGATTGCACAGTGCGGATCTGTGGACGGTGGTTAAACAGGTATGTGCCTGCTTAAGTTATAGGTGCGAGCGCAGACACATACACACCAGGAGTATACATAGTAAGGGAATACGGGAATAAATGGAGGTTAGAATTTAGTAACGATAAGAGTAAAGTGATGACTCTTGGGAAGAAACCAGATGGAAATAAAAAGATGGAGAATTGGGCAGTTCCAAATTCCAGAAGGTAAGGAACAGTTAATTGAAATTGGGGAGGTCGATGAGTATGAATACCTAGGTGTTAAGATAAAAGCAACGGGTAAAGGCATGTTCATGTATCAGGTGGAGAAGATTAAACAAAAAGTGAATCGGACAAAAGGAATGATTAAAGCTACTGCACTGAACACTTTCAACAGAGCATACACAGCAAGAATATTATGGGATAGAGTTGCAATACCAGGAATGATATATGGCTTAGACGTGATTTCAGTAAGTGAGGGAGATATCCAGGGAATGGAGAAAGCACAGAATGAGATGGGGAAATGGATACTGGGAGCACAACCATGTACAGCAACAGAAGCAGTCCTAGGAGAGTTAGGATGGAATAAAATCACAGATAGGATTGCCAAAGCTAATTAAGTTAGAGTGCCTGGGTTATTTACAAGCAATAAGTGAAGACAGGTGGTACAGGAAAGTTTACAATGAGGTAGTCAAGGAAAAAACAAGATGGGTCAAAGACATAAGATTCAAGATTCAAGATTCATTTTATTTCAACAATATCTCATACATATCTCAAACATATGGAAAAAATACCATGTATCGTTTATACTAAAATATTGTTAGGGGAGACCTCCCATAAGGCCATTGGATGGGTTAGCAGAGAAATATGACCTAAAAGGATATGATGAGGTGGATAATTGGAAAGTATATATAGGTAAGACTGTTACAGAGGGCTGGAAGGAAGACTGGAAAAGAGGAGTCAGGGAAGTACATTGAAGACAAACAAGTTATTAGAAAAGCCACAGAAAAAAGTGTGTTAGGATAGAGCGAAGGGATCCAAGCTTCTGTTTTAGAGTAGGGCAGGAGTAATCAATCTAGAAAAGAGAAAACAGAAGTGGACAACAGGGAGTAATGGAAAGTGTAAGTCGTATAGACATGCAAGAGGCAGATGAGACCCTGGATCATTTGCTGTTGTGATGCGATGCATATAGAGAGAAAAGGGAAGATTTTTTCAGAAAGTTGCACAGGAAGGTTTGCAATTACAAGGGTTTAGAAGAGGTTCAGTGTTTTGAGGAAGAGGAATGTATAGCATGGATTTTAGGTTTGAAAGGTGGCTTTCTGGGAGGCAGGAAAGGTAAAAAAAAATGTACAGGACTATCTGGTAGGATGCTAGGAGAAAAGGAATGAAATAATAGAGTTAGAAGGCAACAGGTTAAATTAGAATCCCAGAGTACAGAGAGGGGAGGGAATGGGAATGGTGGTAGCCCTTATATGGGCTCCCATGGGGGCTCTCCCATGGGAAAAGCCTGAGCTTTGGAGGCGGGGATAAGGTGTGTGAGGGATGGATTTTTTTTTTTTTTTTTTTTAACCGTAGTCCATCTGTGTCACAGAGTGACACAGGACCGCGGCAGACAAGCGGAGAGCCACTGTATTATTAAATTATTATTTTTAGTCATGCTGGTTCGTACAGTTAGGCAGATAGCGTAATCGGCAAACCTGACAACACTATCTTTAGAAATAACAATCGGACTGTCTTGTCTTGGGCAATGGATTAGTCCAATTTACCCACCGCACCAACGCCTCGCGGTTATTGGTATTTTGTGTGTTTTTCGGGACTGCATGTCTGGATTTTTCTTCAAATTCTGATGCACTCACCGGCTTGTCAAAGCACGTCGCTGCAAAAGCAGGGAGCTCCTTGGTAGATGTAACTGGCAGAGTGTCACTTTTTGGCCTGGCCCCCATGTGGATAAATCTCGAGTTAAGATATTTTTCAGGGCCTGCGACATAAATTCCGGGACAAACAGAACATTCTCCCTCTCACTTAAGTTATGGACGATGCTATTTTCACCGTACGGTGAGAATAGCGTTTGGTCTATTTTCACCATGCGGTGAGAATAGCGTTTGGAAGGAGTTTTGTCTATTTTCACCGTACGGTGAGGATAGCTTTTTGTCTATTTTCACCATACGGTGAGGATAGGGTTTGGTCTATTTCCACCGTATGGGGATGCTGGTACAGTTTGGTATATTTTCACGGTGAGGATAAAGGCGGCTCTATTTTCACCATCTGGAAATTGAAATTAAGAGCCTTTTCCCAAATTTATGGTTTTGGCTTGTCGCATAGAATTGAGGCAAATTAGATTGGAGAAGTGCTTACTTTATGGAGATAGCTAGCTTTACAGTCAATAGGAAACGGGACCATAGCAATGTGCCCAGTTACGGAGGGTTACTGTAAAGCAATTACCTTGGCACTGTGACAGCATTAAATGTTTGGTTTTCAACATCTCAAATTAATGTATATGAATTTACTCTACACACCCATCAGTCTTTCATTTTTGTTGCTTCGTGGATTTCTTTTAAATGCGATCCTTACCTAAGTCATAACAAGATAGATCTATAAGTTACCCTTAAGTTCCGTTACTTCAATCTGTGACAATATTAAAAAGTTCCTACTTTGTCTTGTTACCTTGTAAGTTTTTGCCTTTTCACAGAAAAAATACAGTGTAGGCGCAATAAAAACTATTAGATAATAAATGCTGAAATAACGCCTCAACAGATCTCAAAATAAACCATGCTCAAACTGGGATGAACAGGCCTTTTTATTATTTCAGCAAACGTTTTTGTTCCAATTCTCTTTGTGTGCAATATCATGACACAATGCTTTTCCAAAAAAATTCTTCCCTGGTTGACTTCTTTTCATCGCCGGACGTTAGAAATAGAGCAGCCCTTATTCTCACCATTCCATGAATATAGACAAAACTCTATCATCACCGTAGTCCGTACAGTGAAAATAGACAAAACACTATTCTCACCGTACGGTGAAAATAGACAAAACGCTATTCTCACAGTACGGTGAAAATAGTCACTCCATTAAAGGGCAGGTCTCGGAAAATATAAACATGCTTGAAACAACGTTTTTGTTGCCCCAGACATAAGATCATATACAAAAATAACAATAATGAGGTACATTTGTTACACATAATATGTGTAATGGTTTTTTGGAGCTTTCAAACATAGCGCCACCGAGGATGTCCGAGAAAATTTCAATCGGGAAGATCCACTTTGGTGACGTCACAGCGGGAACACGTTTGTGAATCTGGCATTTGACCTGGGCAGTCGCGGCCATTTCGTGATAGGACACACATTTTTGTCTCGACTCAAAATTTTAGATTATCTCTAAATTTTATGCGCGAAATATCTGTTTTGGCATCAAATTGATTTTTTAGACCTACCTTATTATTTTTGTCACTGCTATGGCCCATCGCTCTGTGGTAATGTGGTGTGGTAACACCAACAAGACGGGCCGAAGGCCTAGCCTCCGAGCGGCATGGAACAGGTTTGCGGTCGACTGGAAAGACGCCTCCGATTATAATTTAAAGCGTGCTATGTGCTACATGTATATATTTTGAAGACACTATGTTTGTTGGGGGTATGATGAAGGATGCTGGGTTTCGATACCACATCTACATTATTCCTGGTGCTATGCCCTCAATACAGCCACAGGCACAGCCAACCCATGAGCAGTTGGCAAGTGTCCTGGGACCCAAGAGAGGTTGTGGTGCTTCTGCCACAAAGTTGACTCCCGAGTCCAGACGTCGACGCGTGAGCACGGCAGTGGAGAAACTTGGTAGACTAGAAGCCGTGTACGTTTTACATGATATATTAATTTACAAAGGAATGCAATATTTTGTTTCTAAAACGTTTGGAATTTTTATACCTGTTTACTCTTGGTCAATATAAGATAATCGTCTGGCCTGGGGCCATAATCTGTATGCACTTCCCTGAGTGATTGTTTTATTCATTGACCGTATATTAGGCCTATGCTTCAGTGGATTTTTTTTGCAATTGTGCAATGAAAACAGCAAGGGTTCATTAAAAAAAATCCACAGATTGAAGTGGATTTTGGAAGTGTTGATTCAACATTTTCATCATTTTTAAACTTGAATACCCGTATGCATGCACGGAGAAAGTTTTCACACTCTATCAATAAGAGGACATTCACCACTCAACCTCGCTAAGAGACATGTTACTCCTATTAGGACTAACACGTTCAAATACTTTTTCATAAAATGGATCAATGAAATTCTCTTCCAGAATTATATGTTGTGTCTGCCCCCTCTCTGTCATCTTTCAAGAAGAGACTGAGATTCCTGATAAATAACCAAGAGGGATAAATTTACTTCATTCTTTCCCAGTACACCTCCATCCCTATGAAAAAGTAGAAGCACCGTTCTGTTTTGTTTTGTTTTTTTCACAAAAAAAGGAAGTACTGAATAAGTTTGTTGCTAGTTTGGTTCTTTTATTGATCTGATGTTAAGAATATATATATATATATATATATATATATATATATATATATATATATATATATATATATATATATATATATATATATATATATATATATATATATATACACTAAATGCAGCATGTAAGTTCAACAATTTGCAAAACACTTCCGCATGTTCTGTGCATCTAATTGTATATGATAAGGTAGTTTAATGCAAACTGAAAACATTCAAACACATATACAGTGGTACCTGAGGTATGCAACCACTCCTGTGAGCAGCTTTTTGTGATCACTAGGCTCGGACATAGGAGTCAATTTCTTTGTAAAATTTACCTGTGGTGACTGGCCACTTTTTTCTTGGCAGAAGGGGTGGCCACATACAGCAGGTACAACTGTATATTATCCCATCGTTCAGCATTTGCCATCTCATATCAAGTTTTTCTGCTTAACAGACTCCAGTGGTGTGCATAAGACTACCTTGCTACTCCGCACTCTGTACACTGCCAGTTGATAAATGACTCGCGGTCCTACTAGATGAAGTGCAGTGAAGGGCATCTTTTGAGTCCTGTTACATTGAAGTCCACCAGCTATGGCAGCACCAATCCGTTGTTTAGTCAGCAGTTAACTGCATTATTTTCTAAAATGCCCTCATGCAACATTTGCATTCATGTACAAAGCTGCATTTGATGAGCCCCACAGCTAATTTGTGAAATTTGTACGTAGTCGTGGATATGTTGATACGCTGCATGGGGATCTCAATTTTTTATTCATCATGAGTGATAATTTGAAACAACTTTCAATTTCAATGACATCTCTTTTTTCTTGCAATTAAAACTGATGTCATCAAACGAAAATAAAAATATAATGAAAAAAAAAGTAAATTTACGGTGCCGCCCAGTGTAACCAAGTGCTTGCCATGGCAAGATATTTTAATGGTTGCTTGTGTTTAAGAATCATGGACATTTAGTTTTTCTTTCTTTTGCTGACAGCCATTTAGGCTACTAGTTGAGTGATAAGTCTTCCTTTGGTTTGCTCATAGCCATTTATGCTATTTATTAAGAATTCCTACTCTTTGTTCATTCACTCTGGCAGATCCCACAAAATTCCCTCTATTTTCAGATCATAAAATCCGGTTGGAACAAGCTACAAGACTGCAAAATAACTGCTATCTTTACTTCTCCACACCATTCTTATTCCTTGTTCTCTTTTTGCTTTTGCTTTCTTTTTCTTGTTTTTTTTTTTTTTTTTTTTTTTTTTTTTTTTTTGATATTCCTCAACAAGATGATAGTAAATGTGAGGCACACGTGATTTTGAACTAATAAAACTGTTGTGGATTTCCGCCAGAGTAGGGTATGCCAGAGACAGCAAAATACACAAGTGGTGTATTCTTTCCTGCACAACATCTGACTTCATTTACACTGTAAACAGATCTTTGGAAACAGTGTATTTCACCTAAAACACAACAAGAAGTTTCATCATTTATTGACCATTTATTCATCATTTAGTGGCAACCACCTTATACCAGGACAATGATATATTCCACCTCGGCATGAGAATTTCAAATCGCTTGCCTTTGGGGTAGGTAACCGGGCATTCTGCTTTTACAACCAGACTTTAGATATGGGGGCAAGTGAAATACTGTATCATACTTGCCTTGATGACAAAATCGAAAAAAAAGTGGCTGAGCCTTGGGCTTGCATGACACACTCAACTCAGCTGGTAACTTCAGTCTTGATACTTATCAGCCATATGCATGTTCCATGCTTGCACAGTGTTAACATCATTATGGTCTAAATGATATTGTTCTTTGTAGGTAAACACTTAAAATTGTTAACTTCCTCCATCTGATGTAAGCAGGGTGGATTACATAATGCCACATGGCAAGAGCAGGACACAATCTTTCCACAGTTGACTATAACAAAGCTCACAGACAAATTCCAAAACTTTAACATGCCACAGTTTCATTAAAAATTAATGTACCCTCACCATATTGTCAAATCTACACGTACTTGTGCTAAAGAAAATCTAGCAAAATTTCAAAGAGTTCTGTGCATATTTTTAGACAAGAAGCTGAAAACAGCCTTAACACACAAAACTTCATTAAATAGTAGCTATAAAAAAGAGTATGACCACCTGCTAGCCAAAGTGAGAACTAAGTGACCCCTGAAGACCCTACATGCAATATATAAACAAATTGGGCACATGGTTCTTAAGTAAATAAACTGCTGATTTTTTTTGGTCCCCAAAATTATTCAACAATCCGTGAAAAATAGAAAAAATGTTGGCTCCTCATCTTGTTTGTACACTTGGTAGAGGCCGAGCTGGTGAACCTTCATGTGTAAAATGAAACTTCAAAAGCATTCCACAAAACCGTTTTTGAGAGGTGGAAAATGTAAAAAATTAACGTATATGCAAATGGATGGCATAAACTCTGCATACGGACAAGTCAGCAGAGCTAAAAACCATAAATGGCAAAAACTAACATGAAATGTATGTATAAGGCAAAGTATGCTGAATGGCTAGTTTCTGGTTGGAAACACAAATTACATCCAATGAATTGGGCTGAAAAGGTGCTCTTTCAGGACAGGTGGTCTCTCAATGGAGTGGTCCTGAAGACAGGGACAACTATGTACTTGCAATCTACAATCTCTGTTAAATATTGTGCAAGGCAGTGTATGCCTCACATATAGTGGTACATTAAGTGTGCATGCATCAGGTGCTTTGCTACAATATACATATAGTACCCGATACCGTCTTCACTGTCAGCATTAAGTGACCACTGTTGTTCAAATCATTGAAGGTTGTCCCTCTAATAGTGGCTTGAATGTATTGCACATTGAACAAGAAACAGCTGCAAGTTTCATGCCCATCTTGGTACATAAGACTATCTTGGGGCATAGAACTTGTCCCCCAGTA
>OZ026623.1:65800794-66065794 GCA_964020975.1 Hermodice carunculata
AGTGCCCCCAACCCTCTCCCATCAAGTAATGCTGACCCGGCCCCCAAATTCATGTATGTACATGTGATTGCCGCAAAAGCAGAGGTAAGCTGTGTGTATGATAAGTATAGGTACAGCATTCAAAATCCGTACAATCGGATCAAATAACAAACCAACAAACAAACACACACACGCACAAAAAAAGAAATCAATGAAGCGTGGGCCTTCTAACAAATTTTTATACACCCACTGGGGGGGGGGGAGGAAAAAATTACAGCACTACCTGGTGCAGATTGATCAAAAGTAGGTGACCAGAAGTATCCCAAGGTGATTTCAAAACAACATTCATCAGGAACTGGTGAAACGGAATTGGATGAAGTCTCTCTCTCTCTCTCTACCCCCCCCCCCCCACCACCACCACCCGAGGGAGTCTACCACCTGCACATCTCAAATTTTGAAGTTTATGCGTAGAGTGTGGCAAATGTTTCATCAAACCCAGTATGAAAATTTAGTATTTTCTTTTATAATCTCTGTATCAATAAATGACACCCCCCCCCCCCCCAGATTTAAAAAAAAACATATTTGAAGTTCTGCGTAAGATGTGCAAGTCATCACTGGGTCAAGTGTTATCTTGTTGGAGAATGAATTAGTGACCGGTGGTGGGTGGGGGAGGGAGACTTCAACTACTGTTATCATCTCTGGGATGTAACTGTAAGCTCTGCTTCAATCGAGTTTACAGGACTTTGCTTTCAGTACGTCAACTTTTGTCCTTCATCTAAATACATGTATTATACTTTTTGTGATATTCGGAAATGTAAAGCAATCTTGTTACTATATATAGAGTTATCATAACTATGTTACCAGGAAAGCCCGAGGTGAGACATTATTGGGGCCTATTTTCCTCGGAAGGGGTAAGTATACCTGCTATGCGTGCAAGTGAATGAAAGTGGCGATTATGTTCATGAATACTTACGCATATTAACCTAAGATTCCATCTATTGTTACATCGAATCTTCCATCATATTATTAACCCACAACCGCTATTGACTACCTTACTTCTATCGCTTGTTGAAGTTCGAAACACACACACTCGATCTCAGCAACCACAGCAGTTGCTGACTTCCAGTTCAGCGTTAAGAACGAGTTTATGACTTTAATATTATGTTTATAAAACTTTATAAACGCATGCGTTTGAAAATTGTTGGTTCGTCTGCATTTTTAAAGTTGGAGATACCATGGAAGTATTATTGAGATACTAACAGAGTAAGTTCATGTGAACAAAAAGTCGGCAAATGGAATGACTCGCGTTTACCGAAAGTCTGTGTATCTAAAAATAGCTTGCTTTCGGTCGCTTTTGCTTCATTTTGGTTGTTTTCGGTCGCTGTCGGTTGCTTTCGGTAATTAGACGGACCCGGGACAACCACTCAGGCATCTCTGCCAAACTCACCACGCCATTTATATGCAGGTATACTAATATGTAACAGCCAGGCTGTGGAAGCTCCCGAAGGCAGAGTACGACTCGCATGGCCTGCTATCGCAGGCATGCGAGTTTTGACTCGACGCTTTGTCGCCCTACTGTGTTTGGTGTCTTTCCAAGCGTGATTCATATTTTGCGATGACTGTGTTTTGTGTAGTTCCCTACAGCCTGATTCATATTTTCCGTGCAGCTCCGCTATATTGACGTAGCGGCGAGGCAGGGAACCAGCCAAGGCCATAGCCTGGGGCCGGTGAGCGTTTATCTTTGCTTATCAACTGTCATTCCCTGAAGAAGGACTGATGATCCGAAAAGTTGAGAAAAATATTAATAATTACACACGACAATGAACTTGTTCTTTCATTTGGGTTAATCTGTCGCGGAGAATGATTCAGTTTTCATGGGTTCTAGACTGCACTTCCGCTTCCTGTTTGCTTCAAAAAACAACTTCCGTGCTGCAAGCAATTCAGGCCATCCACTAGCAAGATAAGGGAGCATGAATTAATTTGTTTCCTGTACGCACGTAACGGTTTAGCTCCCTTCGGGAGCTATCAATACATATATACATATAGTTAAAGGTCAATGAAAAATGATAAACTCAATAGTTCGGATATTGCAGCTGATTTAGACTTATACCCGGCCCGGGTAATGTTGGACTTGGCTGGGAGTCGGAGACGGAGGTTGAACAAACCGTGTTTTAGGCAATTTACTATAATATAGTATAGTCACTTTTGTAAATTCTTCTGCAGCCTACTAAATTCAAGACTTTACAACTACTTTAACCATAATGTATTAATGATAATATGTAACAGCCAGGCTGTGGAAGCTCCCGAGGGCAAAGTACGACTCGCATGGCCTGCTATCGCAGGCATGCGAGTTTTGACTCGACGCTTTGTTGCCCTACTGTGTTTGGTGTCTTTCCAAGCGTGATTCATATTTTCAATGACTGTGTTTTGTGTAGTTCCCTACAGCCTGATTAATATTTTCCGTGCAGCGAGGCAGGGAACCAGCCAAGGCCATAGCCTGGAGCCATGAGCGTTTATCTTTGCTTATCAACTGTCATTCCCTGAAGAAGGACTAATGATCCGAAAAGTTGAGAAAAATATTAATAATTATGTACACGACAATGAACTTGTTCTTTCATTTGGGTTAATCTGTCACGGAGAATGATTCAGTTTTCATGGGTTCTAGACTGCACTTCCGCTTCCTGTTTGCTTCAAAAAAAAAAAAAAACAACTTCCGTGCCGCAAGCAATTCAGGTCTTGGACCAGTAACTTAGGCCTAATGCATTTATATGTTAAAATAACGACATTCACTGGCTTATTTCTCCTATTTGAAACGTAAAACTGCAACTTCCTTGGCATTCTGCTTCAAGTTTATACCGGTAGCAACAAGTTAAAACCAAGAAAATGGGGGGTCATGTGATTAGATTCTTTTTTACAGGTGCATTTGTGTACCTTACCTCCATGATTGACCGTTCCGCGCCAAACATGTCTCCAAAAATACACAAAGTTATCACATGATTTAAAATATTTCTAGAGTAGCAGTGCCTTTCTATAACTCACAGTTGATAAGTATTTTCCTATCCAAAATGATGATGGGACTTAATTTGGGATGCTCTGCTCCTGTGATATTAACATCAAATAGACACAGCAACAGTATTCAGTACTCGATCAAAAGTTGTGGATTAGTTGACCCAACCTTGAGGGGTTACTGGTCCAAGACCTTCAGGCCATCCACTAGCAAGATAAGGGGGCATGAATTAATTTGTTTCCTGTACGCACGTAACGGTTTAGCTCCCTTCGGGAGCTATTATTCCACCGCAACAAATTGGGTTTAAGAAACAGAGCAGAATGGCAGACCATATTTTAACGCGGAAAACTTTAATTGACAAGCATGTTGGCCAGAATCCAAGTAAAGAAACTTTATGCATTCACACCGCACTCACTCAAACAAACCAACAAGCTGTGATGTGGGATAAAAATGGTCAGTGGAGACTGGAGCGCCCAGCCCCCACGACATTTATTAAACCTAAGATACAAACCTAACTAAATGAAGACTAACTAATATGTATTATTATTTTACATTTTTGGGGGGAATGGGGGTCTCTCACGCCTTACTGCCTCAAGTTTGTGCTGTCTCTTAAGTATGTTAGGTAAGCCCATGACTGAAACCACATTTTGAGTCCAGCTTATATGCAACTGCTTTGTGAGATTATGAGCCCCATTTTTACTGTTCAGTCATTTCCATGGTATCACACTGTTCCTTGCCTTATTGACTACCATATGGGGTGAGGACCTGACCTCCCTGCCACCCCGATAACTGATCACCACAAGGGTGTCCCTATCCAGGTGAGGGGCAAGTCAAACTACCACCTGCTGCGTTCTGTAAACAGGGTGAGGGTTTTACCACACTGCCACCCTAAAAAATTTGAAAACACCTGTGTGAAAGTGCTTATCTACCTGCAACAAGAAAGGGTGAGGGCTTGTCCACACTGCCACCCTTAACATCTACCCATTAGCATTTTTCTACTGCAGGTGAGGGTCAAGCCTCACTACCACCTGCTGGGTATCCTTGAGTAGGGTGAGGGTTTGTAACCACACTGCCACCCCCATCAGATGCACTCGGTGAGGGCTGTGCCACACTACCACCTGGGTGAACTTATTTTCACCACGACAAACTTTTGACACTACATACCTACAATAGATCACAACACATGTTTTGACAACCCACAACACAGCTTGTTTTAATGGGGAGGGATCAGGGTGGGAATTTTCAAAAAAAATATTTGTCTCCAATTAAACTAACTTAATGACTCTTTAAACCCAATGTTAACTGCTCGGTGTCTTTGACCAGAATAAATGGAGAGATGCAATTTTGTCCTGAAAACGCGCCAAAACGTAAAAGGAAGATCGGCAGCGATTGGCCTGTCATGACCATGTGATCCTTATGCACTGGCTGCGCATGACTGGCTAAGAGCCCGCTCGTTATTGGACTGTTACCTCAATTATTACGTCACCCATGTCGTGGGACAAGTGTGGTGTTGCATAAAGTCTTTTATGCCTCTGGCACAAAATTCATTTATGCATTCACACCGCACTCACTCAAACAAACCAACAAGCTGTGATGTGGGATAAAAATGGTCAGTGGAGACCGGAACGCCCAGCCCCCACGACATTTATTAAACCTAAGTTACAAACCTAAGTAAATGAAGACTAACTAATATGTATTATTATTTTACATTTTTGGGGGGAATGGGGGTCTCTCACGCCACTAGCCACACATCTTTTGTGGCGACCCCCATCGAACCCAATATAACTATACGATTATAAAGAATGATGAAATTAAATATGTAAATAAGTCTGGGCTGCACAGAACCAAGTCCTTATAAATATTCCAACCTAGCTTATAGGGACTGTGTACAGCGTTTCATCTGGGGGACAGCCCATGACTGGATCCCCGGTCGTATTCCTATCGACACTACTGTACAGCATGCCCGCCCATGACTGCAACGTATCAGTTGTCACTGTGCACCAAAACTGATATAATCCACTTGCTGTTAAATCAGACATTGACTGATATTCATATAATTTCTACCACAATTACTGATACTTACATGGTATGAAGCCAGCCTATGACTGGAACTATACCTTAGAGTCAACAGGTCCATGCGGACCATATTTTTTACAAGGTCAGCCCGTGACTGAAACCTCATCACCTCTTGAAGTTACTTGTCGTGGTCAGCCCATGACTGAAACCTTCTGCCTAAAAAACCCAGTGACCCCTTGCAGTAACTACCCATTGTAGGGTCAGCCCATGACTGGAACCCCGCCCCTTGTTACAACTTTATGCAACCCCTTTTTTGGTCAACTATTTATGAGGCCAGCCCATGACTGGAACCGCTTTGTTGACTCCTATAGACCCCCCATAAGTGATACCTGCGCTGTGTCATGACCTAAACCGACATAAGGAACCTTTCCCCTGTATATGGCTCAAGCCTAACCTGCACTAAGGTTATCCCTACCTTTTTAAAAATGTGAGGTTGACAACCTGATGTATTTTAAGAAGGCATCGGACTGCCAACGGCCCATCAGTCTAATCTGTGTGTCTGAACACCCTCTTGCTGCAGCCTCAGTGGCCGCCCCAATACGGAAGCTGTGACCCTTGTAAAACTTAGGGTTAAGATCACAAAACTGCAGAACCTCTTTCAAGAGTGCCCTAAACCTATTTGCGGTGCAGAGGGCTCCATCTTGCAGAAGAAACAAAGGACCAGGGACCTTTCCCCTCTGTTCCAAGTACTGAAGGGTCAGGTGAACTGGACAATGTCTGTCTGTTCCCAGGGCCTTGACCCGTATGGTTTGGGGGCCCTGCTTAGCACTATGTTTAAATTTATGCAGCGATATGAGCAGCTCCTGCTTGCCTAGCTTATCCTTCGTTATTGTGAGGTCTGCAAGGGCAAGAACACACTTGGCCTGCTGTTTGGACTGAGGAACAAATTCCCCTACCCAGAGAACTGCGTGAGAAGCCAGAGAAAACATAGAGGCTAACATATGTTGCTCATATTGCATGGGTATGACTACTGACAAACTGTCCAACATCTTTTGGAGGATGGGCACAGTGATTGGTAAACGAATATCTGCTGTTTGCCTCTTGTTGCGGATCCCTGCCACCATTCTTGATATTAAATAGTGCCGTGTAGGATCCTCTAGCCCATTCAACTTATGCCAAAAACCCAGTGCAGATAGAACGGATAACACAGAAGAAGGTGCCATTACAATTTGATCCAAATATGCAACAAAATATATCAAATCCTGCAGGAGTATAGGTAATCTGGCTTGTTTACCTAACGATCTACTGCTGAACCTTTGGAATTTCTCCCATGCCCTAGTGTATGATTGCCACGTACTGTCTGAGAGTGAAGCTTTCAGCAAGCCTCTAGCACGCTGCTCAAGTTTTGGGGGAGCACTGCCGCTGGAATAGTTACTGGTCGGGCTTCTGCCTGTGGGTGGAGTCTGTGGAAGCGTCGCAAGTCTCCTCGAGACAGGGCATCTGCTCGGCCGTTCTGTAGCGTTGAGACAAATGAAGCATGAAAAATAATATTCAATTCTAGGCACTTTAATACCAATAAGCGCATCAAAGCCATGATCTTCTTGTCCTTGGAGGACTGTTTGTTTATGATGGCCATTAATGCCATATTGTCAGTCATAAAAAGGACTTTCTTATTTCTCCACAAATGCCCCTAAACATGCACTGCAGCTACAATAGGCAGAAATTCTAAGACCATGATTTAACCATGCATGTGGCCAAGCTCCATAGAAATACTGCTTTTGGTGGGTTGCCCCAAAGCCCCAAGACCCAGATGCATCTGTGAACAAAAGCAACTGATCTGACGTCAACCTGCCCCTATCATGAAACATTGACTTCCCATTATAGTTAGCTAAAAACTTTTGCCACAATTCTAAATCGCGTTTGGTCTCTTGTGATAGCCGAATATGGTGATACAGTTTGGATACTCCTATCGTGAGGTCAATAAGCCTCCTAAGAAATGCCCGGCCTGGTAAGACGACCTGACAAGCCCAGGATAGGAGACCTTGAACTGACTGGACCTCTTTCAGGTATGCGGACTTCCTTCCCCACAGCCTATCTATTGCCTCCTTACATTTGCTTAGCTTCCCCATGGGCAACCATGCTTCTTTGACTACTGTGTCTAGTTCCACTCCTAGAAATGTCAAAACCCGGGAGGGCCCTTCAGTTTTACCAGGGGCCGCTGGTACACCTAGCTGTGCACAAAAAGCCATGAATTTTTTTTTTAATGACTTGCACATGCCTACTCTGTGCGTGCAATGAGAAGAAAATCGTCTAAAACTTTGACTATATTTTGTATACCTAATTTTGTCTCTGCTATCCATTTTAAAGCTGTGCTGAATGTTTCAAAGAGGAAACAACTTGATGAGCTACCCATGGGAAGGCAGGTATCGTAATAATACTTACCTTGCCACTGAATACCTAACAACGGGTGGTCTGAGGGACAGACTGGGAGATTTCTAAAGGCTTTATGAATGTCAAATTTGGCAAGATACACTGGGTCAGCCATGTCTACTATAGTACTAATGGCAT
Source organism: Hermodice carunculata (assembly GCA_964020975.1). Lineage (NCBI taxonomy): Eukaryota > Metazoa > Annelida > Polychaeta > Eunicida > Amphinomidae > Hermodice > Hermodice carunculata. The sequence continues at coordinate 65,808,365 of OZ026623.1, forward strand.
CGTTCACAGTGGCATAAGTGACTGAAGATTGTTCTGGGGGTATAAAATCATTCACTGAATTGCCCTTTGGGTAGGAAAGGTGATGGATCAAACGATATTCATTTTGTTGTTGTTTGGGACAAGGCCTATTGGTGAAACATGAAAGTATTTTGGAAAGGGGGCGTGATCAAAGGGCCCCTTGATACGACCTAATTTAAGCTCTTTTCCCAGCTTTTCTGTAACCACATCAGGAAACTCGTCTGCTGACTTTAAGTTCTTGCGGAACATTGATTTCGGAACATCTAAACACCCTAACCGGAAACCCTCTCTAAACCCGTCCAACAACATTGTCTTAAGCTGTGGGTCATACCCCTGTAGATACTCTGACAAAATGTCAACCTTAACGGGAGTGATTACCTCTGTTCCATGGGAAGCGCCCATTACCTGGACCCCGTTGCTGGTTATTACGGGCTGAATTGGAGTCCCCCCAGCCACTGATGTCTCGACTGCTGCCCCAATCGCTGGTTGATGAATGATCATAGGGCCTCCTGGAATAGTCCTCCCGACCCCTGCGACTGCCTCGTCTCTGTGGGCACCGAAAGATGGGATGGTCCCCGTTGCACTTGAAGCACACATGGGGCCAGGTGCAGCCTTCGCATACCTGCCCCCTGTGGTATCTGAAGCAGACATTGGGGGGAAGCGACTGTTGACGAAAGGGCTTCTGGCCATGAAAGGAAGGATTCTGGGCCCCTCTTCTTGCACACCTTGAGTATAATTCTAGATGGGTATTGAACCAAGACTGCCCTTTACCTTCTCTCTCTAAACGGAATTCCATGTCGTAATTTTGCCAGTCAAACCCATCCCTGGCCATCCTGGCGACATGGTTTGCGTAATGCATTAACCCTGGGGCATCATGTGGGTGCTTTAGAGTGAGCACTGCGGCATACAAATGGAAGGCTGAAGTCCATTCCCTTATTGACCTCACCTCAAGGGAACGGATCGTTTTCAATTTCTTATCGGATTTCTTTTTCTTCTTTTGAAAAAGCACAGTGGGATGCCTGGTAGCCTGAAAAAGTTGATCAAAATCCACAAATTTGTTTCTCCAAATCTTTTTCTTTGTTTTGGGGGGCACCCTGGAATGGAATTGAATACTAGAATAGTTGGCATGAGACTTCAATGATGTTGGGGGTGTATAAGATTCTACAGGGACATCTGCCTCATTGGCACTATCTAAACCTCCAAAAATTGCTTCCCCATCATCTGTACCTACATTATTGTGCCCTGCGTTACACTCACTTTCATACTCTGACTCATCGTCGCTGTCAGACCCAGATGAGCTGCCTGAATCAGAGCTGCTGCCTGAACTTTCATCTGACTCTGAGTCCAATTCCCTGCGGCTACGCTTTCTAGTGATTTTAGCCTGATTTGTTAGTTTTTCTATCGCCCTACTTTGTGCTGCGAGCATGAGTTTCAGCTTCTCAATTTCTGTGTTGTCTGAATCCTGAGCTGAGGTCCCCGGCCTTGGTTCATTGGATGTCACCATTGCTGGCCCTTGAATGGGTTTCTTTCCCCTACTTCGAGGACGCAGGGCTTCAGGAATTGGTGTTTTCTTTCCCCGTGTGACTGTCATAGCTGGAACAGAGAAAATTTCAAGCAGAGATATGCCAGAGGGAGCTTACAACTCACTTGCAGTCACTGTTCATGAAAGAAAAAACTATATGAAATTAACCTATGCGACATACTCACATCAGTGTACCTTGGTTTTGAACATTTAAACATGTTGATGCACATGTGAGTGCTGCGATATACACCGAACCTACTGGCTGCCCAGGGCGGCGAACTGCTACACAAAGCCACAACTGCTGAGAAAATTCTTAGGGGTGAAGCTATATACAAGATGGGTCACATTTCTTGCTTACTTTATATGGACTGTGACACTACTTTTTTTACTGCTGCCAGGACAAAAGTGATATGGTCCACTGGCTTATGTGTCCACATACTTCCCATCTGAAGTGACATATCGTTTATTTCTCCCTTCTTCCAACACTAGACAGTTGGTGGCGGCCAGCACCAGTGGGCGAGGGCTGAGATACACTCAGAGCTTACACATCTGCCCAGGGCGGCAAATTGCCGCAATCAAAGCCACAACTGCCGGGAACATTGTAAGGGGGGGGGGGGGGGTTGCAGCCGGCACCCCAAAGATATTTACAAGATGGGTCACACTTCTTGCTTGCTTGGCAAGGACTGTGACACTTTGTGACCCATACATTATTAGTGATGGCAGGACAACAGTGATATGGTCCACTGGCTTTTGTGCCCCGCATAATTTCCATGTAAAGGTAACATGTCTCTCTGCGTGAACCTAACACAAGACAGTTAGTGGCGGCCAGCTCCATTGGGTCAGCATACAAACATGAACATTAACGAGTGTTGTGGTGCTACAAAAGATAAAATTGTCACACAACACTGTACCCCCCCTCCTCCCCCCCCCCCCGAAGAAGTAACACTGATGGCATATCTTGCTATATACTCTTGAATTGTATATTCAAAAAAAAGGGGGGGGAGGGTAGTAATTAGCTATAAGCGTAGATGTTGCTGAAAGTTCTCATTATGTGTGCCTGTATTTATGCTCATACTTTTCTATTGTACATGGCCCTTGATTGTGCCACTTGGCCCTGGAGGGAGTGAAATGCGGGTATAAAATCTTAGTAACATGCAAACCTGAATCTGCCAACAGTTTAAAGCAACCGGCATTCATGTGCCTACCTGTACACTTCACCATTTCATACATTGGTGAGGCCAGTCCCCACTTGAACTGGCCTGAGCCATTCCTCACACGGGTGGGGGCATGTTACCTTGGTTTAAAAAAGCCCCGATGCTTCCACAGCGATAGGCCCGCACAGTCTTTCACCTTCTTCTCGAGAGCCTTATTCACCTTCACTACTTTATCGTTGTAATCGGAATAAGGGAGCCGGGTCCGACGTAATAGCTGGCAAATTGCTACTCTGGGTATATTGTAGGTGTTTTGGATGTATTGCGCAATTGAAACTAACTGTAATGCAATGCGGTCGTGATCCCTGTCGTTACAAAGGTCATTCCCTCCAAGTTGCAAAACTGCTCCCGCAAACTGCTTACTGCCTGCGACGGCCAAATGTCCGGTGATCCTATTGATCGTCGAAACTCCCAAACCGAAAAAAAGTCTACCTCAACCTGCCTCTCGGGCAGATCGAAATTAGGAGTCACATCCGGCTGTTTACACTGGTACGTGAAGTCTTCCAGTCGCCTTACATAACTGTGCCCTAATATCAGCACCGGTGGGGCAAAGGGGGCTGCCATCTTTGACCTAGATTTTTTTTTAAACCTTTTTCAGGATGCAACAAAACACAAGTGCGATTCCTCGAATGTTTACACTCACCCGCTATACCCCGCTCAGCCTGTGCGAGCGTACATGTATATTCTCAAACGTGATCTTGTACTGAACTCACCGTTTGATCGTCCGTTACTTAACTGACTGGCTCAATTCGAAATTTTCCTGTCACGGTGCCGGCTGGTCTTCGCAGTGATTCCTCCCGTCGAAAAAACAAACCGGAACCGACTGGTGACACCATTCAAAATACAAAGCGGCTGAAATAACTGTAGCCAAACGTTGCACTGCACTACCAGCGTAATAACAGAATAATTTTCAAAAAAAAATTATCTCCAATTAAACTAACTTTATGACCCTTTAAACCCAATGTTAACTGCTCGGTGTCTTTGATAAGAATGAATGGAGAGATGCTGTTTTGTCCTGAAAACGCGCCAAAACGTAAAAGGAAGATCGGCAGCGATTGGCCTGTCATGACCATGTGACCCTTATGCACTGGCTGCGCATGACTGGCGAAGAGCCCGCTCGTTATTGGACTGTTACCTCAATCATTACGTCACCCATGTCATGGGACAAGTGTGGTGTTGCATAAAGTCTTTTATGCCTCTGGCACAAAATTCATTTATGTGTGTTTTGTTGATTTCAAGTGTGCGTTTGACTCCGTGTGGCGGCAAGCATTACTGTACAAATTACTTACAAGAGATGTGGGTGGAAATGTCCTCAGCCTGTTAACTTCAATGTATAGAGATGTCAAATATTGTATTAAAACAGATAAAGGGTACACTGAATCGTTCGCATCAAACATCGGTGTCAACCCAGGCTGTGTCCTCAGTCCTATTCTATTCAATCTATTCTTATCAGATCTTCCCGACATTTTTGATGAAGCCTGTGAACCTGTCTTGTTGCATGACTTCAAACTGAATAGCATAATGTATGCAGACGATCCTGTTCTGTTGTCTGAGTCTGCTACTGGTCTACAACAGTGTCTGATCAAATTGCATGATTATTGTAACATGTGGCAACTAAACATCAATGCCTCCAAGACTAAAGTCATCGTTTTTAACAAAGGAGGCAGATGAACCAATTCCCCTGTCTTCTACTGTGGTAATAATATTATTGAGATGACACAGAGATACTGTTATCTTGGGATTGATTTCTGTGCTTCAGGAGTTTTCACCTATGCTGTTAGTAAATTAATAGGCCAGGCCAATAAGGCACTCTTCAAACTGCGGCATTACCCATTTAACAACAATGTCAATTTAGCACTGAAACTTTTCAGAACACTTGTTAAACCTGTTCTTGGATATGGTAGCGAAGTCTGGAGTGTATTTCTACTGAAAGGTCTGAATCTTAATAATTTCAATCAGTTATGTGATAAGGCTGTTCCAGAAGGGTTACATAACAAATTCTGGAAATTTGTACTGGGTGTGCACAGAAAGGCCTCAAATGCAGCAGTTAAAGCTGAACTTGGTAGCTTTCCTATCTTAATTGAATGATTGTGTGGAGCAGTGAAATATTGGTTATATCTCCAAGATAGTGGGCAAGATACATTAAAGTATAGATGTCTCATGGAAAACTACAACTTATGTAGAGATGATAACTACTGCTGGTTGTAGTATGTCAAAGAAATTCTAATATGTGCTGGGCTTCATGACATTTGGTCAAATTTAGATGATACAGCGCCCAATACTGTGATAATGAGATTGAGACAACATTTGGAAAACCAATACAAAACTCATTGGCTGGAGCAAATTAATGGAAACAACAATGATGCTTAACACAAACTGTGTTCAAAAATACGTTTGAGATTGAAAATTATCTGAGAAAGAATATTCCTGTCAACAGGAGGAAAAACTTCAGTAAGTTGAGAATTAGTGCGCACACTCTTCAAATTGAAGCGGGAAGATACACAAGACCAAAAACTCCGGTTGAATTACGTAAATGTACAATTTGCAAATCCAATTCGGTTGAAGATGAATCGCATTTTATATTAGATTGTAGTTACTACTCTGAACAGAGGACACAATTATTTGATAATCTTTCATGTATTTACAGTGGTTTTACACAATTTGATAAACCTGAAAAATTCAATTTCATCATGACAATGGGATATGGCAAGGCAGCTGTATGTAAACCTATCTTGTCATTTGTAAATTCCGCTTTTGAAATGCGACATGAGTTCATGGGTTACTAAAACAGCAGTGGCAGGAGCACCCTGCCACTGCTGTTGTAGGTAGTAGATGTATACCCCCATACTAGGGGACTGTTTAATGATTGTACGGGTTTTATTTGTCTTTGTGATGTGTATGTATGTCTTTTGACGACACCATGTAAATGGTATATGTCAATAAAGTCATTTCTATATAGGCCTACTACTAGGCTGAATAGCCGAAGAAATTGGTGAAAGTGAAAGTAAAGGATTTTGAACTGCCTAATGTGTTAAAGTCGCATGCGAAAAACAACTTCATAGTTACAGATTATTTTAGAGTTCACAGTAGCCGATCCAGGATTTTACAGGAGGGTAGCCAAAATAAGGCAGGAATCCGACCGATGGGGGGGGGGGGGGGGAGGGAAGAGGGCGAGCAGACTCGGGAGGCTCTTTACTTTAGTGCAGCCTGTAGACAGTCTTCTCGTAGATCCATGACACAATGTAATAATAGACCTACAGTGGATTTTATTTTCGGAAACTTCCACAGATCTGCTCTGGGTAAAACTATAAAATTATTAAAATTATCATTGGAATTCATGTACTCCTAAGCAAACCATCACAATGTCACTTGATCTGCTTTGGAGGCAAATGTAATGGATCCAATGCTGAATTTCAAGAACCCTATCAAATAGCACTTGAATAAAATCAGTGACTACCAGTGTGGATGCTTAGAAATTTGAGCACGAACCAGGTACTTAAAAGTGAAATTTTATGAGCCTCTAGATCAAAACTTAGTCAACACCATATAACTACATGTACTTGAATGACCAAAAGCTATAAATATATAACTGTTCTAACATAACTGGGCAGCATATTGGCCCCATTTCATTGTTGTAGAGAGGGCACAAATATGCATAATGGCCTCTAATGTAATCCGTAAACAATGCAAAGCATGCTGCATCTCTAAATAAACTATAAAGAAAAAAATTAGAGAAATGTTTTGAACTAGAAAAGATTTGCTTCAAAGCAAATCTGTCGGTGTGCCTTCAAAAGTTGTAAATATTAAATGCTACAACTTTTGTCCTTTGGTACTTCACATTCTATTAAGCCTGTGGCTGGGAATTTAAAATTTCAAAGTCCAAATGACCTCGACCTTTACAGGTCGCATGTAATTGCAAAAATGTACAGTGTTACAATGCCCACAATTTAAGCCCAACATGAACCAAATCGGATGAAAATTGACCAAGTTATGTCAAGACGAAACTTTCAAAGGGCCAAATGACATTGACCTTTGACCTTTAGAGGTTACATGTTCTTATAAAAATGTGCAGGGTTACAATGGCTACAATTTGAGCCCAACGTGAGGCCAGTCTTAAAAATATTTCTGTTTCGTATAACAGGGCCTTGAAAAAATTGATGAGGCAGGGAGGATTTTTTTTTTTTTTATTATTATTATTTTCAAATTACACATACCTACTACGTATTACTGCAATATGGGCACCATGCCAGTACGGGGACTGATGGACTTAGTATTGAGACAAGATAAACAAGATTCCAGGTAGAAAATTTTTTTATTTAATCTGTATTAAAGCAAGAGACTCTGCCACAGATGAGGTTGTAGCGGGACAATATATGCTTCAGGTTGGTTTGCTGGCGCTGGGACAGAGAACCCCTACTGTAAATACACCTCGGCTTGGCTTGAATTGGGGTGGGTCTATTTTAAACATGTACATGTACAGGGCTTCAAGAAACAAAGGATAAGTGTAATTATAAAGTTGCCTTTTTTTGAATATCACAGAAGAAAAAGAGTAAGCTATCAAATACAAATGTGTAGTTTTAATTTTCACTTGACAACAGCAGGGGAGGGGAGGGGTGTATGATGAGGGTTCTGAGTAAATATTACAAGTCATGAACACACCTCTTTTGTGTGTATGTGCAGGGACGTGGATTAAGAGTTTTATTCCTCCATGGTCAAGTCAGATTTAATCTTGGGCCAGTCGAAATTAATAGGTACTTACCCGGTCGGGCAACCAACTTTTTTTTTCGCTGGGAACTTTATTCCTCAAATTTTCATGACACAGTTACAAGTTGCCGTTGTTTGCAAGGCTGGCTACGGGGGGGGGGGGGGGGGGGAAGGGGAGGGTCTAATCACTTAAAAAATCAGAGCTTTCGCAGCACGTGCGTGGGGCGCCGATAGGTGATAATAATCGCTAATTGATAAACATTCCAAGTTAAAACAATTACTTGATCCGCAGTTGTATTCATCAAAACTTTTATCTCTGTCAACACAAGCAGACATTTTCACTGTCGTACACAACATACGATAACATTACGGTAACAAGGGTACCGGCAGTAATTATTGGTTTGCTTGCAGTTTATGTACAATAAAGATGTCTTGCGATTTGCTTAGCGGGGTCACACAACTCATCGTCAGTGTGATCTGCCCCAACCATGTCAAAGCAGCATCAAAATACGATAAAATTTGCATGGCGAATTCATCTGCAAATTAACATCAAATGCCATTTATCGGTGCGTTCTAACAGTGTTGGAAAAAATAGGTACCTTGACATGACATCCACTGAGTTCCAGTCACATGCAACTGACAGCGTGGAGTGGATCTGCGGTGAACTGACCCAGTCTCACGGACTGATTTGGGACACATTCGGCTATTCCCGCTATCCCCTACCTTTGCGTATATGCCTGTGACTCCAAATAATTGTTGCAACTAACACTGGAATCTTTATTTTCGCATGCTGCAATATAAACAAAGCTTCCCGTTTGTGTGTTTGTGTACAGTTGCAGGAAAGATGCAGACGGTGTGCACACTCGATTTCTGATTTGAAATATTACAATTTTCGTTTCGTTTGAATTTGATTTAGGAACATCTTTTATTGCAAGGCACTTGCCAATACTGTATACGCAAATTTACTACGATGTACCGATAGCATTCATGGTATGTACGCAAACGATATGCGTTTACAGAACTACCACACGGGGCGTGCGAGTAGCGTTAAATCAAGCCTGAAAAAAATTGTTTTTGCACTGTCGAAAAAAATATTCCAACCGCAACGTTTTGCGCACACCGGACGCGTTATACGAAACAGAAATAATTTTATGGCTGGCCTGATCAAAATTAGATAAAAATTGACTAAGTTATGATTAGAAGAAAGCCATCATCGAACATGGCCTTTGATCTTGAAATGACCTTTGACCTTGAGATGACCTCTACCTAAAGTGAACCTTGACCTCAAAAATGACATTTTGGCTTCAAATTGACCTTTGACCATGACATGACCTTTGACGTTGATATGACCTTGACATTTGAGATGACCTTTGCCTTGCTATGACCGAACTCTTATACACTCGGAACCACATATACTAGTACTATAGTATATAAGATATGGATTATTTAAAACTCTAATTAGCCCTCATTTGCATAATTTTGAAAAACATGATCTCTCTCAAAAAAAGGCCAGACTTTATCTATAGAAGTATAATTGTGCCAAGTTTGGAGTTTGTTATGTGATATTTTTCAAATGAAATGTTAGACAAGAAAGAAAGAAAGGAAGGAAGGAAGAAAGGAAGGAAGGAAGGAAGGAAAAAAGAACGAAAGAAAGAAAGAAAGAAAGAAAGAAAGAAAGAAAGAAAGAAAGAAAGAAAGAAAGAAAGAAAGAAAGAAAGAGAGAAAGAAAAAGAAAGTAGGTCTGTGTTGGCACAAATACATAATTACATTGAATGCCACAACACGTTTCACAAATAAAAAAAAAATAGCTGCAGTAAAAATCTGCATGATCGCAATACAAACTATCAATCAGCGCCACTATCTAATTGTGAAATAACTAAATTATAACCTCTCTGAAATCAGATGAATAGTATGAGTTGCATTGAGGAAGACACAAATCCATTATGTATGGATCCACAACTAAAGTTCATTCTCTCTGCAGTCTAGTAGCCATTAATTCTGCAATTTAAGCCAAACTAACAATATTTGGTCAAACAGGCATTGCAGTATATATTGAGATAACACATTCAAGTATAACTAGAAAAGAAGATTTGCTTCAAAGCAAATCTCTGTGTGCCTTCAAAAGTTGTAAATATTTAATGCTACAACTTTTATCCTTTGGTACTTCACATTACATGAAGCTTATGGCTGGATGCAAATTTCAAAGTCCAAATGACCTTGACCTTTGACCTTTACAGGTCACATGTAAATTGCACAGTGTTATAATACCAACAATTTAAGCCCAACCTGAACTATAAGAAAGGGCCCCCTACATGATTTCGGAACTCAAGAACGATGTGCATGAAGAGGACTAATTCAGCTGAACACAGGATTGTCACAGTCCTCGTGTTTAACTTATAGGTCATTTGAGTGAAAGTCAAAAGTCCCTACAACGTGCATGTAGTTTTTATTTGTATGACACCATTTCTATCATCAAAAACAATGTCTGAAGACTTGTTGCACACACTGCCATTTGGGAAGCCCAGTGACTTCAAAATGTGTTGTATACACACAAGACATCATTGAAAATTGTGAGACAAGTAGCTACATGGAAAAACATGAATGTCATACCCCCAAAATCATTGTTTATTTCTTTTTTCAGGAATTTCACAGCCATCTGGGGGTGTTCCAGGTCTACAGCCTGCTGAAAGCTTGCATTTAGAACCAGTAGATATGGAGTCACATGGTAAGCTTTGAACCCCTGCTTGAGTTGCATTGAGTACTCTTGCCTTAAAATCAACTGTATGCAAACATACAGTATTGTCATAAAACCTTTGGCAATGAACTTCACATGTAGGTGTAGTACTGTTGTTGCCTATTAACACAAACATTTTATTGTGACCATATGGCTCCAATGATGTTGTAATATAGTGATTTCAGCATGCTTTCATCTTACAGTTTTCAATATTTCTTAAAGTTGCCTGCTAAAACTGGACTTATGATGGTCACATACTTGTTAATCATAATATGTATATATACACAGTTAAATTTCCATACTGAGTACAGTTTACTCATCATGCCTTATGTAGCTTTAAATCTTAATACAAATTCTTTACATGTCAAATTGAATATTTTTTTAATCAAAATAAAACCAAACAAATGTATAAGAGTATCTACACCCATAGTAGAATATGACAATAGACCGTGAACTTAACCCTTAATGTGCAAAATATGATAAAATCAATTTCTACTTTTTTACTGGTTAACTTATTCTTTTCTGCTACCAGGCAAATTAACTTGTGCCATTTTATTGTTTGCTGCTTAGTTGCCAACCGTTCTCTTCCCCTGTTCATCAGAATGTTCCACCAGATTTTATGGCCAAATCATAACTTTTGTTTCTTTGTTGTTTACTTTCGTCTTTCTAATATTAGATTGGAACTGTGATTGTAAGTATATACCCCCGGCAAATGAAGTTAGGGGGTGGGGGGGGAGGGGGTATACTGGAATGAGCTTGTCTGTCCATCTGTAGATGCAATCTTGTTTTTCAACAACTAGCCAGAGAAGAGCTCCAAATACTTTAATCTTTAGTAAAAATGTATGCACTAGGTTAAAAAAATTGGAAGCAATACACTTAGGTCCATTTATTATTTTATTTTGGGGGCTTTTTTGCAGGTGACGAAGAACTGTTGGCTGCATTATCTGAAATTGAATGTCCACTGGCACCAAAAATATTTGTACGTAGGAAAATCTGAAGGCAGCATTTTGGAGACAGATGCAAGGATGCTAGGAGTTCACTCTTTGATATGTTGAATCGCCACATCCAAATGGAAACAGTGTGCTCCAACTGCACAAAACCCAGCTCATATCAGGTACTGCTGTGTTCAACCTTATGCAGGATATTAGTACACTTGCCTGTACAATGGGCTGTCTTGGGGGAAAAACTTCTCTTAAAAACCCAATTTCCAATGTGATTTGCTTCCATTTCATGTACATTAATTACTGATAGCTGCCGAATAAATGGGGAGAGCATACACCTTGCAATCTTTCCTTGAGTTGTAATTTTTTTATTTTCAGGTGCCTAGATTGCAATCCTGGAATCAATTTATTCTGCCCTGATTGTGATAGGGCTTTTCATAAGTGTGTACCTTGCCATGACCATCAAGTTTTTCTGGACCACCATTATGAATTCCTTCTGTCATCATCTGCGGTAACAATTGGTGATAATCAAGGCATCATGACAGTGAAAGAAGGTGAAAGTATCACAATTTTTATATAATTATCAATATGCAAATCATTGATACTAGTACTATACAGGTTAGTTTTATCTTTTAAAAGTTAGTTGCCAAACTGCATAATTCACCTCTTAAAAGCCTCTAATAACTGCTAAATTGTGTTTTGAAAAAACAGGCAGATTGACATCTCAGCTGGGCATGCCCAGTGGGGTCCAGCCTCTATCTAGGTCCCAGGCCATTGAATATAACTTCCACTCATCTAACGTAGAAATGTACAGAGGTCAAATTTAAACAATGGAAAGAAATGTTATTGATAATAGCTTTGTATTCTAAGAGTTACCTAAATATTTGTTATTATCGCTAGGCTGTGCAGTTGTATTTTTTTATGAAACTGGCTGCAGAAAGTGATAACACAGAGAAGTTTTATGCCGGTTACCAGGGCAACTTAACAAGTTAAATGGGAAAAAGTCATTTGTTGGGTCACTTGACCTTTGACACAAACAGATGCCATGCCTCACTGAGCATGCTCAGCCGAGATATCTATTTGGCTTATTCTGGTGATATTTAAAAAAGTTTACTGGTAAATTGCTTATACAAATCATATTGAATGTTAAAGTAGCAATGGGCAATATTGGCCAGTGATAATTAAATGCCTGCCTGGTAATTAAAATTTAAATGTCTTCATTGCATGCTTCTGTCTAGAGCAGGACATGTGAATTACTTTCACTCAGGCCAGTGTCCTATAGCAAACTGGTTTTCGTGTAGTATTTTATAGACTTGCTTCTTGTACCGCCATACATGTCTGCACATCTTGTCATATAAATCACACTTTTTGACCTCTGAAAAAAGAGCCTGAGAAGGGGATGCTGTTAATATGCTAAGTACTGAAAAAAAAAAACTTTGGTAAGAACTTTATTAACCCTTAAAGTGCTAATCACTGCTATAGTTGTTTTCTCATTACCATTAAACATATAATGGTTAAAAGAGTTAATTTCCACATGAAGATACCTTTCATTCAAATACCAGCAAGCCTCGTCCGAAGCAAAAAGTAGACTTAGTCAACAGCTTTCCTTGGGACACTTTGTGCGCAATGCATGCAGTGTCCTGAGGAAAGCTGTTGACTCAATCTTAAGTCAGCACTTTAAGGGTTAAAACAATCCTGTGGATTCAGATGGTGCAGCAGTGGCTGACCAGCTTGACAGTGTTTTCACAAGAAAATCCAAAAAATTACCAGGCTAGAATCAGAACAGCTGTATGGACATGTACTTTTTGAATGCTTTGTGAAGTATTAAGAGAGGCCCAAGCCTGTAGAGTTAATAACCCAAGGATGTTTGCCACATTGTGTCTGCTTGTGTCAGAATCTTGGCTTGACAAGCTTTTACCACTGCTGGTATGGTCAAAGTAACTATGGTTTATGTGATGGGACCCTTTTGTGACCATCTTTTCATGTAGCATATTCCGGTACATTTTTCTCGTTGTTTTTATAGTTCTTATAGATACTTTTTTTAGGTACATTATTGATAATTTGATTTTCCTCAATGTAGATGACTTTTTGCCTGCCAAGCCTGAGAAATGTGTCAGTTGCTTGGGTTGCCAACTGCATATTGAAGGAACTTTCAAGAGCTGCATTGTTGTCGCTCTAAGAGGTATTTAGTCTGCTTGTTAATTTATTGCTAGTACCCAGTTCTATTGTATTATAGGACTTAATTTTGATTGACTAGTCACACAAACATGAAATATGGACATAAAGTGGTCTGCTGATACAACATGTGAAAGAGTGAGATTAAATCATCACAGTAAATATCTATCACTAGCTAATGGCCAGTCCAAGTCAGTGTAGAACGGCGTTCTGGCAAATGGTAGAAACTTCTGTCAGGGTCGGAGTACACGTTAGCACTTCCAGGTCCTTTGAAGTTCTCAATTCATCTGCACCACTCCACAGACCGTCCTGCACCATGGCAGATCAAAACAAGACCCACTGGAGTACAGAATGAGACTTGTTTTGGCAATTGTCAACTGGGCGATACAGTGGTCCCTGTCTAATAAGGCCCCTCTCACCAAGGGCTGCCTCTATTATATGGCCACTTTCTTCATGCAGCAAGTGTATATTTATATTTTTTGTCCTCTTTGATAAAGACCACCCCTCTAATGTGGTCACTTTTCTAGTGCAGAAGGGTGGCCTTGTTAGAGGAGCACCACTGTAAATAAGATATTCCATTACCGCATCATTAGAACAGCATAATAGAGTCTTTACTGAAATGCATTAAATATACATGTTTGTAGGCTTATAATGTTTATACATAACATACCACTAAGTGACCCAGTACAGCTCTGCAAAGTTTAGTACAGCACTAAAATAGCACCAAAAAACAAAACAAAACAAACATGCTATTTTTATTTACCACAGTATAGATGTGACTCTGGCCAAAGTCTAATCAATCCAACAATGAAAGAAATCATATCCCTCTGCTACTGGCCTGCAGCACCCAGGATTTATGATGGTAAGACTATTATTGTTTTCTCTGAACAGAGAAGTCTTGTCACTGTTATTGATGGACTAGGTAGCATATATGTGGTACAACCATCCCATTTTATTTCTCACAGGTAGAATCAGTAGTGCTGCACAGGTACATGTATCAGACACAGCTTTAAATTTTGGTCCTTTCTCACCACATGTGTGCCCTCACATGGTTGGGCATCAGATCTGGCCATTGTCCTGCCCCACACTGAACAGGGTTTAAAAGTAATAACAAGTATGTAAAGAACTGTAAATCTCTTCATTAAGATACATGTATTTTCTTCAAATTAATCCCACCAGAAAAGGGTTCCAAATTTATCTTGAATGGGCATATTGAAAGTAAGGAAACATTGCTTGTTGCAAAATTAAGTACTGTGAGTGAACAGCCTGAAGACAGTGAAGACAGATGATTGGCTTTTGTGTGGTAAGAAGGTGACCTGACAAAATGTCCTTTGATATTGGGGTGCACAGATCTCCCTCTTCATATGTTTTGTTTCATTGGAGGTCACAGCACAACCCATGAAGAGGTATCCTGCTTGTAATTTATTGAAGATAACACCCAATGCCCCTGTATTGAGACCCACTATTTCTGTGCCACCGTACCCTATAGCTGAAGAGATGCCCAAGGGAGGATTAGTATCAATGCAAAAACTAATTTTCAGGGGTATTAATATTATTGAATGACACACATCAGTAGTTAGAAAATGGCACAGGATATAGATTTATGTCACAAACTACATATACATATAAAATTGTTCTATGAATTTACTAGATAGATGACATTTGAAGCGGTGAGTGTAATGGAAATGCTGTTCTTTGTAGAGGGGATGGCCTCTCTTTGGGTGGACCTTATCAGAGTGGGTGGCTTACATTTACTTGGGCTTATGTAATCTCATGCATGCCAGCCCAGTGCAAGTGAAATCTCAGTGCAACTAAAGCTAGTACAATACTTGCAGTCATATTATACAAGTTTAATTCACTGCAATTGGGGACTTTGTAGACAAAGAAGTTGACTTTGGAGCTAGGAATCACAAAACAGTTGTCATAGACAAAGACATCATATTATTGAAAAAGATTGCAAAAGCAGGTTTCACTACGTGTGACATATTTTGACAGTAATGCTCAGATGATCACAAATTTTAGTTCGAAGATTGACATATTCTCTTATACTTTGTCATCACGAATTGATAAGCAAATATTGTTCAAGTTTTGATATGGTCCTATAACATTTATGTCAGGAATTTTTCTATTTCATGAGGACTGTCTTGGCATATTTGACATGCTTAAGAAGGGAAGCCTAGGACTTTCAGCAAAGGGCTTCCTCAGCTCACTTCAGTTATTTTCAGCATCCAGAGGTCGGGTAAGTGTGTATTCTTTCATAACAGTGCCTCAATATTATAAACATGTAGCTGCCCACATACACTGCACGTGTGGAAAATCCTGTGTTGCAACAGCCATAATGGTGACCAGCCACATTTGAAGACCATTATTATTAAGGTCCTATTTGCTATGTACAATGTCCTGTATTAAAGCGCTCATAAAATTTGGTGGTATACTGCATTTCAGATCTAAACTTCATAGACAGACAAATAGATGACTGCTTTGATCAGTGCTATGATCAAAATTTTGTATTTTGCCTTTATTTGACTTCAAAGCTTCCATAAGGACTCCAATGGTAATGCACTTGTATAATAGGAAGTCACTATTAGTGACTGTCATATCAATTGAAACATCGAAAACACTTGTATCATCGATAGACAGTGACATCTTCCATTCAAACAGGCATGCAAACCTTCGCTTTGATTTTGGGCAAAGTGAAACCAAAAGAAACCAATGTTTTTTACAGTATAAAAAAATGCACTTTGTGTGGTACACTAAAGTGGGGGCCATTTGGGGTCAAATAACCCAATGATAGCTCTGACCTTGTTTATGCATCTATGTGTGCATCATGCTACACCCAGGACAGTTGTTACAATATCAAAACAGATGTGACCCAGAAGCGACTGGAATGCTACTTGGTTCTATCTTCAAAATTAAGACGATGGACAATAGAAACAGCGACAGATGTAATAGTCTTTAGGAAATATGTTCTTGGTCCCAATATTAATCATGGACACACTGTTGTCATTAGATCTATGTCAGGGAAGAAGACCTGCAAATTCCAATTGTTGGTGTCTTAAGACAAATTTGTATAGTTGCAAATCAACTGTAATACATGTACATAATATATGCTTATTACAGTGACCTACCCAATGAAAGATGAAAGTAAAAGTATTTGAAACAGTGTAAATTTGGAACTTTTCCAAATTAAATCTTCCACATAATATTGTAGTGCTGGTTCATGATTGTGGCATCTATGAGATTGGGGTGCTGATTTATGACTGCCAGATCCATAGCCAGAGGGCGCTGTAACATATACGGAGGATTGAACGCAGATCGATTGACACCCTCACCGTCGACGGACGGACATTCAGCCCAGGTGTGGATTTCCCCTGCTGGTGTTACCGGGCGTCTAGAGGGATCTGTCAGGCAACAAGGTACGTGATAGCTTCACTATATTGGTGTCAGAAGTAAAGCACGTTTCAACGCCTGGAGAGAAGTGAACTTTTTGAGAAGATAGTCTGATTACCGTGGAGGCAATCCTGAAGTGGCTCTGCTCGATGGATGGATATTTCATGCCTGTTTGAGCTAATTCGTATAGATTCAGTGTGGTTTTCTACGCTGATTGTACTGTTAGCAAATTCAATCATTTGGAAAGAATCGTCACTTTCTATTCATATTTTCGACACTTAGATTTTTTTTGCTCCACGAAAATATGGCAATCATTTGCAGTCAATTTTCCCGGGTTATGACGTCACATGTGGTATGGAAATGAGCGTCGTCATGTCAACCATACAACATAATTAGATGTGCCAAGCCTTTCGCAATAATATTTGTTGCTTTCTACAAGGATTTCGTCCTTCAGTGGTGTTCAATAATGTTTACTTTGTTGATCACTCTGAGTTACGGATAGCTGATTAAATATTTCACACACAGGCGTGTGTTGAATGTGGTGCGAGTGACTCCAAGGAAGAGCACACCTTTAAAAGTTTCAGTCAACAGCTTTTCAGTTTTTGCCCGGGGTAGATTGCATTTTCAACACTTTTCATACACACACAGTGTTTATGGATTTATTTTGAAAGAAAATGTTGTAAGACATGAATTGGTATGCAACTTGAGAAATTAAGAAAATGTTCAATGACATTACAAACTGAACTGTTTTTTTTCTCTCTCTCTCTCTCTGATCTTTTGCATACACTGTACTTGTTTTTCTTTGTGTGTGTGTGTACACAGTAGGTAGTATTCTGATGTATGTACACTGTGACTTTTGTGTACAGCATTAGTAATGTTTTTGCTTTTGTGCATGCTGTACCTCTTTATTTTGAGTACATTCTATTCAAAATTTTGTACAGAATAGTGGACAATTTTCTGTACATTACGGTGCACACTGGATTTTCCAATTTTTTGTATGTAGATTCTTGGATACAAATATTGTTTTTCACAAAATACACATTCATTACTCGTTGTGGTTTTCCTACCACAGTTGTGAATATTTCATCCATAGAAATCTGCTACGTACAATACATTTTTTTTGGTCTCTTCCATCACTTTTTCCATTGATCCATACTTGAATCATCATGGCTACAATTTTCATAAACGAGGCAACTTATGAGCAATTATTGAAGATTGATAGTATTGGAGAGACAAAAGCCAGACTTATTGTCAACAAAAGGCAAGAACTAGGTGGATCATTCACTCAAGATTCTTTGTTCGGAATATCAGAGAAAGGTATTGGTGGATTATTTGCTAAACTTTGTGGTGAGGGACGAGTGGACTTCAGGGTCCGTTCCAGTGAGCAAAAGATGGAAGGTATGCTTGAAGCATTGTTGCAACGTCAAACAAAAAGTGAGTCATTGTTTAACCAGTGGAGCCTAAACTTGGACAAGCAAATGGATGATGTGAATGGAACTTTGAATTCCTTGACAACAAAAACTGATATTTTGGAAAAACAAATGGCGGACAGGATTGATTGTAAGTTTAATGCATAAGTGGCGAGAACCGATAAGTTGGAAAAGCAAATGGCTGATCAGATGGCTAAGCTGGGTGGTGAACCGGGAGCCACTGCTATGGCTGGGCAAAGTTTGCCATTTCCCCCAGCTCCAGGAATATTTGGCCCATCGAACATTAGGGAGCCACCCCGTGCACACCGTACAGTGGATACGCATAACAATTTATTGTATACATTGGATTCATTGACCAATAACAATGTATATAGCACTTATGCAACTGATGATCCAGAGGATGCACCCGGTACTGAAAGTCGACGTGACCGTGGTAGGGGTGGTAGGCATGTTGCTGGTTCAAGTAGAGGTAAGGATAAGGTGGGGCCTCCTCCGCCTAAAGCTGCTACTTTTGACGGTGAAGATTAGCGGCCATTTTTCTTACAGTTCGAAAGGTTAGCAAGGAGGTATGAGTGGTCTGTTGAGGTGAAACTTGATAGGCTGGTTGAGTCGCTCAGAGGTAAGGCATTGAGGTATTATAGTACGCTTAGAGAAGCTGAGAGAGAGGATTACAGGGTCCTTACATCTAGAATAAACAACCGTTTCGGCTTGCCTGATCCACCTGTGACTATAAGACGACAACTGCAAAACCTTAAACAGAGAGAAGGTGAATCCTTGGAAGAATTAGCAGAGCGATGTCAACAGCTTACCATAGACGGATATCCAGATGGTGGGGAACAGTTCCTGGATTCGATTGCAGTTGGAGCATTCCTGAAAGCTGTAAACAACAAGGCCGAGGCGGCACAGGTGCTCAATCAGGATCCCCCAACATTGGAAAAGGCTTTATCTGCTTTGAAGTTGGTCATTTCCAGTCGAGAGATTGTTTTTGGTACTTCTAGTTTAAAGCTACAGCTGGGACAAGTTGATGTGGATGAAGAGGATCAGCGCATTAGGGCTATGTCTTTTCAACAGAATAAAACCTCAAGGTTCCCGGTGTCATGGGTGGACCAGTACAAAGAGCATCGCCAAGAGATGGAAAAACTAATGAAGGGGAACCAAGATGTAATAAAAGCTTTGCTTGAAGAAAACAGACGTTTCATGACTTCGTTGGTACAGAAAACCCCAGTAGGGGGGGGGGCTTCTACTCAGGCTAATATTGTAGGCTCACCAAGGGCATTAAGGGTACCTTTATCGGAGGTACGGTGTCATGGCTGCCGGGAATTTGGCCATTACATTAAGGATTGCCCTCACAATCCATCAACGCCTCAGAAGTTAAGTAGTGAGGGTAGATCTAGGTCAGCTTCTCCAAAAAAATAGATTGGATCGGACATATTGGTCGATCTCCGATCCCTGCTATTGATAAAGACCAACAAGTAATAAATGATACTATGTCTTCAGTGAAATCAGAATTCTCAGGTTTTTGCAAAGGTCATCAGTTATCAAAATCAACCTCAGGAGAAATTGATTCGGTGCTGGAGGAAATTACTGTTCATTCAGTTAGTAATGGTCTCAGCATGGTGATTCCAGTTCAGATGGACACAGAAACAGTAGAAGCTGTTATTGATTCAGCGGCTCAAGTAACAGTTATGAATCTGGAGCTATTCAGTCGCCTGAAAGTCAGGCCTAAAATTTTAAAGGAAGTTAGACTTAAACGTGCAGCAAAAGAAGGGGTTATGACAGCAAAGCATGTTAAGGGGGTATCTATAGTCATTGGAAATCGGTCATATCGGCTGGACGTTTATGTGGTTCCAATAATTGATAGTCTGATTTTAGGCCTGGATTTTCTTATGGAGCAAAAATGCAAAATTGATTTTGATCGTTGTGTGTTGCAACTAGGGGATCAGCTGCTGTCAGCTATCATGAAAAGAAACGGGGAGGACTCAATAAGCATTTCCAGGGTCACTTTGGTGAAGAAGATTACCGTCCCTCCAAACAGTACGAAACAAGTTATGTGTTCGTCTGCTGTTCAAGATGGCCTAGATTATGTGGTACATCCAATAGGGTACCATAATGGATTGATTGCTCCCTTTTCATTGGTCAAAGCTGGTCCGAATGTTGTTATTTCCATGATAAACCTGTCGGATAGATTTCTTAGTCTCAGGGATGGACATTTGATGGGTAACGCTATACCTGCGGATTCTAGTGAAGCTATGGAGTCGAACGAGTCAAACTACGTCAGAAGTGCAACACATTTGGTCTCAGAAAAAAAGTGCCAATGTTTCCGCATCTTGTGGTTTTTCTACGAGATGTGAGAATATTCCCACAGTGAAACAAATTGGTAAGTCAGAGTTAGACGTACCAGAGCATCTTCAACAGCTGTATAGGGACTCATTATCCAATCTGAATAGTGAACAACAACAACAGCTATGAGAGGTATTCATTACATATGAAGACGTTTTCTCGAGATCAGACATGGATATCGGTTGCTTCAAGGAAATCAAACATCGAATTACAACCAATGAAGCTGCTCCCATCAAACAGCGCATGTGCAGGACTCCACTTGGATTTCAGGAGGAAGAAGAAAAACACCTACAATCGATGTTGGATCATGACGTCATCACTCCATCATGTTCTGAATGGGCGGCTGCCCCCGTTTTGGTGCGGAAAAAGGACGGAAATGTGAGATGGTGTATCGATTATAGGGCGTTAAATAAGGTAACCATTAAAGATGCGTATCCATTGCCTCTAATTGAAGAATGCCTCGACACTTTGTCTGGCAACGTCTACTTCAGCTCCTTAGATATGGC
Source organism: Hermodice carunculata (assembly GCA_964020975.1). Classification (NCBI taxonomy): domain Eukaryota; kingdom Metazoa; phylum Annelida; class Polychaeta; order Eunicida; family Amphinomidae; genus Hermodice; species Hermodice carunculata. The sequence goes on from OZ026623.1 coordinate 65,829,336, forward strand.
TTCCAGATACTATCAAATCGAGATTGATGAGCGTGACCGACATAAGACTGCTTTCATTACAAAGTACTGGCTTTTTGAACACCAGAGAATGGCATTCGGATTGACCGGAGCTCCAGCGACTTTTCAGCAAGCTATGCATCTGGTACTTCGAGGGTTAACATGGAAAACAACATTAGTATATCTGGATGATGTAATAATCCTCGGAAAAAGCATTTCCGGACATTTACATAATCTTTGTGAGGTCTTGGACCGATTTCGCCAGTTCGACCTCAAGTTGAAGCCGCGGAAATGTCGGTTGTTTCAATTAGAGATCAAGTTCCTTGGCAAGCATGTGTCAGGAGAAGGAGTGTCCAATGACCCAGATAAGGTCAAAGCAGTTGCTGATTGGCCAGTTCCAAAGTCAGTCCATGAAGTGGAATCGTTTCTAGGGTTCAGCAATTACCACCGTGATCATATTGCTAATTTTGCCGAGATTTCAAAGTGTTTGTACCAACTAACAGGACCGAAAGTGATCTTTGAATGGACCAATGAACATCAACTAGCATTTGAGCAACTCAAGGAGGTCTTAACCAACGCTCCAGTCCTGTCTCTGCCTACTGCAGATGGAACTTTTGTGTTGGATTGTGATGCCTCTAATTTTTGTATTGGTTGTCAGCTCAGTCAGATCCAAGATGGGGAAGAAAGAACCATTTGTTACGGTAGCTTCGCGCTAACTCCAGCACAGCGTCGTTATTGTACTACCCGGAAGGAATTACTTTCCGTGGTTAAGATTCACCAGGCAGTTGCGACACTATCTTCTGGGGCGGAACATACTGGTTAGGACAGACCATAACAGCTTAACATGGTTAATGAGGTTCAAACTGATTGGTGGACAGCTGGCCAGATGGTTGGAAGAACTCTCACAATATGATATCACAATTTTACATCGTTCAGGGAAATGTCATGTTAACGCTGACCGTCTTTCCAGAATTCCGGATACTTTGTCTGTCTGAAATTGTTATGAAGCTGGAGCTGATTTGGGATCTTTGCCATGTGGGGGATGTCCATATTGCACTAGAGCACAGAAGCAATGGTCTGTATTTGAGGAGGAAGTCGATGACGTTGTTCCATTGGCAGTTCGTTATACTTCTCCGGAATCTTTCGCTATAAGGTCAGTTAACTGGGTCAATGTGTATTCAGCTGATAATATGAGACAGGCGCAGAAAGAGGATCCAGATATTGGGAAAGTGTTTTCATGGATAGAGGCTAATCAAGTACCAACAGATGCAGAGCTTGTGTCCAGCGGTCCGGAAACTAAGCAGCTGTGGTTAACTCGTACTCAGCTTTCCATGGAAAATGGAGTTCTTCATGACAAGGTAGAAGGTAAGGTCCCTAGGTTGTGTTTGGTGGTTCCTCGAAAGTTCCGGAAGGAGGTTATTCAGCTGAATCATGACATACGGTTTTCTGGACACCTTGGAGAAGTCAAAACATTGGCTAAGGTAAGAGAGTCTTTTTTCTGGCCGAGAATGTCATCAGATGTTGTGGAGCATGTGAAGACTTGTGCGATCTGCAGCAAGAATAAGAAGCCTCGTCAGTGGCCTAAGGCTGCACTTGAAGTTTATCATGCTGGATCCCCCTTAGAACGAGTTCACATTGACATTCTGGGTCCATTGGTGAAGAGCAGGAAGGGGAATCAGTATATACTGGTTCTGGTGGACCAGTTCAGTAAATGGATGGAATGCTATCCATTACCTGAACAAACAGCAGAGACCATCGCTGAGACATTTGTGTGTGAATTTATCTCTAGATTTGGTTGCCCTCAGCAAGTCCATAGTGACCAAGGAAGAAATTTTGACGGTAAGTTGTTTCAGGCAATTTGTGACCTCCTTGAGATTACCAAGACAAGGACAACCCCGTATCGACCATCTTCAAACGGACAAGTAGAAAGGTATAACCGTCTAATCATGCAAATTGTCCGTTGTTGTATAAGAGGTAATCAAAATACTTGGGACCAGGATTTAGCACTCTTGGGAAGTGCGGTAAGAAGTATGGTTCACAGACAAAAAGGGTTTTCCGCTAACATGCTCATGTTAGGTCGGGAGGTGACCAAGCCAGTCGATGTTCTGTTTGGTACCTCTGATACGTTAGGTCAAGACTCCACTGCTGTAGAGTATGTGGTTCGGTTGAAGGAACGCTTACATGAAGTTCACACCACAGCTAGGAAAAGTATCCAGTCAGCGCAAGCAAGACAGAAGAGGGACTACGACATCAAGCTAGCAGAACGAACCTTTGACAAGGGGGATTTGGTGTACAAGTTGCATTCCTCGTCTAAGATAGGCCAGAGTCGGAAATTGACACCAATCTGGGCAGGTCCTTATTTGGTGGTGGACGTTCTGTCTCCTGTGCTGTACCGTATCAAGGATAGAAAGAAGGAGAGTGTCGTACACAATGATCGTCTGAAGATCTGCGCGGACAGGTTCATTCCTATGTGGTTACGTCGAATGCGGCATCATCTCTTGAATCTGGATGCAACCATCGCATACGACAATCAGGAGCTTGATGAAGAAGAGCAGGGGATTGATCTGAATGCGCTATTTGGCGATGGCAGTGATGAGAATGATGACACGTCCATGCCGGCTTGTCAAGTAGACATGTTGGGTATTCCCATTGGTCATAGTAGTCAGGTGGGATCTGTAGACTCCGGGGACTTGAGCGACAATGAAGAGGACAACTCAGGTAGTGATCTAAGGCCAGTGGGTTCCACTAGGGGTGGGCGCCAAGTCAGGAGACCAGCATACCTGGTGGACTACACAGCTTAAATTGACAAAATGAGATGGATTCCTATCCTTATTCATATTTAAATAGTTGTTATGGAAATGTTTTTGTATATAGTAGTGTATCTTATCAAATATTATGTATTTCAGTATGGACTCTGGAGAGGAATGGACTGTGCTGGATGAGACATTGGGTAGCGAGTCAGATTCAAGCTTGAGTGACATTCCTAACATAGCGGAGCATACTGGATTAGGTCAGAGGAAGAAGGCATGTGCTGTATGTCCTCGACGGGTGGTTCATGTGAAAAGACATGTTTTGCGTGATCATCTGCCATTTTATGTATACCCAGAAACTGCATGTTGGGCATGTGGTAAACAGGAAGCACAGCAGTACAAGATCTTCCTACTACATATAGCGGAACATGGAGATGCAGAGCCAATGTTCACAGATGAGAAGCTAGAATTGTGGGTATGCTTCATGAGGGGTGCCCTGCAGTTCCTTAGCTCTGAGTTTAAAGTGGATCCTCAGTTGGGTTACTAGAATTGGTGCGACAGAGGAAATGGTATCCAGATGAAAGGGCCAGGGTTACTGACATCGACCGTGCTTTGTGGTCTTTCTACGAAGCACGGGAGGGTCTACCAGTAGCAGGACGTCATGAAGTTTCACCTCCTAACTCCATTGCTGCATTATTCCATTGGCGGGTTCTTTCTCAAATATTGTCGCAGATTCCTAAGAAGAGAAGGAAGGTGTTCAAGGAGCTTGAAAATATGGTTGAGGGAAAGAAGGGAATCTACAGTTTAGTAGAAGAGCCTTTCAAAATCGCTGACAGTCACTTCCATTTGGCAGAGTTGTTAAAAAAAATGGGGATGCCATCACTGCATATAGTCCTCAATGAAGGACCAGTTTCCTTCAAACCGTTTGTATTGCAGCTGGGGATTTCCAATTATTGTTTTCCTGGAAGTTGGCCAACAAGAGCAGAGCAAAGTCATATCCTAAGAGATCACCGGTTAAGATTAACGTTTGGGGTGCATCCTAGGTTTGCCAGTTGTTTCTCAGACAAGTATGATAGTCCAAGACTGAGGCGGTATCTACAGGCACCTAAAGTGGTGGCTTTGGGAGAGATTGGGATTGACCGCAGCAGCAGTGTTAGGCAAAAAGACAGAGAGAGGCAAGGTATGGTTTTGAGGAGTGTACTGCCACTGGCAAGATATCTGCAGTTACCTGTGGTCATTCATTGTAGAGGGGAAGGAGCAATGGAAGGGTGTCTTTATTATTTGCAAATGGAGCTGTGTCATGATCATCCAATCCAATTTCATTGCTTTTCGGGAACAAAGAAGGAGGTGGAGATGATAATTCACCATTTTCCATCAGCTATGTTTGGGTTCACGGCCAAGCTGTGCAATGACAAGTGTCCTGAATTGAATGCCGCAGCGACATCAGTTCCATTGGACAAGATCCTCATTGAGAGCGATGCACCTTATTTGGTCCCTGAGAGGTTCAAGTCCCAGGCAAAATATTGTAACCCAGGGATGTTGCTAGAGGTGGCTGAACATCTCGCATGTTTGAAGAATCTTCCTCTTCCCATTATCTGCCAGGTGACCTTGAAGAACGCCCAGAGGTTCTACAGAGTCTAAAGTCAGCAGATTTCCTGAATCAGAGAGTTGTGCCATTTGGTGATGTTTCTGAATTGTTTTCTCTGATATCAGGAATACCGCTTTGCACTATGTTGTATATAATATTTCATTGATATGTGGTATCTGTGAATGTGTAAATAATGTGACTAACTGTTTGATTTTCTATTTTCAGGGTGCATGCTGGCAATAGATAGAACAGCATGGGGGAGATGCAAATGGACTATTGGTTATAGGAGTGATGTAATGATGCATGCGTGCAAATGATGTGCATGTGTGCAATTAATATGCATGGTGAACTTGGGAGCCATATTGTAATATTTTATATCTAGATGTGCTTTAACTCTGGATAGACACTGAGTAACATGTAGGATTCTATATAAGATTTGTATGCAATATTGTAATCTAGTGGTAGCATTTTCTCCATTTTTGCAAACTGGTAAAGCTGGATGAACACAATATGCATGAAATGATATTCAGCGGTTTACTGAAATCAGGATACTATATATCATTTTTGCCTCTATTTTACATTAAACCTATGGCCTTCTCCTGTTAAACAGAGGGAGAGTGTAGTGCTGGTTCATGATTGTGGCATCTATGAGATTGGGGTGCTGATTTATGACTGCCAGATCCATAGCCAGAGGGCGCTGTAACATATACGGAGGATTGAACGCAGATCGATTGACACCCTCACCGTCGACGGACGGACATTCAGCCCAGGTGTGGATTTCCCCTGCTGGTGTTACCGGGCGTCTAGAGGGATCTGTCAGGCAACAAGGTACGTGATAGCTTCACTATAATATTTATGGAACAGGAAAACACTCAAAGCTTGTAAACTGACATGGAAGTACTCAAGCAAACCTGTAAAAAGTAAACATTTTGGGAAAGAATATGTTCTCAAGATCTCTAAAATCTGTATAAAGCTGCAATGTTAAATTTGTGATCCAATTACAACACAACACTTAGGTCAGTGCCAAACAGCCAGTTTGTGACCGATGTGTGGAATGTACACAAATGAGGAAATTTGTAACTCTTTACAAGTGTATTCAACTTTCATTTTTTTACCTCAGCTGACTTATCAGTCAGCTGAGGTTTTGTGAGGGTCTGTCGTCCGTTGTCCATCTGTCCACAATTCACATTTTCGACTTCTTCTCAAAATCTGTCGGCCAGATCCACTTCAAACTTGGTGGAAATGTGCCTTGGGTGGGTCTCTACCAAATTTGTTCAAATAGTCACAGTCAAGTGATTTTTGGTTTTTAAATGAATTTTTTTTTTGTTCTTTTTTTGGACAAATCTTAAAATATTTTCTTCTCCGAAATCGCTTACCCAATTACTTTGATATCACACAGGAAGACACCTAGGGACTCCTTGTTGTTAATTTGTTCACCAGGTGGCGCTGCAGTTTATTTCTATTTTTTTTATGAATTTTTGTGTGTTATAGCTATTTTCAACTTCTTCTCCAGAACTGTCACTCAGATTAGGCTGGAACATGGTGGATATGTTCCTTGTAAAAGGATCAAACAAAGTTGTTCACTGTGTGGGAATGCTGCAGATTCCTGATTTTTAACGATTTTTTTCAATTCGGGTACTTATCGGTCAATGCAGCTTTCCTATTGATTACATTGGAAGTCAATGGGCATTCTAATGCTAATTCACATTTTCGACTTCTTCTCCTAACCAGTCATCCAGATTAACTTCAAACTTGGTGGCAATGTACCTTGGGAGGGTTTCTAACAGTTTTGTTCAAATGTTCATGCTCCAGTGATTTTTGGATTTTTTAATGAATTTTTACCTCAGCTGACTTGTCAGTCAGCTGAGGTTTTTTGAGGGTCCGTCGTCCGTCCGTCGTCCGTCCGTCGTCCACAATTCACATTTTTGACTTCTTCTCAAAAACTGTCAGCCAGATTCACTTCAAACTTGGTGGATATGTGCCTTGGGTGGGTTTCTACCAAGTTTGTTCAAATGGTCACGGTCCAGTGATTTTTGGATTTTTAATGAATTTTTTTGTTCTTTTTTGGGTAAATCTTAAAAAATGTTCTTCTCCGAAACCGCTCACTCAATTGCTTTGATATCACACAGGAACACTCCCTGGGACTCCTAGTTCTTAATTTGTTCACCAAGTGGCGCTGCAATTTTTTCCAAATTTTTTATGAATTTTTGTGTGTTATAGCTATTTTCGACTTCTTCTCCAGAACCATCACTCATATTAAGATTAAGGTAAAATATGGTGGATATGTTCCTTGTAGAAGGGTCAAACAAAGTTGTTCACTATGTGGGAATGCTGCAGATTCCTGATTTTTAACGATTTTTTCAATTCTGGTACTTGTCGGTCGATGCAGCTTTCCTATTGATTACTATGGAAGTCAATGGGCATTCTAATGCTAATTCACATTTTCGACTTCTTCTCCAAACCAGTCATCCAGATTAACTTCGAACTTGGTGGCAATGTACCTTGGGAAGGTTTCTACCAATTTTGTTCACATGGTCATGCTCCAGTGATTTTTGGATTTTTAATGAATTTTTTTGTTGGTTTTTTTTTTGGCAAATCTTAAAATATCTTCTTCCCCGAAACTGCTTACCCAAATGCTTTGATATCACACAGGAAGACATCTAGGGACTCCTTGTTGTTAATTTGTTCACCAGGTGGCGCTACAGTTTTTTTTCTAATTTTTTTTGTGAATTTTTGTGTGTTACAGATATTTTCAACCTCTTCTCCAGAACCGTCACTCAGATTAAGGTGTCTAACAGGTTTGTTCCAATGGTCATGTTCCAATGAATTTAGATTTTTTTATGATTTTTTTTTCAAAAATCTCTACAAAAGTTTTAATAGGAAAACTTAACATGGGAATTTCTTGTAATGGTCATAACTTTAATAATATTGACCAGATTTACTTCAAACTTGGTGGGGATGTGCCTTAGGTAGATCTCTACCAAGTGTATTCAAATGGTCACGCTTTATTGATTTTTGTATTTTTTATGAATTTTTTTGTTCTTTTGGGGGGGGGGCAAACCTTCAGATTCCACAATTTTGTTCACATGGTCATGCTCCAGTGATTTTTGGATTTTTAATGAATTTTTTTGTTGGGTTTTTTTTTTGGCAAATCTTAAAATATCTTCTTCCCCGAAACTGCTTACCCAAATGCTTTGATATCACACAGGAAGACATCTAGGGACTCCTTGTTGTTAATTTGTTCACCAGGTGGCGCTGCAGTTTTTTTTCTAATTTTTTTTGTGAATTTTTGTGTGTTACAGATATTTTCGACTTCTTCTCCAGAACCGTCACTCAGATTAAGCGTACACTTGATGGATATGTTCCTAATGGAAGGGCCAAACAAAGTTGTTCACTGTGTGGGAATGCGGCAGATTCCTGATTTTTAATGATTTTTTCAAGTCGGCTCCTTTGGGGTCAATGCACCTTTCCTGTTGATTACCATGTAAGTCAATGGGCATTCTAATGCTAATTTACATTTTCGACTTCTCCTCCAAATCCATCATCCATATTTACTTCAAACTTGGTTGCAATGTACCTTGGGTGGGTGTCTAACAGGTTTGTTCCAATGGTCATGTTCCAATGAATTTAGATTTTTTTATGATTTTTTTTTCAAAATTTCTCTACAAAAGTTTTAATAGGAAAGTTTAACATGGGAATTTCTTGTAATAGTCACAACTTGAATAATATTGGCCAGATTTACTTCAAAGTTGGTGGGGATGTGCTTTGGGTGGATTTCTACCAAGTTTGTTCAAATGGTCATGCTCTATTGATTTTTGGATTTTTTAAGAATTTTTTTGTTTGTTTTTTGGGGGGCAAACCTTAAAAATTTTTCTCCTCTGAAACCGCTCACCCAATTGCTTTGATATCGTACATAGACACTCCCATGGGACACCTAGTTCCCAATTTGTTCACCAGGTGGTGCTGCAATTTTTTTATGAATTTTTTGTATGGTTTTGCTATTTTTCACTTGTTCTCAGAACTGTCCCTCAGATTAAGCTGAAATGTGATGGATATGTTGTTGTGGAAGGGTCAAACAGTTGTTTACTAGGTGGCACTGCTTTGGATTGCTGATTTTTAAGGATTTTCAGTTTGGGTACTTATCGTTCAATGCAGCTTTCCTATTGATTACTATACATGTAAGTCAATGGGCATTCTAATGCTAATTCACAGGACAACTGATGTTAATTATTCTGTATGAAGGTCATGCTGAGACAGTACATGAATGAACTTGACCTCGTTTGTGGGGTCACAGTGCAACATACATGAATTTTACTCTTCATTATAACTTCAGAACTACTTGAACTTTGATGTTGCACATGTAAGTGTTCTTCTATAAAGGTCAGATTTACTCAGAACATGGTGTCCTTGATCCTTTCCCAAGTTCGTCGAGCTGCAAGTGCGATGAATGTCAAGATCAGCTGAGGCACGGGCTGTTCACACAGCCCTCTTGTTTTTTTTTTTTTTTTTTCACAGCATGATGTTATTTCACCTACATTTTTCATGGATGCTTTGAGGGAGTGGAGGTACTGTGTGCATGAACTTGACAGATTGCGACGTTGCACATGGATGGACTGTCCATCATGTTACAAGGGCATGCATGCATGTCATTGTGATGGCAACCAGAAATTATACAGATATGCTTACCATAAAAGGTAAAGCATTTAGAAGTTTTTATTTGCTCATGTAACCACAGTAATGTTCTTTCTTTCCATGTATTAAGGAGACTATTGACATACATTTAGATTTGATTGTATGACTTAACATTTTTTTATGTCCAAATGCATGTTCTCTCTTTCCATGTATTAAAAGACCCTTAACATAAATTTAGATTTCATTGTATGACTTTACATATTTTATGTCCAAATATGGTTCCTGATTTTTACATCTAAAGAACTGGATATATTCTAAACAAGATTATGTCACTGCTTTATAATTTTCATGGGATCTACGTGTACCTATAAATAATAACAATAACTGAAGTTATATCATGTTTAAATCAAGTAATGTTCTGACTGCAGGTCACATAAATGTTGCTGACATCATATGTGTATATATATATATATATATATGAATCTGTTTTTTTTCTATTTATGTATTTGTTCACAGGGACAAGGATTGCTACTTTGGGAACATGAAGTAGTAAACAGATTTGTGAACCGTGTTAACAGTGTCCAAAAACAGGTACATGTATTGGTTGTTCACATAGTATATAGCAGCATTGTGAGACTACATATTTTAAATTGAGCATATTTGTGACATAATGCACTTGATAAATTATAAATCAAAACTGGCATAATTCCAAAACAGTTGAGCTGTTCATCTGTAAACTCAAAGGTCAATGGATGTAGCAAAAATGGTATAGTGTGCACATAAAACTAACATGACCACTTTATTCAATTATTTCACTTCAGAATCAAATATACTGCAAAAGTACAGTTACAACAAAGTAAACATTTACAGTCTGCCTTTCGTTTGACCACAAGGTTTTCGGTACTGTCAACCCTTCTCTGTAGGGCCATTGTAATTGATATATAGGGACTTTTACCAAAAATTAAAAACTATAAAGCATTATGAAGTAATTCGATGGAATTAAATTCAACAGTATTTTGTATTTTTTTAATAATCTGAAATAAAGTAAGCTCAAACTTTTGATTTACTTCACATATTCAAACAAAATTACAATGTTGGCAAATTTAGAATAACACGCTGTTGCCTTCAAGTTGGCAATTGTTTGTCGCAAATGTCCTTATATTCACCTGAAAAAAAAAACACTTTTTGGATCATGAAAAGGGCGTAAATTATGAAAATAGTCATAATTGTACCTACTAAGCATGTTTCTGCAACAATAATGTCATTCAGAATTTGATGAGAATTGTGTTTTCAAATAATTTTGCCTCACAGGAATGATTTCTTATGGTTGCAGGGTAACAATTTCATGAGTCATGTACATGGACTCTGATGTCAACAGATGCTTCAAGCCCACATGTTTGCAGAATCTGACTCAAAAGTGTTAAGAATAAATGTATGTGCACCCTTAGTTCAAACATTACATGAAATGATTGGGCAAACTTTTAATGGGAAGTTGTACTTGGTTGATGCACATATGTTGCCACATTTTGCCAAATAGAATGAACATATTTTATCTCTTGATTGCTTGGATGGAGGGAACTTGTGTGGGGAAAGCCATTGGAAGGCTGCAAAAGCCAAAAGTGCCCGAATGCAACAAGTGTCTGAGACTGGGCTTTGCATGGTTTGTTGTCGACACAGCATATTATACAAGGCAGTCAACATATTCCAAGGTGAAATATTTGCCTATCCCCTGAACCTGCACAAGGAGCTGCTGCAACATTCGGTCAAATTTTTCTGTCAGGATGTTGTTTGTAAATATTGGCCATGGATGCCGACGCTGCTGCGTAAACTGCCAGTAGATGACCATATGCAGAGACTTCATGAATCCAGGCCCTTCTTAAGTGTGATGCATGCTAAAGCCCATGACTGGTCTTGTCAGGTATGGCCTATTTTCTTCTCTAACAAGTGGCTTGACAAATATGGACTTGGAACTGGGTCCGCATCTGTATCTGAACATTGCAAAAAAACTAAACAAGGTAGAAATATGATATCTTGCATGTCAACAAGGGTGCCCATTGTTGTTGTGTATATACCAAAAAAAAAAAATTCCCTCCAGTGTCTCAAATTTCAGATATTGAAAAATTACCATCAATGGGATTATACCATGATATCCAATGGGATACTGCTGGATCCTATCTTTTCATTCATCCAATGGGGTCCCATAATTTTCCTTCTCACGCAAAACTGCTCAGAAATAAGCTATATAAAGCCACATATCATTGAAATTTCAACAGTTATGCATTTAGTAAGGATTACCTTCAAGTTTGGTGCAAACGTTCAATCTTGTTGTGGAAAAAATGCTTATATTATTGAAGACTAGGAAACCCCAAGGTTGAGTCCTCTCTAGTAATAGTCCAGTCTCCCATAATATCCATTTTTCACAGTTCCTGTATGTCCTGTAATTTACTAACATATTATAATTCCATATCAAGACCTGTCACCTATTAAAATCTAAATTTCAAAGCCTATTTTGTGGAGAATTTATAAAAATGTGTATTTGTTCTGTACAACTGTACAGTCCAATTGGCTTGGCCAATTGGAATATACTATTGGACAATAACATGAAAAATGTTTTGTTTTGATTTGATAATCACATACAGTTTATATGTAATGCAGCAGTACCTGTCACTGACTACACCCTGATGAGAGACCACCTGTCATTTAAGACCACCTTTTTTTGCAACTTTTACCTTGCACTTTTTTTTGGTCATTTGTACCTCTTGTGAGAGATCACCTGTCTCATGAGACCACATTTTAACATCTTTAGGGATGGTCTTTGGTTACAGGTACCACTGCATTAAAATTTCAGCCCAAAAATATGGGAGGGGCAGTTAAGGGTATTTCTGCACTAGGGCTGTTTAATTTCTGTACTGACAAACTGGAAGCCGTCTTATTGCCTGTACTTTATACTGCCCACTATTTTAGAACATTCTTTTTTTCTGCATTCTGCTGAGCTCCAATTAACCCCCTCAAACATGGAATGAGGATGTTGATTTGTCTATCAATTCATATATTCCTGTTTTCGGTCTAGCTCTTTTCACATTTTTCATTTCCATTGTGGAGAATTGGGTGATTGTCAGACACCATGACAGCAACAACTTTTAAACCTGATTATGTTATTGTTTCTGTGATGTGAAGGACACCTGAATTTATCTTAAATAATCAAAATGTGTAAAATCATGCAATTGAGGCCAATCAAGCTTTTAAATTTTTTGTTTCCATGTTCCGCAATTTTTTAAACAAGCACCATTAGCATATCAAAAGTTTTTGCTAATGGTCCATTCAATAATTACAGAACAAAATTTGTGGATCTAATTTAATTTATATTGATATTTAGAAAAACTGAATGAAAATTATCATCAAGACTATTTACTATCATACATGAAGAGGTGTCACTTCAAACTCAATTCATAGGTTTGTCCTAAAAGTGGATTCAATGAAATATCATGTGCAGACAAAAGTGATATAATTTCCATTTATGCTAATTTGGGATATTTTGTAAATGTAAATATTAATTATTGAATACTTTTTGACTATTCAGATAAAAATGTATACCATCCAAAGTTCAATCCATATTACGAGACTTTTAGCTTGGGCCTGTAACAGGCCTGGTGTATCTAATGAAAAGAAACCAAAAAGCTGTAGAACTTTGATATATGTTAGATAGGGACCCTAAAATTTCAAACCTTTGCATACACAGTACAAAAATAAGATATAGAGATTTTTTTTTTCTAAGTGTTGAACAATGTCATTCACCTTAACATCAGCCATTTCTTTGTGCTCTGTTGATCATCTCTTGATGAGCCATGAACTATTGGTAGTTCACCCTTCGTGAAGTCCATCAAAAATAGGGTTCAGGTGGCACATACAAGCGACCCTGATATTGTACTTCTCAAAATTGGCTAATGAATATATGTCCTATGTGCATGTGTAGTATGTTAAAGACATGCCATAATAAGTACCTGACTGGCACAAGTATAGAATTATCTATGCATGAATGTTGTGGTCATGTTCTTCTCTCCAGCCTATATGTTCAGGCAAGTGCATGTACAGACTGTAACTTGAGACTTGGTATCTTGAGTTGAAAATAAACAAATAATTAAAACCCGATTACAGGGAAGGCAATAGAATCCCCTTGAGGACTTGAATGAAGTCTGGTCTACCACACTTATCATGTTTCCTCCTAATTCTTGGATCATCAGTCTGGGCACAGGCTCTAATTGAAGCGTTTTTTTTTAATGTCTCCCGGTGGAAGCCGGGGGACATATTGTTTTAGTGCCCGTTTCTTCCGCTTGTTGTTGTTGTTGTTGTTGTTGTTGTTGTTGTTCTTGTTGTTCAGGTTCTTCAACACTTGGTTTCCGTGCGATAAGTCTTGAAGGATTTGACAGTATTTGATGAAACTTGGTAGGATTATGTATCTAGGCAAGTCCAAGGTTGGTAATAAGTATTTGGGTGACTTTGACCTAATTTTCAAGGTCACAGGGTCACTTATGTGAAATTGGTTTCGGTGTGATAAGTCATGAAGGACTTAACAAAAATTGATAAATCTTGGTAGGATTATATATCTAGGCAAGACCAAGGTTGGTAATAAGTATTTGGGTGACTTTGACCTAATTTTCAAGGTCACAGGGTCACTTATGTGAAATTGGTTTCGGTGTGATAAGTCATGAAGAACATGATGGAATTTGATGAAACTTGGTAGGATGATGTATCTAGGCAAGACCTAGGTTGGGATTGTATTTGGATGACTTTCAGCGAAATCTCAAGGTCACAGGGTCACTTATGTCAAATTGGTTTCTGTGCGATAAGTCTTGAAGAACTTGATGGAATTTGATGAAACTTGGTAAGATTATGTACCTAGGCAAAACCTCGGTTTGAATTGTATTTGGATGACTTTCAGCAAAATCTCAAGGTCACAGGGTCACTTATGTGAAATTGGTTTCCATGTGATAAGTCTTGAAGAACTTAATGGAATTTGATGAAACTTGGTAGTATTATGTATCTAGGCAAGAGCTAGGTTACCATAGTATTTGGATGACTTTCAGCGAAATCTCAAGGTCACAGGGTCACTTATGTGAAATTGGTTCCCGTGCGATAAGTCTTGAAGAACTTGATGGAATTTGATGAAACTTGGTAGGATTGTGTATCTAGGAAGGACCTAGGTTAGCATCGTATTTGGATGACTTTCAGCGAAATTTCAAGGTCAAAGGGTCACTTATGTGAAATTGGTTTCCGTGTGATAAGTCATGAAGAACATGACGGAATTTGATGAAAAGTAGTAGGATTATATATGTATGTAGGCAAGACCTAGGTTGGGATTGTATTTGGATGACTTTCAGCGAAATCTCAAGGTCACAGGGTCACTTATGTCAAATTGGTTTCCGTGCGATAAGTCTTAAAGAAATTGATGGAATTTAATGAAACTGGGTAGGATTATGTATCCAGGCAAGTACTAGGTTAGGATTGTATTTGGATGACTTTCAGCGAAATCTCAAGGTCACAGGGTCACTTATGTGAAATTGGTTTCTGTGCGTTAAGTCTTGAAGAACTTGATGGAATTTGATGAAACTTGGTAGGATTATGTATGTAGGCAAGACCTAGGTTGAGGTTGTATTTGAATGTCCTTGACCTAATTCTCAAGGTCACAGGGTCACTTATGTGAAATTGGTTTCCGTGTGATAAATCTTGAAGAACATGATGGAATTTGATGAAACTTGGTAGGATTATGTATGTAGGCAAGACCTAGGTTAGGATTTTACTTGGATGACCTTGAGCAAATTCTAAAGGTCAAAGGGTCACTTATGTGAAATTGGTTTCGGTGCAATAAGTCTTGAAGAACTTGATGGAATTTAATGAAACTTGCTAGGATTATGTATCTTTGCAAGACCAAGGTAGGGATTGTATTTGGATGACTTTGAGCGAATTCTCAAGGTCACAGGGTCACTTATGTGAAATTGGTTTCCGTGCGATAAGTCTTGAAGAACTTGATGGAATTTGATGAAACTTGGTAGGATTATGTATCTAGGCAAGACCTAGGTTAGCGTCGTATTTGGATGACTTTCAGCGAAATTTCAAGGTCACAGGGTCACTTCTGTCAAATTGGTTTCCGTGCGATATGTCTTGAAGAACTTGATGGAATTTGATGAAACTTGGTAGTATTATGTATCTAGGCAAGACCTACGGCAGAATTGTATTTAGATGACTTTCAGCGAAATCTCAAGGTCACAGGGTCACTTATGTGAAATTGGTTTCTGTGCGATAAGTCTTGGAGAACTTGATGGAATTTGATGAAACTTGGTAAGATTATGTATCTAGGCAAGACCTAGGTTAGCGTCGTATTTAGATGACTTTCAGCGAAATATCAAAGGTCACAGGGTCACTTATGTGAAATCGGTTTCCGTGCGATAAGTCTTGAAGAACTTGATGGAATTTGATGAAACTGGGTAGGATTATGTATCCAGGCAAGGCCTAGGTTGGGATTGTATTTGGATTACCTTGACCTAATTCTCAAGGTCACAAGGTCACTTATGTGAAATTGGTTTTCGTGCGATAAGTCTTGAAGAACTTGATGGAATTTGATGAAACTGGGTAGGATTATGTATCTAGGCAAGACCTAAGGCAGAATTGTATTTGGATGACTTTCAGCGAAATCTCAAGGTCACAGGGTCACTTATGTGAAATTGGTTTCTGTGCGATAAGTCTTGAAGAACTTGATGGAATTTGATGAAACTTGGTAGTATTATGTATCTAGGCAAGAGCTAGGTTAGAATTGTATTTGGATGACTTTCAGCGAAATCTCAAGGTCACAGGGTCACCTATGTGAAATTGGCTTCCGTGCGATAAGTCTTGAAGAACTTAATGGAAACTGATGAAACTTGGTAGGATTGTGTATCTAGAAAGGACCTAGGTGAATCGTATTTGGATGACTTTCAGCGAAATCTCAAGGTCACAGGGTCACTTATGTGAAATTGGTTTCCGTGCGATAAGTCTTGAAAAACTTAATGGAATCTGATGAAACTTTGCAGGATTATGTATCTAGGCAAGGCCTAGGTTGGGATTGTATTTGGCTGTCCTTGACGTAATTCTCAAGGTCACAGGGTCACTTATGTGAAATTTTTTTCTGTGTGATAAGTCTTGGGGAACTTGATAGAATTTGATGAAACTTGCTAGGATTATGTATCTTTGCAAGACCAAGGTTGGGATTGTATTTGGATGTCCTTGATTTAATTCTCAAGGTCACCGGGTCACTTATGTGAAATTGGTTTCCGTGTGATAAGTCTTGAAGAACATGATGGAATTTGATGAAACTTGGTAGGATTATGTATACAGGCAAGAACTAGGTTGGGATTGTATTTGGATGACCTTGAGCAAATTCTAAAGGTCACAGGGTAACTTATGTGAAATTGGTGTCGGTGCAATAAGTCTTGAAGAACTTGATGGAATCTAATGAAACTTGGTAGGATTATGTATCTTTGCAAGACCAAGGTTGGGATCGTATTTGGATGACTTTGAGCCAATTCTCAAGGTCACAGGGTCACTTATGTGAAATTTGTTTCTGTGTGATAAGTCTTGAAGAACTTGATGATATTTGATAAAACTTGGTAGGATTATGTATCTAAGCAAGACCTAGGTTGGGATTGTATTTAGATGACCTTGAGTGAATTCTCAAGGTCACAGGGTCACTTATGTGAAATTGGTTTCCGTGCAATAAGTCTTGAAGAGCATGATGGAATTTGATGAAACTTGGTAGGATTATGTATCTAGGCAAGACCTATGTTGGGATTGTATTTGGATGACTTTCAGCGAAATCTCAAGGTCACAGGGTCACTTATGTCAAATTTGTTTCCGTGTGATGAGTCTTGAAGAACTTGATGGAATTTGATGAAACTTGGTAAGATTATGTATCTTGGCGAGGCCTAGGTTGGGATTGTATTTGGATGTTCTTGACCTAATTCTCAAGGTCACAGGGTCACTTATGTGAAATTGGTTTCCGTGTGATAAGTCATGAAGAACATGATGGAATTTGATGAAACTTGGTAGGATTATGTATGTAGGCAAAACCTAGGTTAGGATTGTATTTGGATGACCTTGAGCAAATTCTAAAGGTCACAGGGTCACTTATGTGAAATTGGTTTCGGTGCAATAAGTCTTGAAAAAATTGATGGAATTTGATGAAACTTGCTAGGATTATGTATCTTGGCAAGACCAAGGTTGGGATTGTATTTGGATGACCTTGAGCGACTTCTCAAGGTCACAGGGTCACTTATGTGAAATTGGTTTCCGTGTGATAAGTTTTGAAGAACTTGATGATATTTGATGAAACTGGGTAGGATTATGTATCAAGGTAAGACCAAGGTTGTGATTGTATTTGGGTGACCTTGACCTAATTTTCAAGGTCACAGGGTCATTTATATGAAATTGGTTTCTCTGCAATAAGTCTTGAAGAACTTGATGAAAATTGCTAGAGTAATGTATCTAGGTGTGAGCTAAAATAGGATTGTAATTTTCAAGCAAACTTCGTCATTTGTAATTTGTTATCACCTGTAGCTTATTCAGAGACTTAAGTGTTCCACCGGGAGACATTTGATTTTCTGTTGGAAAATCAGTCTGTTCTAGTTTTTTGTTTGTTTTGTCTTTTTTCTTTTTTGGTTTTTCTTTCTTCACATCAATTATGATGTTATTTTAGTGGACAAGTACTTTTTTTCTGTGCATGGTAATTTAGCTTAGCTACATCCAATCTCATTCTCAGTATCTGTTATACCGATAAAGCACTGTTGTCAGAGCATCTAATTACCACCATTATGTGGGAGTGTGCCCCACAGTCATTCTGATCTTGACTAGACCATCATTCTCTAACCATTATGATGATCATTATATGCTTGGCTTGACATTCGGAATATTTTTTACTTGCCCTACATCACTTTTTGTGTAAAATTAGACAAGTATAGTGGCTTAAACTCATAATCAACTCAAAATTGTTATTTTCTCCTAACTGAAAGTTTGCTTGTCCAGGACAAGAGGGCTTGCCTTTATGTCAAGCCCTAATATGCTAATGATTCAAAGATAAGTAATACTATACACAAATTTCATAATGTGCAATATTTTCCTCCAGATGCAAATACATGTTAGTGATTTACAAAACACAACAACAGACAGCATTTAGTTGGCAAATCTAAGAAAATATAGGATTTGCATGCTTGTACAGGAACCACAAAATGTCTGAGATGTCTGAAATCAGTCTGACATTAATGAATTTCTCAGATCAGAGAACACTTTTGCCCAGTCCCCAAAGTGTTGACTGACCTGGGGTTTTACTGTATTTGTTCTGGGATTGCACGCCTTACAAAAAGGTGCAACAAATATTCTAATGATATGCGTCTTTTTAACGTTTTGATATTTGTATCTGAAAACAAAGGAAATTATATTTTGCAGAGACATTTTATTCTATTAACTATAATACAGATTGGGTTGCATAAATGTTCAACAGCAAACAATGTGAGCAAGCAAAATCTTGCTGTGTTCACAGAAAGATACTATTAGACACTTATTACTGCAGCTTTTATTCCAGACTATTGTCTTTTTCCATAGCTATAGTTTTGGAAAATGACGCAAAGTATATATAGTGTGGATGGTCTTTGTTGCCCATGCTTTAACCAGCAACAGTTGTGGAAGATTTTATTATTCTTGACCCATCTACATTTTACCCTACTATTTTCTAAAATTCTGAAATTACATTTTTTTCCAAAAAAGTTCACAAATTTTATTATGAGTGAGTATCTGGTCTGAGTAAAATACCAGTCACGGTATTGATCCCAGATTGCATCTTTCAAGGCTAATTTTAAAAAAATATATATTAATATGGCAATATATTATATTATATATCTCTCCCCTGTCCCCATCCACCCCTTGCCTACTTTATGGGCTATACATGCTCTGTTTCTTCCTCACATTTTTTGTAAAGTGTCAATATCATTATTACTATCAAATGCTGCAGGAAAAGTCCAGCTCATGTATTGCAAATGGGCAAATGAGAACTAGAAACACAAAATTAGATTAGATTAAGTACCTCTGGTATCTAACAGTACATAGGAGTGGAGGCTATCTCATTACTTGTACAAACTACAAATCACAAGTTTGTTAAATTAAATATAGTACCTGCACAATTTATTTAATTTGTAGCATTAAAGTTTTGTGGAAATTTACTGTGATTTTAAAATCCAAAATCATTGTGATGCTCGGTGTCATAAGAGATTCAGAAAGGGTTGTAAGTGCAGAGGTTCACTAACCGGCAGTAAAATTGAACACTGGTTAATTTTAGTGCTCCTTTTTGCATGTATGTACAGTGTACATGTAATGGTGTGGCCTTGATCTTGAGCTTTGAGCCCCATATACTTTTTTTGCTTTTATCAACAATATTTCCTATATTATGTTGACACAATGGGAGTCTTGGGGCATTTGTCCAGTATATTTTCTCTACCATAAGCAGGATTTTACTGATACTTTATACTTTGTGATAAATATTCAGCCATCATTGATATTCAGCCATCTTCTGTATCTGTACCTGATCCAAAACAGGATTGCCAGTGAGAAGTACTACAAACACATTGGGAAGGCTGAGCAAGATGGAGGGAAAAATTATGTTTCCATCATTGTGGATAATATGGACCAAAATATGACCATAATTCCACACTTCGCAGGGGTATCAAATGTATAGTACAAAAAGTTCTAGCAACAAATAGTATTTGCCCACTAAAAAGAAATGCAGCAACATATTAGAAACTAGAAAAGAAGATTTGCTTCACAGCAAATCTGTCTGGGTGCCTTCAAAATAGGAACAGTTTGAAATGCTACACTTTGCCATTATTCAACTTAATCTAAATTATCTGTACTAGCCTAATTTACATAAATTAAAATCCATTGGTTTTTGGTTCATTTGATGTGGGCATGTCACAAACTTATAAAGTGATGTTTGAATGACACTACTCTCTATAATAGTTTTGAAGATATTCAACAATACAACATTTTAGTTTTGTTTATTTGTCTTATTTGCATAAATTGAAGCCCTGCACCTGTGGCCTAGGGTTCACTGAATGGGGCTATGTCACATACCTACAAATTGAAGTTGTAATGGCACCTCTATGTGTTTATTGGGTGTGGCTATGTCACAAACTTATAAACCTAAGTTTGAATGACACCAATATCTACAGTAGTTTTGAAGCCATTCAAGATTTTGATTTTGTGTATTTGCCTAATTTGTACAAATTCAATTGTACAATTTTGGATCATGAATCATTGGATGTGGTTATGTCACAAATCTACAAATTGAAGTTGCAATGGTATCTCCATGTGTAATAGTTTTGAAGTTATTCAAGATTTAGATTTTACATTTTCACCTTATTTGCATAAATCAAAATCCTACAACTTTGGTTTATGGTTCATTGGATGCACCTTTGTCACAAACATATAGAGTTAAGTTGAAATGACGGCTCTATCTATGATAGTTTTGTAGCTGTTCAAGATTTACATTTTGTGTATTCACCTAATTTGCATGAACTGAAATTCTATAACTTTGGTTCATGGTTCATTGGATGTGGCTTTGCCACAAACCTATAATTTGAAATGGCATTTGTATCTATGATAGTTTTGGAAATACTGAACTTTTAAATTTTTCAGTGCCCCTAGTTAGCAAAATTTTAAATTCCACAACTTTCATTTACTGTCCATTGTATTGGCAGGTGTCACAAACCCGTATATGCACATTGAAATTTTTTGTCTATCTGTAAATGTTTGGAAAATATGGAGCTTTTAAAATTTTGATTGCCCCCTCATTTACTTAATTTTAAACATCATGACTATTCCAAATGATATGCACAATTTCGTTGGTAGGTCAGTCACCATGGCAGGTTTGGTGATTTTGGAAATACTAGTGTGCGAGAAAAACTGGACAAATTTGGGTGCCATGGAAGGAAACAACTTGAAGGAAGTAAAAAACCTGTTGAAAAACAATATGTCTGGGTTGGCACCCAGACATGATAAGTAGTGCAACTGTATACATGTGTGAAGTCCATCATCATCATGAAGAGTAATTAATTTTGTTTTGCCAAATGAATGAACTGCAATTACAATTGTAATAGTTAATACATGCAAATAAAATGTCTTTTAAATATTTCATTTGTGTTTTCATGTAAGCGTCCACCTCCTGTATCTACTCCAAGTTTAAAATGTGTCTGGCTTAGTACCAGAGTCCATTCAAAAAGACGTCTTTTGGGGATTAGGTCATAGCCAGCAAGATATACATGTTGGGCCACTCTTTCATATAAGCACATAGACATATAATTCTAGCTTGTACTGGTACATAGTATATAAGCAGTTCAATGTATTTGTGCTCAACAGATCTTAATTAGTTGGGTATGCATCTAAACTGGTCAAACTTCCTTCATTGCATCTACAGCAACTTGGCATAGTCTTTAACTTAAGGCGAAGGCTTATACGCAGCTTTAACATGCACTTACAGTGATGTGTGCTTTTTTTTTTTTTTTAGTCCCAAGAATTTTGTGCAATCCACATTCTCTTGGTATCATCTCGGGTACTTTTTGGTACATGTACCAGCAGATCTGCTCAGCATATTTTCACCTGGAAAATTTGGCTGCCCTCAACAAAAGTATTGATGCTTTTTATTGCACAGTTATTGCCTCAGACATATATTTGTTTGTTTCCCCAGATTTAAAACAAAAACAAAACAAAAAACACCCCCCCCCCCCAAAAAAAAAAAAAAAAAAAAAAAAACAAACTTTGTAATATAAAGGACATATATTTATTTGTCTAGAAGCAAAGTTACTTGATATCTTTACACAAGCAAGGACATGTATGTTTTGTTTTAGATAGATGTACATTAAAGAAAAAAATAAAAGGAGCATGAAATATTCTGTTGTATTCTTCATGCTGGATAATGTGATAATAAAAATAATAATCAGACAGTATATCTTCTACATGCATTTACAGGAAAACAAACTTCCACCAGTTTGCTACATACAGCTGGACAACAGTGTAGGTGACAATGAAAACTTTTATGTAATGGCATTCTGTGCCTTACTGGTAAAGATGCAGTTATTTAGGAAGGTAAGTAGACACATGGCTGAAAAGACATATAGCAACACAAGAAAGCAACACAAGACAGATGGGGTTTACATACAGATATATATACATGATATAAGATTATAAAAATTAGGCTACATTTAAAATGAAACATGTGGTACAGTACAAATTATATTCCTCACTGGCGGCTGGATTTTATGTTACACAATTATTTTCACACATGTAAGCTTGTTGCATGGGTGTATGTGTGTAAGTTTACATGATGCTTTTTAAAAGGTCTTACACATGAAATTAGTAAAATCAATAAATTATATGTGCGTGCACAATGATACAATTATCAGCATATTACTTTTGTACAAATCACTGTGCCAAAATTGTCTGGACTTACTGGTATGATCACATGTATAGAATATAGTGGAGCTATTTGATCATGATCATTATAATCAATGGAAACAGGCATAAACTGAATGAATATCTACCCGCTGGCACAAATGAAATAGCAAACCTATGATATATATATATATATATATATATATATATATATATATATATATATATATATATATATATATATATATATATATATATATATATATATATATATATATATATATACCTATTTTGCAGGTTAAGGTGTCATTCCTAATGGCTGGGCATACCCATAAAGATGTAGATCAGATGTTTTCCAGGTATTCAACTGCTCTTGGGAAACACAATGCTGTGACTTTGCCAGAGCTGCACAGTATTATATCCCATTCCTACACACCTGCCCCAAGAACTGCTCACATATCCTCTGTGTGGCATATGAAAGAGCTGATAGAGGGGCATGTAGGAATGATGCATGGCCATGCTGATCCCCATATTTTCCAATTTACCATGAATAATGATGGAGAGGTCAAGTTGGCCTACAAAGAATGGCCTACAGCAAATTAAAGAAGGGTTACAAGTACTCTGATCTAGGGGTTGATTTTTTTAATGCCTACCCCCTGACACTACATAATCCAAAGCAGTGCATTCCTCTGCCAAATAAGTACCTGGAGGAGTTGAATATGCTTGAAACTGGTCTTGCTTCATGGGGAAGCACTGGAAGGCTAACTGAGGAGCAGATAAACTGGTGGGATGGTTTCCTGGAAAAGGAAAAGGAGGAAAGGGTGTCCTCGCGCACACATGTTCTTCACCAACTAACATATGTGCAGCCTGCAAAAGACAACAAGGATTTTGACCTGAACCTTGAAAATGCCATTGCCAAAGGTATAGCAAAAGACAACAAACAATCAAAGGTGAGCTGACTTTTTGATGTTATGATCCTTTTGTGTGTGTGTGGTTTGAAAATTCTAAAGACAAGGGCTGCCAGTAAAATGGAAACAGAATTGCTGTGTGCTGCAGAGTATCCAAGACATGGCTATAGTGCTCAGGTGCAATCACAGCCTGGCTGTAACTTGCTTTAAAATTTGTGCTGAAAAATTAAAAAAAAAAAAAAAAAGACATATCAGAAAATTATTTGCACTAGCCATTTTCAACATGATGCCTGACACAGGGAATTGTTTTTCAGCTCAGCTGACTAGCGTTACAAAACTGAGGTTGGAAACACTAGTAACTTGTTTCGACGTTTCAGGGCGATTACTGGCGTTGCACAGCGTTTGCCGGCGTGAGACAGCGTTTGCCAGCGTTACAAACGCCGGCAAACGCCGACTAACGCTGGCAAACGCCAAAATCCAATTAAAGCTTTTGGGGCTCGGCGTTTGCTGGCGTTAGTCGGCGTTTGCCAGTGTTAGTTGGCGTTTGCCAGCATTTGACACCCTTTCAACGCTGGCAAACGCTGTGAAACGCCGACTAAAGCCGGCTACCGCTGGCAAACCTTCAGTTGTCCTATCAACAGGGATTCACATCTATGCTAGCACAAAGCTATGCATTGCTGACTTGTGCGGTACAAACAATAAAAAATTGCTGTGCTGTGTTAAAATAAAAATTGAAAGCAGGGTTGTTTGTTTGTCCTTGCTTTCCAACCAAGATGGGAGTGACCAAATATATATATATATATATATATATATATATATATATATATATATATATATGTGATCATGAGCAAAGTCATTCATACACATACACCTCAATGGATAAATCATCATCATAATATTAAAGATAATTATGTTGTATTGCCCATGAGTATAAAAAATTAAAAGTACATTAATGATTAGTATAAGTACAAGACAAAAATTTCCATGGATCCATCTAATCGCAGTTCAACTAAATTCAAATTTTACATGTATCCCATTGAGTTTGCTTGTTGAGAGGACTACAGAGCGTTTGCCAGCGGTAGCCGGCTTTAGTCGGCGTTTCACAGCATTTGCCGGCGTTGAAAGGGTGTCAAACGCTGGCAAACGCCGACTAACGCTGGCAAACACCGAGTAACGCCGGCAAACGCCGAGCCCCAAAAGTCTTAATTGGATTTTGGCGTTTGCCAGCGCTAGTCGGCGTTTGCCGGCGTTTGTAACGCCGGCAAACGCCGTCTCACGCCGGCAAACGCTGTGCAACGCCGGGAACCGCCCTGAAACGCCGAAACGCACCCACTAACTCCAAAACAAGTTACTAGTGAAAGAGAAATGAAAGTCATTGAGAAAATAAATACAAAAAAATGACAAGCTAACTAAGTAAAGTGTACAGACAAGTCTAACAAGCTAACCATATAAAGTGTACAGATAGGAGTAAATACAATAAAATACTATCCCTAAAAACGGGATGAAGAGGTAGGGGGCGGAAGACTAAAACCGCCATCCGTGCACTGACCACGAGTGGCCATAGGCCGTGAAACAAGGCAACACAACTTTTGTTGCCAGGCGTGAGGTTACGGGGCCCGATGGGCCGCCTCCATGACGTCACACTTTGCAACCAGACTGTCGCAGTCGCCATTTGACAGATTGCTGAATAATGTTTTCCGTACTTCAAAGGCTCTTTTATTCGTGTGATTGGCCAAGAATTGATTGACAACCTCCCCAAATGTTCAGGGATGATATTCACTACGTTTTGTACAAATATCAGCTCAGCTTGAGCAAATGGTATCGTTTCAGAGGCAAATGATCAACATCAAAGGCCTTTGAAGCTTGCTTTCTCAGAAAGGATAACCCCACCTAAGAATGGTTATTCCAAGAAAACGGCTGGGCGAAATTTAATCCGGTTAACGGCTTTTGATTCTGTAATGTCTGAACTTCAAAAGTGATTCAGCGATTTTCTAAATTTAATTTGCTTCGTTCTTTTTCTATGAAATGAAGAAAATGAACATCCTGAGAATCAAAGGGAAAATTGAAACGTCAAACTTTGAGGATGGATAACAAAAAAATGAAACAAAACAAAAAAAATTGCAGGATTTTTTTGTTGTTGCCAATATGTCAGGATTAAGATGCAAGTGTAAGTATGATTTTATCACAAATAATTAGTGACTTATATCGACATTTATGGGGTAGATGCTTTGCGGTCAACTTTCAATTGTTTATTCAACAATTAACATCACAGACACCCAAATATGGAACATGTAAATTCTTTGGAGTATGACGAGAACACACATACATGTATATGATATGTTATTCTAATGCAAATACATTTTGAGCTAGGATTGACTAAAGTGGGATTTATTTTTGGTGTCGTACCTGTCCTTAAAATATGCATCCACTTTTCATCCTTACAAGAAACTACAGAGTCTGACTTGTTTAACAGGAGATATTCATCAGGACATGCAAATTCTCCTATGTTTATGTTAAGATCGGAATTTGCTGTTATGTTCAACTCAATGCCTTCAATGTTATTCGAATAAAATACAGTAAAACCTGCCAAGCCAAACACCTCTGTTACCCAAACACTTTTTTGGGGTCCCAATTTTCTAGTATGTTAATTGATAGGAGAGCCAAGTGTTGGAACCTAGAAACAATAAACAGCTGTCTACTCTGAACGCCGAACACTTGATTTGGGTCCAAAGCATCATTTGACCTGTCAGTGCAGAATATTTACAACTAAAAAGAATCAGTTTTTTGGAAATTCTGGGCATTAAATTTATGTTGTAGGTTCATCAAAGTTTGTAAATGCAGTGGCTGGAATTTTCAATCTTTATTCATATTAGATTTTTTTCCAAGTTTTTTTGATATAAATACACGTACATATAGATATATCATTTAGCTGATAGTCCCCCTATGTGTGTGCATGCACAGTTGAAATCAATGCTTACATGTGCAGGATGTAGCCACAAGGCCACACCCCCAACCTTCTGTAAGCTGAACACCTCTGACACCCGAACACTTTGGCCGGGTCCCATGGACGTTCGGCCTTGACAGGTTTTACTTTATGTCGGGAAGCACTTCGGCTTTACATACATGTACATGTTCTGTATTTTGCTTTGTTAATAATATTTTCCTTTAGCGAAAATCTTTAGGCTACACTAGACAGTATTTCATTGGTGAAACCATTTTTGCTGCAGGTAACATATGGCGGGATATTGTATATTTATATTGTACATGAACCAAGTCTAATATGATAACCATACTCTAATAAGGCCACCTGCATTGATAAAATGTGACCATATAGAAGTGGTGGTCATTCATGGGATGCAGGATAGTAGAAATTACCCACATTCCAGGTTTCTTTGCTATATCTTTCCAGTGTTATCACCCTGGTTATGGTTGTTATCGTCAACCACCATAACTTATAAAATTATCTAATGTACTAGTCACTCCACAGAGATGAGAGTTTTGCAGATTTCCTGATTTTTAAAGAATTTTAAAAATAATTCTGGATTACCTAAAGTAACCTGTATTGATCAGTTTAAAAGTTGAGGCAAATTGGGCATCTTTTCTGTACAACATTATCCCCTCTGCACGCTATGGTATCTTTATAAGCAAGGCCGGCCTGCCATATTGCGCATTTTTACCAATGTCCATAAGGTTTCACGCCAGTAATTCAACCTGTGGAAACACAGACGAACAGAGCTACCACCTTCTAGTTCACTCAATGGATTACAAACATGTATGTTTTATACACCAAAATGTTCCCTAGAATTTTTTACATCAAATAAACACCAGAAAACATGGGCATGAATGGGACATTTTTCAGCAAATTGCCATGGCAACCAGCTCTGCGTAGAACTACTTGCAATATCATTGCGCGCACACAGTGTTGACTCCGGCTGAATCACTGTGTATACTGGTGCCAGTGTACATACCTTTTTTTTTCATGTCAGCTCAAAGTATACATTGTTTTCCACTATCAAGCCAAAATCTGCCTTTCTGTTAGCAATCTTTTTTAATATACAGCCCCTTGCATCCCTATAGGCTTGATATTTTATGGACACTCTCCAATCATGTTACCTCAGCACAGGCATAATTACCTCCGTGGAACCTTAATTGTACAGAAACAGTAAAAAACCTGTTGATTTTTCCACCCGAACTGATGAAAAACAGTATTTCTCAATATGAAAAAACTAAAAATAACAGTAACAGATATAAATTTTTTATGCTAGGGGTAAAAATTAGATGTTACAGCAGTGTGTTGTTTGACAAAAAAGGCAAAATTTGGAGGCCAGGTCGCTGGATCTAATAGCAAAAAATTTTCCCATTCATGCCCATATGCAAATGTGTTCATAAAGTTGACAATGTTGTCTACTTCAATAAAAATACCAGCTACAGAAAGTTTGTAATCCGTAACATGGTGAATTATCACTCTGTCTGGCCCCACCTCCCCCCGTTAGCCCTAGCCACATTGTGCTTGTGGGGTATTTCCTGCAGGCCTGGGGACATCAGCCCTACTCAGCACACGGGGTGTGTCCTGCTTTAACATCCTGTTTCTATACCATTTGAAGAGTCTTGAACAAGTTGAGAAATAGTCCACAAGTGTGTCAGAGTCTCTAGAGCATCAAATTTGAAGATGGGTAATGTCAAAAGGAAAGGTTCCAAGAGGAGTAAAAGTAGTTACAAACACCTAAAGAAAGTTGTTCATGGGGGAAAGAGGCCACACAACACAGCCAATGGTGACAAGCAGGCTTCTGTTGGACCCACTGTTGTTCATGGTTTCCAACAAACCAGGCCATCAAGATACCACAGAGCACCAAAGATGTTACAGGCCCGTACAGCTTCAACAAGATGCCTCTCGCCACTGCGGCCAAGGGACCGAGATGCTGACATCAGTCCAGGTGACTGGGGTAACAGAATAGTAGACATTGGCAGTCTGGCTAACCTTTTGACAGAGTGTGTCAATGAGCACAATTCAAGCCATGCAGCCTGCATTAAAATTTGCAATGTTGTGGACTTTGGTCTTGGTCCAACAGTGACAGTGTGTTGTACCAAGTGCAAATTTAGACGGACGCACAGGTTGTACAAAGTGTGCAAGAGGCCACGACCTGGACGGGCCCCAGCATCAGTTAATCTGCAGTTGGGAACCTTCTTGATGAAAAGTCCCATTAGCATTGAAGACACCAGACTTATGTTTGCAGCCCTGGACTGTCATGCTCCAAATGCAAAGACACTGCAGGCTTTGGTGGACAAGTGCTCTGTGAACTACACAAAACTGAACACAGAGCAGATGGATGAAAACCAGAGGCTGCTGATGGATGCGTGAGGCAGCGAGCTTCAAGTAATGACAGACACACTGTACAACAATCCACCAAAAAGCAGAAGTATGTACCAGGCTGGAACTCAGTCACATACACCCATGATTGATGCTGAAACTGGCCTGGTGCTTGCACAGCAGACCTTCTCTAAAATTGGAAAATATGCCAACATGGAGGAGACAGCTGCCATTGACAGCAGCAAGTAAAAGACAGTGTCCAAAAATATTGAAAACATTGAAAAGAGTGGTCTAAAGGTGACCCATGTAATAAGTGATGGGTGTGCCAAAATTAAGACAGCTCCTGAACAGTTGAGATGTACTGTGCACGTCTCACGCTGTCAGAGAAAAAAATGCTACGCTACATCCTTCAGTACGCAACTTGTTGGAAAAGCCACCTACAGTTGTTTCAACTTCAATCGTGCATATCTAGCCAACAAGCTAGTTACAAGGTGTCAGACTGAGTTGACGCTTGCAATAAAAAAGCATGGTGCGTCAACACACAAGTTTTATCATGCTGCAGACCAAGCAAGACAAAACATAGTGAACTGTCTGAGCGGTAAACACAATCAATGTAAGAGAAAGTCACTGTTTTGTAAGGGTAAGGGCCACAACACAGGCATGAGGACCCTCAATCCCACCAAAGAAGATAAAAAACGCCTACAGTATATTGTAGATTGCAAACTTTCAGCAGCAAGCTTGAAGCAGCAGCGGTTTGGTCTTCATACCAATAAAGTTGAGGCCCTACACCTCAGGACTGTGAAGCATGTGCCAAAGCATAAATTATGTGTTAACAACTTTGATGGCAGAACCCACAGTGCCATGCACAGCCATGCAATGGGCAGGGCATTTTCACTGTTAAAAGCTCGTGAAAGATTGGGTGTTCCAGTTACATCAAAAACAATATACTCTAAGTTTGTGAAACTTATTAACAGAGAACTCTTCTTTTGCAGGTATCATGTTTATACATGTGTTGCTCTTCGCCACAAGGTGGCACAGGAGGACATGGAACAGTCAAAATGAGGACTCTCCCTCATTGCATTTTTCAATCTGGACCAAGATATCTTATTAACAAATTACTGTAATAAGCAGGAAATTTATATCACAGAAGCATCACACGATACTTTAGAAATAATTAATGAGCCCTATGCAGCTACAATGTAGGCTTTGGGTGACCTTGATTTTGTTCAAGGTTGCATTTCCAATTTGAGGCATTCTCCATCAAACCTCCGTTTGAGCTTAGTCATGGACAATTAAACCAAGAAAGCATTTCTTAATATGTTTATAAGCGTATATTGTGAGTGATCTTGATCTAATTCAGTGTTTTAGCAGAGCAACAGGAATGGTAATTTTGGTACATATTATCAGTTATCCACTGTTTTTGAAGCAGGGAGTATCTCCCATGAAGGCAGATTATTACCCGAGGCAAAGCCAAGGGTCAGCCTGCTGTCTTGCTGTCCTTCCGTCCACAATTACATTTTCAACTTCTGAAACCATCAGCCAGATTCACTTCAAACTTGGTGGGGATGTACCTCGGATTGATCCCTACCACATTTCTGCAAATGGTCATGGTTCAGTGCTTTTTGGAACTTTTTATGGATTTATTTGTTCAGTTTTTTGCCAAACCCTAGAAAAATCTTTATCCTCGTAAATACGTAGCCAATTGTGTTGAAATTGCACAGGGACACTTATGACTATGAGGGTGAGACGTGGTCAGTAGATTAGTGACCTTGACCTCATTTTCAAGGTCATAGGGTAAAATGCATGGTATTCACTGTTTATATGGTAACTTGAGAACTGTTTGAGCTGCACAATAATATTGCACATTCTAGTTGTGCTTTACGAGGATCAGACTCGGACAGTATATAAGTGACCTTGACCCCATTCTCAAGGTCATGGAGTCACTTATACAAATTTTACTGTTCATTTGATACCGTGAGAACTGCTAGAAATTGGACCTTCATGTTGCACATGGTGGTTGTCCTGAGCAAAGGCCAGACTTAGACAGTACATGTGTCACCTTGACCTCATTCCTATGGTCACAACGACACTTGTCAATTTTACTGTTCACTTTATAACTTTAGAACAGAGTGACCCAGGACATTGAGGTTGGACTTGTTGGTGGTCCTCTATGCAGGAAAGACTGAGGCAGTATATTAGTGACCTTGACTTCATTCCCAAGGCCTCAGGGCCTCTTACAGGAATTATACTGTCCATATTGGGGGGGGGGGGGAGAGACTACAAGCGATGAGTGTAGGTGGATATATATATATATAGGACCAGGGGCCCACCACAGCTGTGAGAGGGTGTGTGGTGGACCCTTTCAAGTTTTCCTCAGCGCTGGTCCTGGAAAACATGACAGCACTGATTAGGATTACGATGGTTTCCTCTGCCTCATCGTTGCTCTTTTTTCCCCCTGGGCCACCTGTGTCACGCAGCTACTCAGCTGAGCACAGGACTGTCACAGTCCTGTTGTTTTCTTCTACATTTAATATTTTTTGTTACACATCATGCAAAGTAGAGAAGTTTGTCCTGGTCTGAAAGCTGTGTAGATGTAATTAACAGACTCATATCTTATCAGGATGGCTTGATGGCTGATATTGTACTCATCTATTAACTTCATCAGATTCACTGGCTTTTGTACAGACAGAAGAAGGTATCAACAAGTTCAGGAGAGAGCTTGACAAGCTAATGGGAGATCTGAATGTATCCGAGGCACAGGTGCGGGCATGGCAACAAGAACTGCAAGATATTGCAAAGAGTAATTGTTCTTTTATTTTGCCCCCATGTGCTGAAGGCTGCCAGGCATTATGTTTTTTATTTGAGATTTACAGGTGTGGTTAAGTATTGTAATCTTTATGGAGATTAAGTACTTTTTTTATGTTATATTGTAATTAACACAGCTGAATCAACTAAAACAGGGTGCTGCGCTACATAAAAACACAAGGATGCAAGTTCAAGTTCTTTATTGACAGGTTATGCCCTCTATGGGCCAATAGTCACAATACAAATTCAGATATACAGATGTTCGCCCTCTGCTGGCACAAATCAGCATTACTACAACTACAACAAGAACATGTGTAAATACGAGAATACAATAGAGTACAAAACACAAGACATGATCGGAACAGTATGTACACAGGGCCCTTCACAATGCCACCACAATATTACTGTGGGATTCCCATCTTCATAGCTTGATGGATGTAGACACCGAGTGCTTTTATCAGCTGAGGGGTAGAATTAAAGATGTAAAAGATTTTTTGTACCCTGTTCATTGCATTAAAATGATTAGACTCACTGGTACATGTATTTGTTAAATCCCTTTGCACCATATGGTATCTAGGACAATCGAACACAAAATGTAATTTATCTTCAATAACCCCTTGGTCACACTGCATATATAGCGTATTCTCAGCAGATATATTCCTATGTCGACTCGTTTCAATGTACCATTTATGGGTACTAATTCTCAACCTGGTAATAGCCACTCTCTGATTAATATTTTTAATGTTATCCAAGTACTATTTCATAACCAACCTTATCTTTACATTTACGATAAAACCTTAGCTTATTGCCCGGATAGTTCTTTTCTTTATTCTTTTCTAATGTCTCATGCCACAAGCATTCAAATTTCTGTTCCAGTGTCTGAGCAACTTTAGACCAACAAGGTTTGCATGTGTGAACACTGTCAATATCATTGGTTGAGATATTGTTTGTATAAAAGAAAAAGTTCCATTTGCACGATCCATTCATACTGTGCTTTGTATTTGTGTCAATGAAATATATTTAAACCAATATAGTCTTACAAATGAAGATGTATGAATGTAATGAAGAGATAGACCTATATGTTTTGGTCAATTAAGGCTATCAATTTTCAGGATACTGTAGATTGCTTCCTTTTTGCATGTGTAAGTTTTTGCATTTTTTTTTATTTCAGGCATTTCACTGAAAAATATCCCTAAAACTCTAAATTCACTACTTTTTACTGTATTCCTATCAAGTCATTATTTAAAGAAATTTACACCACGTTTTTATTTTTCGCAGTTTTGATGCATCAGCAGAATAAGGGTAAATGAAAGCACTGGGAAAATAAAGCAATATACATTCTGAATTTCATAGCTTGTACAGACATTTTTAATCAATTTTGAATTACGTGGTGTTCCTGATTACAGATCAGAGATGCCCAACAAAGTTATCTACGCCAGTGGAACAACTGTTCAAGATCTTTGCCAAACTGCAGGAGGCAGAGGGATTGAATAGTTATTCCAACGCAGTTCAACCCATTGATAGTGTGTTCACTGGAAGTGAGGAGCTACTGACCTTGGCACAAGCAAGAACAACACAGGTGGAGAACTTGAAAGTTCAGTATGAACAACTAAAGAACAGGTAATCCAGTGCTACTTGTGTTATGTTAACTGTATATTGAAACCAGTTGTACATACCCTTCTATATTGCTGTAGATATATACATGTAATACAATTACACATGTCATCAAGGCTGTAAAGCCGTTGGCAAAAGAGACCATTAGAATTCTGTTAAGTGTACACTTGCGTATAATTTTCAAAGAAAACCACTTTTCACACAAACGGTCAAATTTCCATTGTATGAGAGGACCACATGC
This sequence comes from Hermodice carunculata, assembly GCA_964020975.1. NCBI lineage: Eukaryota > Metazoa > Annelida > Polychaeta > Eunicida > Amphinomidae > Hermodice > Hermodice carunculata. The sequence goes on from OZ026623.1 coordinate 65,862,643, forward strand.
CACCAAAATTGGGTAAATTCTGGAAAATAAATATGGTGCTCTTCAGCGTGTTTGGGGTGAAAGGCCTTTGAAACAGTTGCAAAATGGATAATTGATTAAACATGAAGCCAGGTTTTGTTGTGAACCGTGATCATGACTATGTCACTAAAAATTTACAGTTTTTGATCTTAGAAACAGGCATTGCAAGAGGTCTTTTCTATTGTTACACTTATTGTTTATTTTGTTTTACTTTGGACTTCTTGCTGAACAACAAGTCACTGAGGCAACTTTGCTGGCTAGAGGCAAGAAGGCAGCTAGTTTGTCCAAATTGAGGCAGGTAAGGGACAAGTTGAAGATGGTCAGTGCTGATATACGGGGGAAAAAGTATGACCTGTACATGCTGAAAGGTATGCCCATATATGAGTAAACACATTTGACACATGGCTAAGCAAATGTGGAAAGAAATTGTACTGGTTTAATCAACAGTTTTGTGCACTCTATGGAGCCCGCAAGGGGATAGTAGGCTGATTTTACCAGGATAAGTGCACAGTTAAACTTCATTAACAACACTCATATATCCAGCATATTCACTTACTGACACAACTTTCAAGGGACTAAAAGTACATTTACTGTGTTATCTGATTCATTTATCTGACATGTTCAGTTATCTGAAAAATTTTCTAGGGAACAAATGGTGTCATTATAATGCGTTTTCACTGCATATCCCTCCTACGCATAACAAAAAAGCAGAAATGGAAAAGTGACAATTTTGTGACACTCAAAATAAAACCAGAGATGCCAACTGTTGTTCATCATCGAGGACAATCTCTTTTGTTTTTTGTGTGTTTTTAAATTCATAAATTTGTGGAAACCTGCACTGCTTCAAAGTGTTTTTGTCCAAAATCAAAACTTGGTATTTTATTCCAGATTCTTTGTTAAATTTCTCCATCTCTGAATTTCTCAGGCATATGAACACAACACTTTTACTTGTCCTGTTATGTGAATAACAGTTGACCAGAATTTGGCACTGTTGTGATATATCTTGCCTGTCTTAAAAGAAATGTCTGAGCTTCATTTGTGAGTTGGTTTAAACATATTTTATTTGCAAAAGTTACAGAGATTATATCAATATAATAGGTACACGCAATTGGATTTGTTAGTTGACTAACAAAACAGAAGATTTTTTATATGCAGTATATGTATGTATATGGTGCAGCATGTTTTTTGTACGAGATTTCATCCACAAGGCACCTGAATTAGTTCCAACCGCACAAAATGAAGGGTAAATTTTGCTGATACAGCATCTTCTGATCCCCAACATTAATCTTTGTGCCTCCATCTCACACTTGCTCACACTGAAAATAACTTGTATAGGCTCAGGGAAATCCCCCTTTTTTTGGCTGTGAATCAGAACCTGTGTGCACACAATATTTCCACTATGATGGCATGATTCTGCATATATTTTCAGCTGGCCACACTCGCAGGAGCAGTCTATGATGCCATGCTGCTGTATTAAACACCTGGTATTAAGCAGTGACGTCTAGAGGGCAATTGGTGTACAACTGAGTGACAATCAGAATAAAAGATGACGAGACTGGGAAAATGATGGCAAAGATTTTCCGCAATCAAGTCTTCAAATTCTGATCAGGTAGTATTATGTGTATTTACATGTATAAACTTCATATGAAAGCAAAGACCAGTTTAAAATGTCAAAGTGACTCTGAATCTGTCTTTTGAAAATACAATGGAACCTTGTTAACAAATAATAGTCAAAATACACTTTGGTTCATTAGGATCTGGATTAATGAATCCGATAATTATCAAAATGAAAATTTGTTTCTGTGCTTTTGTGTGAAGAAAGTAATGAACGGAATTATCGAAGTTTGGATGATTCATGTATTGTATGTTTTAATACATGTAATTCAACCCCACCCCCACTTAACATGGGAGTTGGATTTACTGCAACTGTCATTTTGTTGAAAGCAGTGGTCATAATGATCATCTTGCAGTAACATGAATATTCACTTTAAAAATATGTTGATTGAAGCATAATAAATGTTTGCTTCTTGTCAGAATCAATTGCACAAACAACACTGTTTCAGTGGCATCAGCAGAACAGGTGACACCAGCACTCAATGAAGCAGCACCATCAGTTTTGCCTACTGAAGTGACACTGCCAGCTGATGTGACACTCCCACCCACTGCGGCACCCCCACCCACTGTGAAACCACCTTCTGGTGACGTGACACCATGCCCCGCTGCGGCTCCACCACCTGCTGTGACAATACCATCCACTGATGTGGCATTGCCAACTGCTGATGTGACACCAGCGCTGGCTAATGTGACAGCACAAACCGCTGATGTGGCACCAGCAGTGCCAATGACACTGACCAAAGGTGAGTCAAGTTGAGGGCTCAGATTGGTTTTACACCCCGTTTTTTGGTGTGTAGTGTTTCCAGGCTGCTGTTTTGCAGTTCCAAATTATCCAACAAAGTGGATGTTTCCTAGTGGTGCACACTTGAAGGTTATTTTACAAATTCTAAGTGAGGAAATCTGACCGGAATTTAAAGTTCAAATGTGCATTTTCCCAGAAGCAGTTAGTCCCCCACACACATGTAAGAAGAACATCGGTTTGTTGAAAATTGTACAGCCATCTCCTCAAGACAGGGACCGCTCTAACCCTGAAAGCAGCAACAAGAATGAACATGGTCAGTATGCAGCTACATTAATGGAGTTCCGGAAGTCAAATCTTGTCTGCGGAAAAACTGACTTTCTCAAAGTGAGTGCAGATGTCGCGTGGAATGTATACACATTATAGGTTCCGTGACACTCAATTTGTAAGCATCGATGATTTGGTCATTAAATATGTTTTGTGCATAAATCTCGTCATTTTTGGCTCAGCTGACTTAATAGTCAGCTGAGCTAGGCTAATGGTGGTATGCACAGAGTCTGATTTAGCATATGCACATGCATGCACATATTCATCAGGATAACCGTGATGCCTGCTTTGTCTGGGAGGAGAACAAGGGGCTTACTGTGTAGTTTGGAATATCTCAGACTTTAAGGGATGTGCTTAAGACAAATGTGAACTTAAGTACATGTCATGTTGTTAAAGTAGGTCATTAGCAGGAATGGTGCATTACTGGTATTTCATCCGATACCCGAAACTTTGCTCCATCTGATACCAATACTGAGTACCTGATACTAAAATTAAAAATACTTGTAAGTAAAATTAATAAACAAAACTTAATTAGTTTGCTCATGCTTATCCAATACCTTGAATACATGTACATAATTGTATGATTGGGTTATATGTATGTTCCAAATTCCGTACAAGATAAGAGAAAAAATACAGTAATTCATTGAAGAGAAATTATTTATATTTCATTTTCATACTTAGGCTGTCTAATTAATAATGAGAAATTTCAAGTTTTTGTTAATGAAAAGCAGTTTTACATTTTTTTCCCTGGCATTATCGGGTATTAGGTGACTTTTCTGATTCCGGGTACTTCAAAAAAGGCCCAATACCACCCGACACCAGTGTAGGACCATCCCTAGTGACTCGCTAGGGCTATGTAATTCTTGGATAGGACAGGGTCAGAAGCCACTGGTGTCATATGACAGCTGATGCACAGAGTGTTGGGACAGGGCATATGATTTCATGTGACACAGGATTTAGTCCCGTGACCCTATGTGTTGGACAGACTTTCGTGGTCAATGATTGAATGAATTAGTCCCACTTTGTCATCAAAGGTGTTTGGCAGAGACTCATTCAAAAGTGTGATTCAATGTGTTGTTATTAGAAGGATTGTACTGGCTTACTGACTGTTTGTTTGGATTGGCACCAATGTTTGGCATGTCGACTTCACGAAACACACACTAACCTACATGAACAATCCATGTCTGGATCACATGGAAATATTTCCTACTTTAGAATAGTGACCTTTAATCATTTTATGGGTCTCAGGCAGCCTTATATATTATCCAACAACAGAATAAACTTGTGAACTGAACATTTGCCTTGCATGTTTATTTGAGTTATAGTTAGACTGTTGAAAAATCTGGTCTAACACACCTCCTCGCTACCACTCAGAGGTTGGTTAGACCACACTTTTCAATAGTCTAACTGACTTCTACTATCTGGCCTTGCACTTGGGTCACATTGCAAAAATAGAATAGCTCATTCTGCAAAACATTGTGCAAGCCGCAATAAGCGAACACTGGCAGTCATGGAAGAAAATTATGATCTTGACTCTTTTATGAAAATTCAAACACTAACAAAAAAAAAAAAACCTGTTGACCGATGTGTCAAATACTCTTCAGCCTCCTCGCCCAAAAGAGTCAAAGCCAGAGGTGAAAAGTGTAATGGCAAATGAGACCACACATGTTCGCTTACAGCCCACATCACAGGCACACCTGTCGACAGGCCAGCCTGGTCCCAGGTGTGATCAGCTCCCTCCTCAGACAGTCCCACTGGGTCAAAAATACACCACTCACTGTACCAATGTAATGGAAATTACACTTCTGAAAGGAGTTAACACTGTAATAATAATTAAAGCCAGAGGTTGCATGAAGGTGCCCCTACTGGATTGATATCCTTTCACACTTACTCCTCCAGGACCAGATGCAGGTTTGGGGGGGGGGGTGATTTTATGAGGACTCAGCTGTTGAATCTTTGAAAAACTGTAGGTTAAAGCAGTGATTAGAGCTTAGACCATAGATTCCTTGCCTTGTCATTGGCCAGTGGTAGGTCAGTATGGTAGAAGTATACCTAACCTGATTAAAAACACGTGGGGTAATGATTCAGTTCAATTTTTTGTGAAGATGTTCCTAATAAAACCTTGCTTGGGATTGCAGATGGATGACCTTGATCTATTTTTCAAGGTCACATGGGCATGTCATGTAAAATTGACGCAGACGCAATAACTCCGCAAGGATTTGACTCAAGAGGTTGAAATTTTGCATGATTATGTACCATAACATGAGTTAGGTTGGGATTGTAGATGGATGACCTTGACTTATTTTCAAGGTCACGTGGCCACCTTTTAAAAAAATAACTGCAGATACACTCGTGAAAGATTTGACTTAAAGAGGTTGACATTTTGTGTGATTATGTTTCTATGTAAGACTTATAAGACCTTGCTTATAACTGCAGATGTATGACCTCGACCTATTTTTCAAGGTCACGTGGGCATTTCATCTAAAATCAATGTGGATAACTCAAGGAAGATTTGACTTGGGAAGTTGCAATTTTATGTGAAGATGTTCCTATATATGATCTTGCTTGGGATTGCAAATGGGTGACCTTGACATACATTTTAAGGTCACGTGGGCATGTCATCTAAAATTGACACGTATGCAACAACTCTGCAAGGATTTGACTTAGGAGGTTGGAATTCTGCATGATTATGTACCATAATACCAACTACATTGGGACTGTAGATGGATGACCTTGACCTATTTTCAAGGTTACATGGCCACTTTGTAAAAATCATTGCAGATGCACTTGAGAAAGATTTGTCTTAAAAGAGGTTGACATTTTGTGTGATTATGTTTCTATGTGAGACTTTTGTAAGACCTTGCTTGTAACTGCAAATGTATGACCTTGACCTATTTTCAAGGTCACGTGGGCATTTTGTCAAAAATCAACATTTTGAAATGTCAATAAAGAGTGTACCTTCACCATATCTGTAGATCAATGGAATTGGTATGCCTATTTATAAAAAAAAGGCTGACAATAGTAAGGGCGCACGGGGAGACATTTGATTTTCTGTTGGAAAATCAGCCTGTTGTAGTTGGAGTATATTTTTCAAGATCAAAATTGATTATGGATGGTCCAGAAGCTAATTGTCAATGAAACTGAAAAAAATTGCGGCATGCTGTCGGAATGCTGCAAACTGGGAGCAGTTATACAGAGGTTGCTCAACAAATCAGATGTTACCAGTCAACAACAAGTTGTTGGGTGGACAGAGAAAGAAAACCTGGAAGTGTTTCTGATTGTCCAGGCCCTAGGCACCCACATGTAACCACCCAAGCCCAGGACCATTATATCCATATGCAACACCTTCATTACTGTTTTAGGCCATCGCCTCTCAAACAGTAATAAAAGCTGTTGGTGTATGAAATCGAAGCACTAATTCTTGGATTTTGGTCACCAACAGTTTCTCTTGGGTGTTTACACGTGGGTGCCCAGGGCCCGGTCATTCAGCAATATTTCCAGTTTTTCTTTCCCACTCTACTATATGATGTGTTCTTAAGTGGTGACAACGGAATTGTTGAGCAACCTCTGTAAAACTGCTCCCAGCTTGCGGCTTGCCAAGAGCACACTGCCTTTCATCTATTCCCAGCTGAGGCATACTTCACAACTGACAGTGACAATGTTGGCAATTTTCTATCCCTGCCTCATACTCACTCCAGACACATCCAGAAGCTGACCTCAATGCTAAACAATGGACTTTTAATGGAAGTAAGCTCAAGTAGACCATGTAGGGCAGCACAGATTTGTTTCATGAATGTGCAGTTAACCAGGTCACACATCGTTCCTACCTGTTTTCGATTCTTTGGAAATCCAAATTAAAATTTTGTATAAAGCTTTCCTTGAGTTAAGTACATTTATTTATTCATGTATATTTAATGGAGCTAAGTATATATGCAGCTGGGACAGTTTACTTCAATAACTTTTAGTATTATTTGAAGTAGGACTATGACATATGGCACAGTCATGGATTGATGATATTATTTTGTCTACTTCTGTTAGTAACTACCAGCTTTGGCATACAAGGTCAGAGGAGCACAGGGTTGCACTGTCTACTTGTCTATAATGACTGACATATACTGAACCCCAATAAAAAGTATCCACATAAAAAAATTAACACATTAATTTTGTAAGTTACTAAGTACTGTGTGTGCATATATGCATGGTTTGGAGCCTACATCAGGGTCATTCAGGACAACTTTTTAACTTTTGCTGGGTTGTTACATAATGCATGTGACTTTTGTGCACCGAATATGGCTTCTGACCACCACTCCTATTGGATGGCTAAAATGACCTGATGTTTTCAGTGGCTTTAAAAAGGGATGTTCAGCCAAGAAAAAAGCCAGTGGTCTCAGGTGTGTTGAGGCGATCATGCCGCGTCTGAGCCAAGGTCAAAGACACCATGCTTTGGGGCTTGCAGAGGGTGGAGTCCCAATCACTCAAATCGCACAAAGAATGGGGTGTACTCGGCGCACCTTCCAACGACTAATTGAACGGCAACAAGAAACTGGATCCGTAGATGATCGGCCTAGGCCTGGCCGAGAAAGAGTGACAACACCTGGCCAAGACCGTCACATCCGGCTGATGCACCTGCGAGACCGTTTCCGTACAGCAGCCCAAACAGCCCGTGAGACTCAAGGGGTGAATCACCGTCCTGTCAGTAGTTCTACTGTGGAGAGGCGACTGAGGAGCAGTGGCCTAACAGCCAGAAGACCTTACAGGGGTAACCTGCTGACCCAACCCAGAAGAGAAAGACGACTGCAGTGGTGTAGAGCACACTCCAGGTGGACTCGCCAGCAGTGGAATACCGTCCTTTTTACTGACGAGTCCCGTTTTTGTGTCAGCAGAGCAGATGGCAGAGAACGTGTGTGGCGCCGGACTGGGGAGAGATATGCAGATGCCTGTGTCCGTCAGGCAGATCGATGGGGTGGACCCTCTGTCATGGTGTGGGCAGGCATCAGCAACCGCTACCGGACACCCCTAGTGGTCATTCAAGGGATCCTCAATGCTAGGCGGTACATTGATGAGGTGCTGGAGCCGCACATGGTCCCATTTATGGAGCAGCATCAAGATCTGGCGATCTTTCAGCAGGACAATGCACGTGCACACTCTGCAAGATTAACAATGAACTTTCTCAATGAGAACAACATCAATGTCATGGAATGGCCAGCGTTCTCACCCGATCTGAGCCCTATTGAACATTTGTGGGATCAGTTAGGCCAAGGTATTCAACGGAGGACACCTAGGCCTACTACCCGAAACCAGCTGATCCAAGCTCTGCAGGAAGAATGGAATAATGTTCCCCAACACAGAATTCAAACCCTGGTCAGCAGTATGCGCCGCAGATGTATAGCATGTGTTGATGCTCGAGGTGGCCACATCCCATATTGAACAGAAAAATTTGTGTGACTTTCAATTAGGGCAGTTAATGACATTTTTTGCCTGTAAGTGACGTTAATGTCGGTAGAGCGTGACATTATTTTTACGCCAGAAAAGTGAATGCTTTGTTAAGTTCTAAGCACGTCTAGGTATGAAATGTTTCAAGTATAAACAATAAAATACTTCAAAGTTGGCATGTGGATACTTTTCATTGGGGTTCAGTATATTATGAGCAACCTCATTTGCAATTTTGCATGTTGCGAAGCTGGCCAAGTTTGTAATTCTTTACTATTGTGATTAGCTGCAGGAGGTCAAAAGGAGAAGACAGGCAATCACAACCAGGAGAAAACAAGCAAAACAAAGTGGTAAGTACCGATATACCAGTAAATGTGTTGCAATATCATTTGCAACTCCTGTCTGCCTTACTACATCACAGGCTGGTGATGCTCAATGAGGTCTTCCCTTGCAACATTTCTCAATCACCAAAATTATATACGGCAATGAGCCAATAATAGGGCATGGGTTTGCACAGTGCACAGATGCCAAACTGTCATGGCTGGCATTGCTGTCTCAAAGTCCCTGTTCTGATGCAGCAGATTTAAGTGTAGCACTGGCAGTACCTATATTTAGGAACTGAATCTGTGTATGCAGGTAAAAATGCTACTGTGACTACTTTATGAGTACAGTGTAAGGTCAATACACTGTAGTCAAACTAATAAGGTGTCACTATTCTGTAGATACATGTATGACCAATTAGAATTTCTGTACATGTGTTATATAAATATCATATTGCTATATGAAAAAAGGGCTATTGCAGATTTGCAGCCAATATAAGCAGTAGCAAGAATGACACTACCTCACTTTTCTGTAGCTTCAGCAACATCTCATTGTCTGTGGATGGTTTCACTGCAAGTTAGTACTATTATGCTTTCTTGTATTAATGCGCTTAGCTGCTACCGTTGATTTATCATCTTGACTTTATTCCAAAAGCCCTACAAAGTTACTGACAACTGTATAAAGCCTGAAGCTGTTGGGCTTTTCACAAAAGCTGGAAACCAAAGACTTTTGACATGCCTCTCTTGCCTTTTAACTAAATATCAGATTTAATGTGTCCAATCTATTACTGAAAACAATACATTGTAATAAATTTGAATTACAACATTCGTGGATGAAATTGTACATGAATTTTACACTGGAACTAGGAGGTTACGTTTAACTACAACCCTCCAGAATCAAGAGCACACACTGTAATAGATTAAAAAGAAAAAGAACACTCTCAGCTTTTCAATTGATGCAATTTGCTTCCAGTGGAGCCAATTTATTTGAAATTTTACATGAAAGATTGAACTGCAACCTGTCAAAAAAAGTGCAACAGCCTGGATTGCATTGGTATCATGACATAGCTATCTATTCATTTCATTCATTTGATTGGATGTACTGTGGTACCTGTGTTCAGAGGCCCCTCCAATGGGAGAATTTTTAAGACAACTTTATTAAAATTGTGTGCAATGTTTTCCATGTTATAGTACCAAAAATAAAAGATCACCTGTATTGAGAGACCTTTTTTTGACCTGCCCTAGATGCGGTTTCTCAACTCAAAACAGGGACCACTGTAATACTTTAAAATACAGGTACAACACAGAGTATGATACGTTAAGACATTGGTCAAGCTATACCCATGCCTTGTGGGCTTGTCATATGTCACTTGCTTTGTCATTTCTTGCCTGTAAAGAAGGACCTTGAAGATCTGACTTTATGTTTGCCGAAGAGGACACCGCAGTCTTATGTGTGCCCATTATTGTCACTAGAATTTATATAAAAAAGATAAGTAATGGAAGAGCGGCAGCATGTCGGAATGTAACATTTATAACAAAAGAAAGGAAGCATAGTAGTGTGCACACTGTCAAAATGTATTACTTTTTTCGTTAAAACTTTGCATTTGTGGAAAAATTTCTGAAACTAACAGTAACTGGTTCATGCATGGTAGCCCTCAACCGTCATGAATATATCTGTACTCATACTGTATCAGACAGTAAATTCCTGGGCAAAAAGTTCCCAATTGAGTCTGAAACTAGGTACGATTTATGGCAAAAAATGTCAAAATAAAAATAAATGTGAACAACAGAAACAAATCTAAGACAACAATTGAAAATCAAGTCACTATGTTAGTATGACATAGATGCCTGCATTTTGCACAAGAGGAAATCAAAACCATTTACAAATGTACAGTTTCAACCCTTTGCAGTATTTTTGGGGTATATGCACAGATTGGACAATGATCTTGTTATATTTGTCTAACCAACACCAGATGATGCAGTCAAAATGGAGAATTTAAAAAATGTCTCCTGTAAATTGGCCAAAATGGTTTAGTTTCATGTTTATTCGTAAACCTAATGGCCACTTTCTTTTTAACAGTGAAGACTTAGCTTCGATTGCTTGATACATATTTCTGTGCCTTTAGATCCTAGCCATTGTAGCTTGATTTTATCAACAATTTTCACAGTACAACTGTGTTACGTGAACTTCAGTAACTTTTGGACTGAAGTTCTTGAAAGAATAACTACCTGTGTTTGTTTGTGTTTTAAAGCAAAAATTGTGGGAAACATTCTGGTGGAATTGTAATGAATGCATTATACCCTTGCAGATTCATATGTGTACGAGATCGAATACATCATAAAAACCGCAGACGATGGCAGGGGAAACGTAATGCATTTCGTCAAGTGGGAGGGCTACAGCATGGAAGAGGCCAGCTGGATTGACAATTCATCCTTTGTACTATTATGATTCTTTCTTAAGGAGTAAAAAGTGACTGTTTTTGCACAAAAGCAACTTCAGAGCTCTGTAAAGTACTCTTTGCTGTTGCAAAGGAAGCTAAACTAAATTTTTAGTTCAGCTGACTGGCAAGTCAGCCAAGCTTTTTTAATGTTCCATTGTCCATTGGTTGTCCGTCTGTCATCCATAATTCACGTTTTCGACTTCTTCTCAAAAACCGTTGGTCAGATCCACTTCACAGTTTCTCAATTCTACTTTTTTTTTGTTAAGTTTGCTTCAGACCTACAGATAAAGAACTTTATTTCTGCTGTGCCAAGTTAGGGGTCACTTTGAAAAAATTTACTTCCAAATTTAAAAGAAACCACATTAGATAATCATGTACACTGTACATGACATCATGCATTTTCTTACCTGGGTGCTTTCTTTGATATTGCACTACGTAAGATAATTCCATATTGAACATACATAGACTACACTTGAATGGTTGTCACTTTGTCTTTGGAAGGCATGGATGTATAGTGTAAATAATTGTGAATTACAATTTAATTTTGTTTTTTCCGTCTATTTCATTTTATTTCATCTGGCCAGCTGTTATGGTACCCGTACAATTTAAGATTAAAACTATGTGATAAGCTCACTCTGTCTAGAATTTTACACTAATAGTGAATATTACTTAACCAATGAGATGTATTGGCATAGAAATGTGTTAATTTTTGCTTGGTACAATGTTAGATATCTAACTTTACTGAACTGTAAAATATAGCCAAAAGGCTTTTGGGAATATATTTTGTACAATGTTGTGTTGCTTCTTTAAAAACAGCATAGAATTGAACTATTCCCCACTTTTTTTCCGTGAAGACAAAATAACAAGTTGAAAATGCAATTTCCACATCAGAATTATAAATTGACCTTGCAGTCTCACATTTTCAAAACTGAAATAGGTTTACAACAAAAATTTGTAGGAAGTATTATGAGGTTTTTGGTCTTTTGAAGATACAGACAAAGTTTTGTCTTCTTTTCATCATCGGCTACTCTTAAATTCACAAAATGAAATAGGAAAGTCACTTCAAAGCGGATCCTCACTTTTTACAATGTGCATTTAACAAGTAGTGCAGCATTTCTCTAGCATGAAATGGAAAGACTGGATGTATAAATTAAAGTGTTGATTAGATGAGATATACTGTGTGCCAAGTAAGTGTGACGTGTGTAGTCCTTCACAGTACTCCTCAGAGGCCAGTGAGTAATAAATGATTACAAGTCCTGCAGATGGAGCACAAGTCTTTCACCCCCCCCCCCCCAAAAAAAATCTTTAATATGGGTCTCAACTGACAGACTCAGACCAGACAGTATCAACAATATATACTTTTATGGAGTGTCAAATAAAAAGATAAAATGTTACAGAGCTCTTAAGTATACCAAGCCAAGATGCATGTATCTATATCAGGATACTTTGAAAACTGTTATTTAGCATGATATTGTGAGATGTGCTCTGTTGTCAGTGTAGACATCCTTGTAATGAACATTTAATCATGAGATTACTGTTAGAGTGGTCTGGTTGGTTGTATTGCCAGGGATTTTTTGAAGGGCTGTTCGACAATTAATTGTAATGACACTATCATGTGTCATGAAACTTAGCTTCAAGATAGGCCTATCTCATCATGAAGAGATTAATTAGATATGAATTGTCTCAATATTCTTCTCATAAGCAGTGTGTGAAAAAGATTAAAAGTGTGATATATTTTTTCTAAAAAATGTCCAATTTTGCATAAATGGTGTATTTATCATTTAGTGTCCACATTACACTTTGGCATGTTCAGATTTGCGAAAAAAAGCACTATCACAACAATATTGGATAAGCATGATCAAAGGGCAAATTATCATGCTATTTACTATTTTAGACCTACGGCAGAGTATATCTACCTATTATTGCCATTTGCAACCTGGACTAATATCATGACATTATATGGGGCAGTATATGTCAAGATACATATTGCAACACGAACCCAGTGTATTGAGCCAGCTCTAGAATTTTGATGCATAAACATATTTATGTGCGAGATGAGGCAAGATACAATTATTAACTTTGTGGAGATTTGCAACAGAATCACACAAATGTATATGCTACAACCAAATCTACAAATTAATTAGATCAAGAGTCAATATTATTTATTTTGGAGGAATAATTTGTGTCAAGCTTATGCAACACTTCATCAGAAATAAAGATACTTGAATGTATGGAATATATTTACCAGGTAATTCATCAGGAGGTAGGGCTACTTCTGATTCTTCAATGGTACTTGCATGTATTTTGTATGGTCCATCTGAAATAAAGCAAAAACTTTAAGATACTGAGATGAGGAAGTGCATATATTGTCTGACTTTGCACCATGCATATGCTATCTTAGATTTATGTTAGGAAGTATTACACGGTCAAGTACCTTGCACAAAACCAAGTTTCTGTTGTAAATGTAAGTTATGTTTAATAACATGGACTGTGGTATGGAGGATATTTCTTAGGTGTGATGTAAATGCATGCATAATACTAATGTTGCTGGCCTATTTCTTCCCAGTCCTGGAAATGAATGGTAACAACTCAACACACATTGAAAAGAAAGATGTTGGAATTGACAGCATTATTTCATTGAAAAGATTAAGGGGCCTGCCAAAAATGTCAACATTTTCACGTTAGTACACAGAGTATGCTTTTGGGGGGAGGGGCCTGAGGACTAACGTATTCTTTTTTAATTCATGAAAATGTTTATTTTTTTAAGTCGTACAAATAAAATTTTCAAACTGAAATCTTTCTTGCATAGTAGTATATGCATACAAAATTTAATAAACAGTAGATGCATTAAGATTTTGAAAAATGTGGCCAAACGACATAGCACTGCATTAACATTTTCAAATTACTAATTCAAGGGGGGAGGGAAATTGGTACTCTGTGTCCTAGTGTGAAAATGTTGATAATTTTGGCTGGCCCCAAACTGACAGTGTTAAATGGGTACTAAATTGATGTTAAGAGAGTTTATATGTGGCAGCAATTCAGCATTCAAATCGTTGATACATGGCTGACTTGTTAATAACCGGAGCTAATCTTATGGTCCATTGTCCATCCGTCAACAGTTCACATTGTGGCTTATTGTCCAAACTACATTGGTCGGATCCCTTTCAAACTTGGAGGGGATGTAGCTTTAGTTTGGTCAATGCCAACCGTATATGACAGTTCATGCTGAGTGATTTTAAAAATGTTGGCTGATTTTCGGGTTTTTGAGGGGTGTGCTTTAAAAACATCTTCCTTATTGATAATTGGGTAACTTTTATAATCACCCAGTATTGTCACTTGACCATCTGTTTTGTCACGATACAAGAACTAGAGGGGTTAGCACTGGCACTGATGAAGAGCACACCATGTCTGCAATAACTTTGTTGAGTGCATGTGGAAGATAGGACATTGTGACCAGACTACCTTTAAGTGAAACCACCAGCAGCTCCACATCTTCAGATTTTGTTTTGCATTCCTTCTGTGTGGCTACAAACAAATAAAGACAGTCAAAGTAGAGTTCGGTGATTTATGGATCATGTAACTTTACGTGACGTCAATGGTAGTGCCATCAGGTCAGTCAAGCATTTAATACAAAAAGCAGGTAGGTGTACTGCCTAGGTGGCAACTTACTTGCATGGAGATTTAACTGGGAAAAGTTGTTAATTATTTAACTATATGCATGGACATGCACGATGGGAACAGGAAACAAGACGTGAAAGATATCTTAAATCAAGGCTAATGTAAAACACTGAGCACATACGTTGTCATTCAATTGCAACTTTTATTTAATAGACTACATTATTTCTTTACATCACTCGCCTTGGGGCTCCATTAGTTGTGAAGAAAACTGCAGAAAGTGCCTTTATACTTAAATTGCAGAGATGAATCATAGCAGACATTTTTTTTTAGATCCTATGGTCAAAAAGACAAGTGTTTTTAAACTCTGTAGGTATTCTGTCATGATCATTACTTATACTGGCACCAAAATAATTAGAGCATGACCGAATCCGAATATACAAAACTTTAGACTTTGATTCTGTTTGGGTTTGTTAATTCACAAGCTTAGACGTTCGGATTCAGCATAGTAGGTATATCATAACTTCAGCCACCCTGGCTTTTTGGGCAGACAAACCTGTATTTATGTTCCTTTATTCAATCAAACTGTAACAGGTAGTTTGTCAGGTATTCATTTATTATTCTTTGAAATTGCAAGAGGTTCTGGATTACATAGGACTAAAATAAAGCACTAAAACTAACAGGTTGTAAAAGCTTTTAATCTCAGAGAGGAAAGAAAGCATGGTCAACTTTTTGCAAAAAGGATACAAGTACCGAATAATACGTGCTCACTTACAAAATGTAGGTTTATACATTCATGTTAACAAGATTCACACTTTATCACAGCAGGGAGCTGTCATGTCTCTGATCAGAGTGTGGCCTGGAGCTAATTGTCTCTAAATTTGATAATAAAGGTACTGGACATTGTTTTGATCTTTTATATTTGTTTTTGTTGGTTTGTTTGTTTTTTTTTTTTTCGCACAAGTCTTCTATACAATGTAGTATACTATCTGGATACCATAATGATCTGTTCTTCCCCTCTATTTAATTTACAATGATGACCCTACAACGTCTACAGTCAGGGAGTTCCTCAGTGGAGCATTCAATTTTGAACAACCGAATCTGAAAGAAATTTATTTTGGTTCTGTATGCCAGGAAAATTTGAAGATTCAGGGCCTGGTTAAAACCCTGGGCTCAGTCATGCTCTAAAAATGATACAAAACCTGTATATAAAATAAATAAATGTGAAATCTGCTACAATTTGGACTCCAGTCTTAAATCCTATTCAAAGCTCAATTTTTTAACACATTGCACAAATAATTTTTAGCTCAGCTGATAATTCAGCTGAGCTTTTAGGAGGGTGAGGCATCCGTCGTTGTCTGTTCACTAATCACATTTTCGACTTCTCAAAAACCGTCAGCCATATCCACTTCAAACTTGGTCGAGATGTGTTTTGGGTGGGTCTCGACCAAGTTTGGGGAAAATCTTAAAAAATCTCCGAAACCGCTCACCCAATTGCTTTGCTATCCCACAGGGACACTCCCGGGGACACATAGTTCTTAATTCACGGTCAATGTAGCTTTCCTGTTGATCACTATGTAAGTCAATGGACATTCTAATGCTAGTTCATATTTTTGACTTCTTCTCCAAAACCGTCATCCAAATTAACTTCAAAATTGGTGGCAATGTACGTTGGGTGAATTTCTACCAGGTTTTGTGCAAATGGTCACGGTTCAGTGATTTTAGGATTTTCAATGAATATTTTGGTTCATTTTTGGGGGAAATCTTAACAAATCTTCTTCTCCGAAACCGCGTTGCCAGTTACTTTGAAATTGTAAAGGGACACTTCTGGGGACCCCCTACCTTAATTTGTTCAACAGGTGGCGCTGCAATTTTTTTCTACTTTTTTATGAATTCTTGTACGTTTTTGCTATTTTCAACTTCTTCTTAAAAACCGTTGGTCAGATCCACTTCACAGTTTCTCAATTCTCCTTTTTTTTTTTTTTTTTTTTTTTAAATTTTTTTTGTATTTTTGCTTCAAACCCACAGATAAAGAACTTTATTATTGCTGTGCCAAGTTAGATGTCACTTTAAAAAAGCTTACTTCCAAATTTAAAAGAAACCACATTAGATAATCATGTACACTGTACATGACATCATGCATTTTCTTACCTGGGTGCTTTCTTTGGTATTGCACTAAGTAAGATAATTCCATATTGAACATACATAGACTACACTTGAATGATTGTCATTTTGTCTTTGGAAGACATGGATGTATAGTGTAAATAATTGTGAATTAGAATTTAATTTTGTTTTTTCCGTCTATTTCTTTTTATTTCATCTGTCCAGCTGTTATGGTACCCCTACAATTTAAGGTTAAAACTATGTGATAAGCTCACTCTGTCTAGAATTTTACACTAATAGTGAATATTACTTAACCAATGAGATGTATTGGCATAGAAATGTGTTAATTTTTGCTTGGTACAATGTTAGATATCTAACTTTACTGAACTGCAAAATATAGCCAAAAGGCTTTTGGAAAAATATTTTGTACAATGTTGTGTTGCTTCTTTAAAAACAGCATAGAATTGAACTATTCCCCACTTTTTTTCTGTGAAGGCAAAATAACAAGTTGAAAATGCAATTTCCAGAGCAGAATTATAAATTGACCTTGCAGTCTCACATTTTCAAAACTGAAATAGGTTTACAACAAAAATTTGTAGGAAGTATTATGAGCTTTTTTGGTCTTTTGAACATACAGACAACGTTTTGTCTTCTTTTCATCATCGGTTACTCTTAAATTCACAAAATGAAATAGGAAAGTCACTTCAAAGCGGATCCTCACTTTTTACAATGTGCATTTAACAAGTAGTGCAACATTTCTCTGGCATGAAATAGAAAGACTGGATGTATAAATTAAAGTGTTGATTAGAGGAGATATACTGTGTGCCAAGAAAGTGTGATGTGTTTTGTCCTTCACAGTACTCATCAGAGGCCAGTGAGTAATAATTGATCACAAGTCCTGCAGATGGAGCACAAGTCTTTGAAAACACCCCCACCCACCCCACCCACCCAGAAAAAGAAAAAAAAGAAAAAGAAAAATCTTGAATATGGGTCCCAACTGACAGACTCAGACCAGACAATATCAACAATATATACTTTTATGGAGTTACAAATCAAAAGATAAAATGTTACAGAGCTCTTAAGTATACCAAGCCAAGATGCATGTATCTATATCAGGATACTTTGAAAACTGTTATTTAGCATGATATTGTGAGATGTGCTCTGTTGTCAGTGTTGACATCCTTGTAATGAACATCTAATCATGAGATTACTGTTAGAGTGGTCTGGTTGGTTGTATTGCCAGGGATCTTTTGAAGGGCTGTAGGACAATTAATTATAATGACACTATCTTAGCTTCAAATTAGGCCCATCTCATCATGAAGAGATTAATTAGATATGAAGTGTCTCAATATTCTTCTTATAAGCAGTGTAAAAAAGATTAAAAGTGTGATATATGTTTTCTTAAAAAATGTCCAATTTTGCATAAATGGTGTATTTATCACTTAGTGTCCACATTACACTTTGGCATGTTCAGATTTGCGGAAAAAAGCACTATCACAACAATATTGGATAAGCATGATCAAAGGGCAAATTATCTTGCTATTTACTATTTTAGACCTACGGCAAAGTATATCTACCTATTATTGCCATTTGCAACCTGGACTAATATCATGACATTATATGGGGCAGTATATGTCAAGACACATATTGCAACACGAACCCAGTGTATTGAGCCAGCTCTAGAATTTTGATGCATAAACATATTTATGTGCGAGATGAGGCAAGATACAATTATTAACTTTGTGGAGATTTGCAACAGAATCACACAAATGTATATGCTACAACCAAATATACAAATTGATTAGATCAAGAGTCAATATTATTTATTTTGGAGGAATAATTTGTGTCAAGCTTATGCAACACTACATCAGAAATAAAGATAATTGTCAATATATGGAATATATTCACCAGGTAATTCATCAGGAGGTAGGGCTACTTCTGATTCTTCAATGGTACTTGCATGTATTTTGTATGGTCCATCTGAAATAAAGCAAAAACTTTAAGATACTGAGATGAGGAAGTGCATATATTGTTTGACTTTGCACCATGCATGTGCTATCTTAGATTTGTGTTAGGAAGTATTACACGGTCAAGTACCATGCACAAAACCAAGTTTCTGTTGTAAATGTAAGTTATGTTTATTAACATGGACTGTGGTATGGAGGATATTTCTTACATGTGATGTAAATGCATGCATAATACTAATGTTGCTGGCCTATTTCTTCCCAGTCCTGGAAATGAATGGTACCAATTCAACATACATTGAAAAGAAAGATGTTGGAATTGACAACATTATTTCATTGAAAAGATTAAGGGGCCTGCCAAAAATGTCAACATTTTCACGTTAGTACATGGTCAATGCCAACTGTATATGACAGTTCGTGCTGAGTGATTTCAAAAATGTTGGCTGATTTTCGGGTTTTTTGAGGGGTGTTCTTTAAAAACATCTTCCTTATTGATAATTTGGTAGCTTTTATAATCACCCAGTATTGTCACTTGACCATCTGTTTTGTCACGATACAAGAACTAGAGGGATACCACTGGCACTGATGAAGAGCAAACCATGTCTGTAATAACCTTATTGTGTGCATGTGGAAGATAGGACATTGTGACCAGACTACCTTTAAGTGAATCCACCAGCAGCTCCACATCTTCAGATTTTGTTTTGCATTCCTTCTGTGTGGCTACAAACAAATAAAGACAGTCAAAGTGGAGTTGGGTGATTTATGGATCATGTAACTTTACGTGACTTCAATGGTAGAGCCATCAGGTCAGTCAAGCATTTAATACAAAAAGCAGGTAGGTGTACTGCCTAGGTGGCAACTTACTTGCATGGAGATTTAACTGGGAAAAGTTGTTAATTATTTAACTATATGAATGGACATGCACGATGGGAACAGGAAAAAAGACGTGAAAGATATCTTAAATCAAGGCTGATGTAAAACACTGAGCACATACGTTGTCATTCAAGTGCAACTTTTATTTAATAGACTTAATTATTTCATTACATCACTCGCCCTGGGGCTCCATTAGTTGCGAAGAAAACTGCAGAAAGTGTCTTCATACTTAAATTGCAGTGATGAATCAGAGCAGACATTTTTTTTATAAATCCTATGGTCAAAAAGACAAGTGTTTTTAAACTCTGTATTCTGGCATTATCATTACTTATACTGGCACCAAAATAATTAGAGCATGACTGAATCCGAATGTACAAAATTTTAGACTTTGATTCTGTTTGGGTTTGTTAATTCACAGGCTTAGACGTTCGGATTCAGCATAGTAGGTATATCATAACTTCACTCAACCTGGCTTTTCGGGCAGATAAACCTGTATTTATGTTCCTTTATTCAATCAAACTGTAACAGGTAGGTTGTCAGGTATTCATTTATTATTCTTTGAAATGGCAAGAGTTTCTGGATTACCTAGGACTAAAATAAAGCACTAAAACTAACAGGTTGTAAAAGCTTTTAATCTCAGAGAGGAAAGAAAGCATGGTCAACTTTTTCCAAAAAGGATACAAGTACCGAATAATACGTGCTCACTTACAAAATGTAGGTTTATACATTCATGTTAACAAGATTCACTCTTTATCACAGCAGGGAGCTGTCATGTCTCTGATCAGAGTGTGGCCTGGAGCTAATTGTCTCTAAATTTGATAATAAAGGTACTGGACATTGTTTTGATCTTTTGTATTTGTTTTTGTTGGTTTGTTTGTTTGTTTTTTTTTTTTTCGCACAAGTCTTCTATACAATGTAGTATACTATCTGGATACCATAATGATCTGTTCTTCCCCTCTATTTAATTTACAATGATGACCCTACAACGTCTACAGTCAGGGAGTTCCTCAATGGAGCATTCAATTTTGACCGACCGAATCTGAAAGAAATTTATTTTGGTTCTGTATGCCAGGAAAATTTGAAGATTCAGGGCCTGGTTAAAACCCTGGGCTCAGTCATGCTCTAAAAATGATACAAACCTGTATATAAAATAAAAAAAATGTGAAATCTGCTACAATTTGGACTCCAGTCTTAAATCCTATTCAAAGCTCAATTTTTTAACACATTGCACAAATAATTTTTAGCTCAGCTGATAATTCAGCTGAGCTTTTAGGAGGGTGAGGCATCCGTCGTCGTCTGTTCACTAATCACATTTTCGACTTCTCAAAAACCGTCAGCCATATCCACTTCAAACTTGGTCGAGATGTGTTTTGGGTGGGTCTCGACCAAGTTTGGGGAAAATCTTAAAAAATCTCCGAAACCGCTCACCCAATTGCTTTGCTATCCCACAGGGACACTCCCGGGGACACATAGTTCTTAATTCACGGTCAATGTAGCTTTCCTGTTGATCACTATGTAAGTCAATGGACATTCTAATGCTAATTCATATTTTTGACTTCTTCTCCAAAACCGTCATCCAAATTAACTTCAAACTTGGTGGCAATGTACGTTGGGTGAATTTCTACCAGGTTTTGTGCAAATGGCCACGGTTCAGTGATTTTAGGATTTTCAATTAATATTTTGGTTCATTTTTGGGGGAAATCTTAACAAATCTTCTTCTCCGAAACCGCGTTGCCAGTTACTTTGAAATTGTAAAGGGACACTTCTGGGGACCCCCTACCTTAATTTGTTCAACAGGTGGCGCTGCAATTTTTTTCTACCTTTTTATGAATTCTTGTACGTTTTTGCTATTTTCAACTTCTTCTTAAAAACCGTTGGTCAGATCCACTTCTCAGTTTCTCAATTCTCCTTTTTTTTTTTTTTTTTTTTTTTTTAATTTTTTTGTATTTTTGCTTCAAACCCACAGATAAAGAACTTTATTTCTGCTGTGCCAAGTTAGGTGTCACTTTAAAAAAGCTTACTTCCAAATTTAAAAGAAACCACATTAGATAATCATGTACACTGTCAATGACATCATGCATTTCCTTACCTGGGTGCTTTCTTTGGTATTGCACTAAGTAAGATAATTCCATATTGAACATACATAGACTACACTTGAATGATTGTCATTTTGTCTTTGGAAGACATGGATGTATAGTGTAAATAATTGTGAATTAGAATTTAATTTTGTTTTTTCCGTCTATTTCTTTTTATTTCATCTGTCCAGCTGTTATGGTACCCCTACAATTTAAGGTTAAAACTATGTGATAAGCTCACTCTGTCTAGAATTTTACACTAATAGTGAATATTACTTAACCAATGAGATGTATTGGCATAGAAATGTGTTAATTTTTGCTTGGTACAATGTTAGATATCTAACTTTACTGAACTGCAAAATATAGCCAAAAGGCTTTTGGAAAAATATTTTGTACAATGTTGTGTTGCTTCTTTAAAAACAGCATAGAATTGAACTATTCCCCACTTTTTTTCTGTGAAGGCAAAATAACAAGTTGAAAATGCAATTTCCAGAGCAGAATTATAAATTGACCTTGCAGTCTCACATTTTCAAAACTGAAATAGGTTTACAACAAAAATTTGTAGGAAGTATTATGAGCTTTTTTGGTCTTTTGAACATACAGACAACGTTTTGTCTTCTTTTCATCATCGGTTACTCTTAAATTCACAAAATGAAATAGGAAAGTCACTTCAAAGCGGATCCTCACTTTTTACAATGTGCATTTAACAAGTAGTGCAACATTTCTCTGGCATGAAATAGAAAGACTGGATGTATAAATTAAAGTGTTGATTAGAGGAGATATACTGTGTGCCAAGAAAGTGTGATGTGTTTTGTCCTTCACAGTACTCATCAGAGGCCAGTGAGTAATAATTGATCACAAGTCCTGCAGATGGAGCACAAGTCTTTGAAAACACCCCCACCCACCCCACCCACCCAAAAACAGAAAAAAAAAGAAAAAGAAAAATCTTGAATATGGGTCCCAACTGACAGACTCAGACCAGACAATATCAACAATATATACTTTTATGGAGTTACAAATCAAAAGATAAAATGTTACAGAGCTCTTAAGTATACCAAGCCAAGATGCATGTATCTATATCAGGATACTTTGAAAACTGTTATTTAGCATGATATTGTGAGATGTGCTCTGTTGTCAGTGTTGACATCCTTGTAATGAACATCTAATCATGAGATTACTGTTAGAGTGGTCTGGTTGGTTGTATTGCCAGGGATCTTTTGAAGGGCTGTAGGACAATTAATTATAATGACACTATCTTAGCTTCAAATTAGGCCCATCTTATCATGAAGAGATTAATTAGATATGAAGTGTCTCAATATTCTTCTTATAAGCAGTGTAAAAAAGATTAAAAGTGTGATATATGTTTTCTTAAAAAATGTCCAATTTTGCATGAATGGTGTATTTATCATTTAGTGTCCACATTACACTTTGGCATGTTCAGTTTTGCGAAAAAAAGCACTATCACAACAATATTGGATAAGCATGATCAAAGGGCAAATTATCTTGCTATTTACTATTTTAGACCTACGGCAAAGTATATCTACCTATTATTGCCATTTGCAACCTGGACTAATATCATGACATTATATGGGGCAGTATATGTCAAGATACATATTGCAACACGAACCCAGTGTATTGAGCCAGCTCTAGAATTTTGATGCATAAACATATTTATGTGCGAGATGAGGCAAGATACAATTATTAACTTTGTGGAGATTTGCAACAGAATCACACAAATGTATATGCTACAACCAAATATACAAATTGATTAGATCAAGAGTCAATATTATTTATTTTGGAGGAATAATTTGTGTCAAGCTTATGCAACACTACATCAGAAATAAAGATAATTGTCAATATATGGAATATATTCACCAGGTAATTCATCAGGAGGTAGGGCTACTTCTGATTCTTCAATGGTACTTGCATGTATTTTGTATGGTCCATCTGAAATAAAGCAAAAACTTTAAGATACTGAGATGAGGAAGTGCATATATTGTTTGACTTTGCACCATGCATGTGCTATCTTAGATTTGTGTTAGGAAGTATTACACGGTCAAGTACCATGCACAAAACCAAGTTTCTGTTGTAAATGTAAGTTATGTTTATTAACATGGACTGTGGTATGGAGGATATTTCTTACATGTGATGTAAATGCATGCATAATACTAATGTTGCTGGCCTATTTCTTCCCAGTCCTGGAAATGAATGGTACCAATTCAACATACATTGAAAAGAAAGATGTTGGAATTGACAGCATTATTTCATTGAAAAGATTAAGGGGCCTGCCAAAAATGTCAACATTTTCACGTTAGTACATGGTCAATGCCAACTGTATATGACAGTTCGTGCTGAGTGATTTCAAAAATGTTGGCTGATTTTCGGATTTTTTGAGGGGTGTTCTTTAAAAACATCTTCCTTATTGATAATTTGGTAGCTTTTATAATCACCCAGTATTGTCACTTGACCATCTGTTTTGTCACGATACAAGAACTAGAGGGATACCACTGGCACTGATGAAGAGCAAACCATGTCTGCAATAACCTTATTGTGTGCATGTGGAAGATAGGACATTGTGACCAGACTACCTTTAAGTGAATCCACCAGCAGCTCCACATCTTCAGATTTTGTTTTGCATTCCTTCTGTGTGGCTACAAACAAATAAAGACAGTCAAAGTGGAGTTGGGTGATTTATGGATCATGTAACTTTACGTGACTTCAATGGTAGAGCCATCAGGTCAGTCAAGCATTTAATACAAAAAGCAGGTAGGTGTACTGCCTAGGTGGCAACTTACTTGCATGGAGATTTAACTGGGAAAAGTTGTTAATTATTTAACTATATGAATGGACATGCACGATGGGAACAGGAAAAAAGACGTGAAAAATATCTTAAATCAAGGCTAATGTAAAACACTGAGCACATACGTTGTCATTCAATTGCAACTTTTATTTAATAGACTTAATTATTTCATTACATCACTCGCCCTGGGGCTCCATTAGTTGCGAAGAAAACTGCAGAAAGTGTCTTCATACTTAAATTGCAGTGATGAATCAGAGCAGACATTTTTTTTTATAGATCCTATGGTCAAAAAGACAAGTGTTTTTAAACTCCGTATTCTGTCATTATCATTACTTATACTGGCACCAAAATAATTAGAGCATGACTGAATCCGAATGTACAAAATTTTAGACTTTGATTCTGTTTGGGTTTGTTAATTCACAGGCTTAGACGTTCGGATTCAGCATAGTAGGTATATCATAACTTCACTCAACCTGGCTTTTCGGGCAGACAAACCTGTATTTATGTTCCTTTATTCAATCAAACTGTAACAGGTAGGTTGTCAGGTATTCATTTATTATTCTTTGAAATGGCAAGAGTTTCTGGATTACCTAGGACTAAAATAAAGCACTAAAACTAACAGGTTGTAAAAGCTTTTAATCTCAGAGAGGAAAGAAAGCATGGTCAACTTTTTCCAAAAAGGATACAAGTACCGAATAATACGTGCTCACTTACAAAATGTAGGTTTATACATTCATGTTAACAAGATTCACTCTTTATCACAGCAGGGAGCTGTCATGTCTCTGATCAGAGTGTGGCCTGGAGCTAATTGTCTCTAAATTTGATAATAAAGGTACTGGACATTGTTTTGATCTTTTGTATTTGTTTTTGTTGGTTTGTTTGTTTGTTTTTTTTTTTTTTCGCACAAGTCTTCTATACAATGTAGTATACTATCTGGATACCATAATGATCTGTTCTTCCCCTCTATTTAATTTACAATGATGACCCTACAACGTCTACAGTCAGGGAGTTCCTCAATGGAGCATTCAATTTTGACAGACCGAATCTGAAAGAAATTTATTTTGGTTCTGTATGCCAGGAAAATTTGAAGATTCAGGGCCTGGTTAAAACCCTGGGCTCAGTCATGCTCTAAAAATGATACAAACCTGTATATAAAATAAAAAAAATGTGAAATCTGCTACAATTTGGACTCCAGTCTTAAATCCTATTCAAAGCTCAATTTTTTAACACATTGCACAAATAATTTTTAGCTCAGCTGATAATTCAGCTGAGCTTTTAGGAGGGTGAGGCATCCGTCGTCGTCCGTTCACTAATCACATTTTCGACTTCTCAATAACGGTCAGCCATATCCACTTCAAACTTGGTCGAGATGTGTTTTGGGTGGGTCTCGACCAAGTTTGGGGAAAATCTTAAAAAATCTCCGAAACCGCTCACCCAATTGCTTTGCTATCCCACGGAGACACTCCCGGGGACACATAGTTCTTAATTCACGGTCAATGTAGCTTTCCTGTTGATCACTATGTAAGTCAATGGACATTCTAATGCTAATTCATATTTTTGACTTCTTCTCCAAAACCGTCATCCAAATTAACTTCAAACTTGGTGGCAATGTAGTTGGGTGAATTTCTACCAGGTTTTGTGCAAATGGTCACGGTTCAGTGATTTCAGGATTTTCAATGAATATTTTGGTTCATTTTTGGGGGAAATCTTAACAAATCTTCTTCTCCGAAACCGCGTTGCCAGTTACTTTGAAATTGTAAAGGGACACTTCAGGGGACCCCCCTATCTTAATTTGTTCAACAGGTGGCCCTGCAATTTTTTTCTATCTTTTTATGAATTCTTGTACGTTTTTGCTACTTTCAACTTCTTCTCAAAAACCGTTGGTCAGATCCACTTCTCAGTTTCTCAATTCTCCTTTTTTTTTTTTTTTTTTTGTATTTTTGCTTCAAACCCACAGATAAAGAACTTTATTATTGCTGTGCCAAGTTAGGTGTCACTTTAAAATAGTTTACTTCCAAATTTAAAAGAAACCACATTAGATAATCATGTACACTGTACATGACATCATGCATTTCCTTACCTGGGTGCTTTCTTTGGTATTGCACTAAGTAAGATAATTCCATATTGAACATACATAGACTACACTTGAATGATTGTCATTTTGTCTTTGGAAGACATGGATGTATAGTGTAAATAATTGTGAATTAGAATTTAATTTTGTTTTTTCCGTCTATATCCCTTTTTATTTCATCTGTCCAGCTGTTATGGTACCCCTACAATTTAAGGTTAAAACTATGTGATAAGCTCACTCTGTCTAGAATTTTACACTAATAGTGAATATTACTTAACCAATGAGATGTATTGGCATAGAAATGTGTTAATTTTTGCTTGGTACAATGTTAGATATCTAACTTTACTGAACTGCAAAATATAGCCAAAAGGCTTTTGGAAAAATATTTTGTACAATGTTGTGTCGCTTCTTTAAAAACAGCATAGAATTGAACTATTCCCCACTTTTTTTTCTGTGAAGGCAAAATAACAAGTTGAAAATGCAATTTCCAGAGCAGAATTATAAATTGACCTTGCAGTCTCACATTTTCAAAACTGAAATAGGTTTACAACAAAAATTTATAGGAAGTATTATGAGCTTTTTTGGTCTTTTGAAGATACAGACAAAGTTTTGTCTTCTTTTCATCATCGGTTACTCTTAAATTCACAAAATGAAATAGGAAAGTCACTTCAAAGCGGATCCTCACTTTTTACAATGTGCATTTAACAAGTAGTGCAACATTTCTCTGGCATGAAATAGAAAGACTGGATGTATAAATTAAAGTGTTGATTAGAGGAGATATACTGTGTGCTAAGTAAGTGTGATGTGTTTTGTCCTTCACAGTACTCATCAGAGGTCAGTGAGTAATAATTGATCACAAGTCCTGCAGATGGAGCACAAGTCTTTGAAAACACCCCCCCCCCCCCAAAAAAAAAAAAAAAAAATCGTTAATATGGGTCCCAACTGACAGACTCAGACCAGACAATATCAACATTATATTCTTTTATGGAGTTACAAAGAAGAAGATAAAATGTTACACAGCTCTTAAGTATACCAAGCCAAGATGCATGTATCTATATCAGGATACTTTGAAAACTGTTGTTTAGCATGATACTGTGAGATGTGCTCTGTTGTCAGTGTTGACATCCTTGTAATGAACATCTAATCATGAGATTACTGTTACAAGAGTGGTCTGGTTGGTTGTATTGCCAGGGATTTTTTTGAAGGGCTGTAGGACAATTAATTGTAGTGACACTATTTTAGCTTCAAGATAGGCCTATCTCATCATGAAGAGATTAATTAGATATGAATTGTCTCAATATTCTTCTCATAAGCTGTGTAAAAAAGATTAAAAGTGTGATATATTTTTTCTTAAAAATGTCCAATTTTGCATGAATGGTGTATTTATCATTTAGTGTCCACATTACACTTTGGCATGTTCAGATTTGCGAAAAAAAGCACTATCACAACAATATTGGATAAGCATGATCAAAGGGCAAATTATCATGCTATTTATTATTTTAGACCTACGGCAAAGCATATCTACCTATTATTGCCATTTGCAACCTGGACTAATATCATGACATTATATGGGGCAGTATATGTCAAGACACATATTGCAACATGAACCCAGTGTATTGAGCCAGCTCTAGAATTTTGATGCATAAACATATTTATGTGCGAGATGAGGCAAGATACAATTATTAACTTTGTGGAGATTTGCAACAGAATCACACAAATGTATATGCTACAACCAAATATACAAAGTAATTAGATCAAGAGTCAATATTATTTATTTTGGAGGAATAGTTTGTGTCAAGCTTGTGCAACACTACATAAGAAATAAAGATACTTGAATGTATGGAATATATTTACCAGGTAATTTATCAGGAGGTAGGGCTACTTCTGATTCTTCAATGGTACTTGCATGTATTTTGTATGGTCCATCTGAAATAAAGCAAAAACTTTAAGATACTGAGATGAGGAAGTGCATATATTGTTTGACTTTGCACCATGCATGTGCTATCTTAGATTTATGTTTGGAAGTATTACACGGTCAAGTACCATGCACAAAACCAAGTTTCTGTTGCAAATGTAAGTTATGTTTAATAACATGGACTGTGGTATGGAGGATATTTCTTAGATGTGATGTAAATCCATGCATAATACTAATGTTGCTGGCCTATTTCTTCCCAGTCCTTGAAATGAATGGTAACAACTCAACACACATTGAAAAGAAAGATGTTGGAATTGACAGCATTATTTCATTGAAAAGATTAAGGGGCCTGCCAAAAATGTCAACATTTTCACGTTAGTACACAGAGTATGCTTTTGGGGGGAGGGGCCTGAGGACTAACGTATTCTTTTTTAATTCATGAAAATGTTTATTTTTTTAAGTCGTACAAATAAAATTTTCAAACTGAAATCTTTCTTGCATAGTAGTATATGCATACAAAATTTAATAAACAGTAGATGCATTAAGATTTTGAAAAATGTGGCCAAACGACATAGCACTGCATTAACATTTTCAAATTACTAATTCAAGGGGGGAGGGAAATTAGTACTCTGTGTCCTAGTGTGAAAATGTTGATAATTTTGGCTGGCCCCAAACTGACAGTGTTAAATGGGTACTAAATTGATGTTAAGAGAGTTTATATGTGGCAGCAATTCAGCATTCAAATCGTTGATACATGGCTGACTTGTTAATAACCGGAGCTAATCTTATGGTCCATTGTCCATCCGTCAACAGTTCACATTGTGGCTTATTGTCCAAACTACATTGGTCGGATCCCTTTCAAACTTGGAGGGGATGTAGCTTTAGTTTGGTCAATGCCAACCGTATATGACAGTTCATGCTGAGTAATTTTAAAAATGTCGGCTGATTTTTGGGTATTTGAGGGGTGTGCTTTAAAAACATCTTCCTTATTGATAATTGGGTAACTTTTATAATCACCCAGTATTGTCACTTGACCATCTGTTTTGTCACGATACGAGAACTAGAGGGGTTAGCACTGGCACTGATGAAGAGCACACCATGTCAGTAATAACTTTGTTGAGTGCATGTGGAAGATAGGACATTGTGACCAGACTACCTTTAAGTGAAACCACCAGCAGCTCCACATCTTCAGATTTTGTTTTGCATTCCTTCTGTGTGGCTACAAACAAATAAAAACAGTCAAAGTGGAGTTGGGTGATTTATGGATTATGTAACTTTACGTGACTTCAATGGTAGAGCCATCAGGTCAGTCAAGCATTTAATACAAAAAGCAGGTAGGTGTACTGCCTAGGTGGCAACTTACTTGCATGGAGATTTAACTGGGAAAAGTTGTTAATTATTTAACTATATGCATGGACATGCACGATGGGAACAGGAAACAAGACGTGAAAGATATCTTAAATCAAGGCTAATGTAAAACACTGAGCACATACGTTGTCATTCAAGTGCAACTTTTATTTAATAGACTTCATTATTTCATTACATCACTCGCCCTGGGACTCCATCAGTTGTGAAGAAAACTGCAGAAAGTGCCTTTATACTTAAATTGCAGAGATGAATCATAGCAGACAATTTTTTTATAGATCCTATGGTCAAAAAGACGAGTGTTTTTAAACTCTGTAAGTATTCTGTCATGATCATTACTTATACTGGCACCAAAATAATTAGAGCATGACCGAATCCGAATATACAAAATTATAGACTTGGATTCTGTTTGGGTTTGTTAATTCACAGGCTTAGACGTTCGGATTCAGCATAGTATGTATATCATAACTTCACTCACCCTGGCTTTTCGGGCAGACAAACCTGTATTTATGTTCCTTTATTCAATCAAACTGTAACAAGTAGTTTGTCAGGTATTCATTTATTATTCTTTGAAATGGCAAGAGGTTCTGGATTACCTAGGACTAAAATAAAGCACTAAAACTAACAGGTTGTAAAAGCTTTTAATCTCAGAGAGGAAAGAAAGCATGGTCAACTTTTTGCAAAAAGGATACAAGTACCGAATAATACGTGCTCACTTACAAAATGTAGGTTTATACATTCATGTTAACAAGATTCACACTTTATCACAGCAGGGAGCTGTCATGTCTCTGATCAGAGTGTGGCCTGGAGCTACTTGTCTCTTAATTTGATAATAAAGGTACTGGACATTGTTTTGATCATCTCTATTTGTTTTTGTTTGTTTGTTTTTTTTTTTTCGCACAAGTCTACTATACAATGTAGTATACTATCTGGATACCATAATGATCTGTTCTTCCCCTCTATTTAATTTACAATGATGACCCTACAACGTCTACAGTCAGGGAGTTCCTCAATGGAGCATTCAGTTTTGACCAACCGAATCTGAAAGAAATTTATTTTCGTTCTGTATGCCAGCAAAATTCGAAGATTCAGGGCCTGGTTAAAACCCTGGGTTCAGTCATGCTCTAAAAATGATACAAAACCTGTATATAAAATGAAAAAAATGTCAAATCTGCTACATTTGGACTCCAGTCTTAAATCCTATTCAAAGCTCAATTTTTTAACACATTGCACAAATAATTTTTAGCTCAGCTGATAATTCAGCTGAGCTTTTAGGAGGGTGAGGCATCCGTCGTCGTCCGTTCACTAATCACATTTTCGACTTCTCAAAAACCGTCAGCCACATCCACTTCAAACTTGGTGGAGATGTGTTTTGGGTGGGTCTAGACCAAGTTTGGGGAAAATCTTAAAAAATCTCCGAAACCGCTCACCCAATTGCTTTGCTATCCCACAGGGACACTCCCGGGGACACATAGTTCTTAATTGACGGTCAATGCATCTTTCCTGTTGATCACTATGTAAGTCAATGGACATTCTAATGCTAATTCACATTTTTGACTTGTCCAAAACCGTCATCCGAATTAACTTCAAACTTGGTGGCAATGTACGTTGGGTGAATTTCTACCAGGTTTGTGCAAATGGTCACGGTTCAGTGATTTTTGGATTTTCAATGAATTTTTTGTTTCATTTTTCGGGGAAATCTTAACAAATCTTATATCCGAAACCGTGTTGCCAGTTACTTTGAAATTGTAAAGAGACACTTCTGGGGACCCCCATACCCAAATTTGTTCAACAGGTGGCGCTGCAATTTTTTTCTATCTTTTTATGAATTCTTGTACGTTTTTGCTATTTTCGACTTCTTCTCCAAAACAATCTCTCAGATTGTGCTGAAACTTGGTGGATATGTTTTTTGTGGAAGGGTCATTTTAGGTTGTTAACCAGGTGGCGTTGCTGTGGATCCCTGATTTTTAACGAATTTTTCAATTCGGGTACCTGTTGGTCAGTGCAACATTCCTATTGTTTACAATGTAAGTGAATGGGAATTGCAATAGTAAATCTCATTTTCGACCTCATCTCCAGAACCATTTACTACATTCACTTCAAACTTGGTGGGGATGTATCTTGGGTGGGTCTCTACAAAGTTAATTTAAATGGACATGGTCCAGTGTTTTTTCGATTTTTAATGAATTACTTGGTTCATTTTGGGGGGAAAATTACAAAATCTTCTACTCCGAAACCCAGTTGCCAATTACTCTGAAATTGAATGGGGACACTTCTGGGAACCCCCAGACCTTAAGTTGATCAGCAGGTGGTGCTGTGATTTTTTTTTTTTTTTTTTTTTTTTTTTTGAAAATTGTTCGTTTTTGCTTTTTTCAACTTCTTCTCCAAAACCATCTCTCAGATTGTGCTGATACTTGGTGGATATGTTCCTTGTGGAAGGGTCACACAAGGCTGTTCGCCAGGTAGCATTGCTGTGGATCCCTGATTTTTAACGAATTTTTCAATTTGGGTACTTGTTGGTCATTGCATACATTCCTATTGTTTACTTTGTAAGTCAATGGGAGTTGCAATTGTAGTTTACATTTTCAACTTCATCTGAAAACCGTTAATCAGATTCACTTCAAACTTGGTTGGGATGTGTCTCGGGTGGGTTTCTACTAAGTGTATTCAAATGTTCACAGTCCAGTGATTTTTTTTTTTTTTTTAAAGAATTTTTCTTGCTGATTTTACATGCCTATTGATCACCATGTAAGTCAACGGGGACTGCAAAGTCATTAGGGTTTGCAATGCTAATTGACAATTTTTGACTTCTTCATCGAAACCATCAGCTAGATTCACTTCAAACTTGGTGGGGGTGTTCCTTGGGTTGGTATCTACCAAGTTTGTTCAAATGGTCACAGTCCAATGTCTTTTTTTTATGAATTTTTTTTTTTGTTCATTTTTTGGTCAAATCTTCAAAAGTCTTTATCCTTGTTTATACTCTGCCAATTGCTTTCAAATTGCATAGGGATACCTTTGGATATGAGGGGGATACATGTACAATAGGTGAGTGACCTTCACCTCATTTCTAAGGTCACAAGGCGAGGTGCATGAAATTCACTGTTTATAGGGTAGCTTGAGAACTATTAAGGGTAGGACCTGCATATTGCACATGATAGTTGTCCTTAATAAGGGCCAGACGTAGACAAGAGACGAGTGACCTTGACCTCATTCTCAAGGTCATAGGGCCACTTGCTCAAATTTTATTGTTCACCTGACAAGTTGAGAGCTATTTGAACTTGGACCTTGATGTTGAACATGATGGTTGTCCTGAGCAAAGGCCAGACTTAGACAGTACATGGGAGACCTTAACCTCATTCCCAAGGTCACTGGGACCCAGACACCTATGTACTAACATGAATTTTACTTTTCATTTTGTAACTTGAGAACTGTGGAAGGTAGGACCTTGATGTTGAACTTATTGATGGTCCTCTAGTTAGATAAGTTTGATACTGTACATCAGTGACCTTGACCACATTCTCAAAGGTCACAGGGCCACTAACACGGATTTGACTGGTTGCTTGATAACCTGAGAAGTATTTGTGCTGTGACTTTGATCTTGCACATGGGGATGGCCCTCTATGAAAGTTAGATTCAGAATAGGTCAGTGACCTTAGCCTCATTTCCAAAGTCATAGGGTAAGTCAGTAAGCTGAGCACAGGACTGTCACAGTCCTCTTGTTTTCTGCTTGCTTTTGGGTCAAGCTCAAATAGAAAACATCATTTCTTTAGAATTCAAGATTTAACTTGTCAATAGTCATTTATCCTGAGAATCCATCGTAGGTGGGGTGAAAAAGATAAGGATTTGCCATAGGTTGGCAACTTTGGCCTTTGTTAAGCTGAGCGAAAAAAAAAAAAAAAAAAACAAAGGCTGCCAAGGAGTGACCAATCCCTATCCTTGAACCTATCCATGATGGATTTTGTTTCGCCTATGCCTTTCTGACCAAATATTATGTATGTTATTACTGGCTTATAACCACAGGTTAAGGACATCAATAACACAGTAATTTCCTATGCTACACTGACATTAAGTGCCATGCAGTATGAATAGATGATAATACAGGCGTATATGACAAGACTAGTGCCTTGAAAGCTGGAGGACAGATTGCAACCGGTTTCAATCTGCCGGTAAATTGATTTCATCAGGCAATAAGGGAAACTGTTAACTGGCCCACCATACATATGAAAACATGTCTTTGCCGTTGTCACGTAATACGTGTGGGTGTAATTACGCGAAACAGCTTCATGCATCACTGTGGCATGGTCACGGGAACGGATTCAAAAGATTTTTTTTGAATCTGTAATCCTTGCAAATATGGACAGGTAGTCGTGTGACACCTTAAGCCAGGGTTAGGCGGTACAGATTATATTAGGCTGGTAGTTTCAGGTGAATGATTTTCACCTGGATGCCCTGTATGGGGTCAGCAGAAATGTGAAATTACAGTTTCAGGGTGAAAATTTGACAGTCTCTCCACTATCAAAAACAAATGTTTTAAGATTAGTGTAACTCTAGCAAGGGAAGATGAGCAACGGTAATAACAATTTAGCATTACATGGAGCGAGTGTGCTCATCTTCCAATGATATTGAGGCCGAATGGCTCAACAAAGCGAAATTTTTGCATCCAGTGTTTTTCCCTTTCCAGGCGCAACAACCTGCTGCTTTCTAGATTAGGAGGAGTGCAGATGGATTCAAGGATTTGGACTTCAATATCGAGTCCATTCTTCTGGGCACAATGTCTGCCCCAGGGTTGTGTTGTTATCCCGTTACTGATGTAGCGGAAATGTTCTCTGAGCCTGTCTCAGAGTAGACGTTTGTCTCGGAGTGGACGTTTGGTTTGTCCGTCATGTTGTTTATGGCAGGTTAAACAGGTGAGGAGGTACACGAGGTTGGAACTTTCACAGCAACCTCTATTGGCAACCCAATAAGTTCTACCTGTCTGGGTGCTTTCTGCATTCTTTTTGCAATTCATGCGTATGCAATACTTGCAGGTTTGCCTGTCACGAGTGTTTTTTTGTTTGGCCCCTGTACTCTCAGGAGTGTGATCAGTGGCTTGGTTGTATCTGATCCTCGCATGGACCATTATGTACTGTAAATTTGTAGCACGTTTAAAGCCTACCCTTACTGAAACGAGCAATCTGCCAATAGTCCTTCAACAGTCCACCAACAATCCGGCAACAGTCCGCCAACAAGCCAGCAGCACTTTTGAGGCATATTTTGACAGTCTGGCAACACATTTTGAGTCCACCAATAGTCCGGCACAATTTTTGTCACAAATGTAGTGGTTGGCAATAGCCCGCCAACAATCCGCCAACAGATCGGCGACACGAGAACTTAGTTTCTTCTAAAGAACTTAGTTTATTTCTTTAAACATTTGTCTGGTAATAGTCCGGTGACATCCTGACTTAGAAAATTTACAATTTACAAATCCGCGAACAGGCTGGTGACATCCTGACTTAGAAAAGTTACAATTAACAAATCCACCAACAGGCCAGAGATATGTGAACATAGTTTTCTTTAAAGGAGTAAATGAATTTCTTGTCTGGCAACAATCCTGCGTCATCTCGACTTTGAAAATTACTATAAAGAAGTATGCCAACAGGCGGGCAACACGAAGACTTAGTTGGTTTTTTGTTTGTTTGTTTTTTTTCCACAGAAGTATATCTATTTTGTCTGCAGCAACATCCTGACTTAATTATGATAAACAGAATTAGGCAACATGCCAGCCACATGTGAATTTAAGATTTTTTTTTCTAAGGAAGCAAAGCTATTTTTTCAACTGTCTGGCAACTTTGTGACTTAGAAAAATTACAATTATAACA
Organism: Hermodice carunculata; assembly: GCA_964020975.1. Classification (NCBI taxonomy): domain Eukaryota; kingdom Metazoa; phylum Annelida; class Polychaeta; order Eunicida; family Amphinomidae; genus Hermodice; species Hermodice carunculata. The sequence continues at coordinate 65,898,171 of OZ026623.1, forward strand.
GTTAGCCAACAGGCTAGCAACTATAATAACACCATATCAATTTACATGTTACGCCCTTACATAGCTTGATTTTATTGAAACTTCTTTATTTTCTCATAATTCGAATCAAAACTGACAAAGGAAGCATTTCTCAATTTTTAAAAATAATTTGTACCCTTTAAACTTATGGCACTTCAAACAGCAACATTACCACCTTTCTTCAATGACAATCATTATTTACAAAAGAGGAACATGAAGAATTTGAGACATTCTATAATAAATTGCAAATCTTTCAAATGATATTATACCATGTATACACAAACACCCAAATTGGTTAGGGATTCCTGAAATAACACTTTTAAAAATTTATTTTGCATAACATGATAATCCCAAAGTAAATACATGTAGAGTTGATTTCCTTGCTTGAAATTGATCTACAAAATGTCAAGAATTAATTTACTGCCACACTCTTTTCATTTCCGTGTTCTCCTCAGGATGTAACTGTGTGATACTGTCTGAGTTTATGTAATCAAAGGTACAGATTAATGTTACAGTTCTTCCAAACCTACATGTCTGCATGGACCATGGGCAAAAGAATTATCAACCATTGAATTTTCAGGTTGGCCATATACCTCCTGTATTTTCAATATACCCCAGTATTTTACTTGTAGTATGGCTGAAGAAAGGTACCCATATTATGCAAGAAAGTGTCTATGGATTACAAATTTTGAAGCTCATTTCCATAATCTGGTCAGTTTTCTCGCATATATGGCAGATTGTCAATAAAGCAGATCTGTTACATATACAAGATCTCGTATATGGGAGAAAAATGCCATTCATTACAGATTTTGATGCTCATTTAAATAATTCGCTCTATTTCTTGTATATTTCTCGCATACATGCAAGATCTCGCATGCATTGCAGATTTTCAATATAACAGATCTGTTATATATATATATATATATATATATATATATATATATATATATATATATATATAAACATATAAGATCTCGAATATTTGAGAAAAATGCTAGATTTTAAAGCTCATTTAAATAATTTGCCCTATTTCTCGCATATTTCTACAATACATGTAGATTCTGAATCTGTCATGTTTTTCCGTTACACTACAGATCTTGCATAAATATTAAAGGAAAAGATTTCTTCTACTGTTTTCTTGCATGTCTGTAATATATTTTCGACATATTGACATATTGCGCTGAAAACATGCACACAATTCTGGTTGGTCTCTAATTCAGCAATGAAAGGGTAATGTATATGTGACATATATATATCCAATCCAACAAGTCGAAGCAGGGACCAATCTGAACACAACATTGTAGTTAAGATGGGATATATATCAAGAATTTGCTGCTGGGTTCATGATTGGTAGAGCAGCGACACTCTCGCCTTCCACCTCTTTGACCTGGGTTTAAATACCGGTTTTCTCCAATCTTAATTTGCTTCAGTTCTATGTGACCATTGAACTATTATAACCATAAATTTGCGAAAATTCAAAAGGCTACTAATTTCAAATTCAAATATTTTTTCATTCAATCTAACGTTTAACATTGCAAGTATTGGAGAGAGCCTGGTGTGTTATGAGACCATAACACAGTAGCCTTGTGTGTTATGTGACCATAACACAAGTGTCCCGCCCACATTCCAATAAGCCACGCCCACCTGGGTTTCCGGAACTTAACACTTGAACATGCTGGGTAAATCAGTTTTTGGACGTTTCTATTAATTTTATGCATTACATTTCTAAATTTCGTGTAATTGAGCAGACAAATTAAGAGGGAAATGTAAATATAAGCAATGAGGGTCCCTTTTGTGTGTGTTATGGCATAATGACGCGGGTGATTCAAGCTGGCATCGGGCGAGGCGCACTGGCGTGCGCCACGCCCACGATGTCAGCTTCAATCACGCGCGTCATTATGCCATAACACACACAAAATCGACCCTCATTTCTTAAATGGTGAAAATGGAACCGCCTCTATCGTCTCTATCCTCACCGTGATAATTTACCAAACTGTACCATCATCACCATACGGTGAAAATAGACCAAGCCCTATCCCCCACCGTACAGTGAAAATAAACAAAAAGTTATCCTCACCATACGGTGGAAATAGACAAAACTCCTTCCAAACGCTATTCTTACCGTGCGGTGAAGATAGCATCGTCCATTAAGTAGCAGCCGACGCAATCTTTAACCCCAAATGGGCAAAATATATCAACCGCTCCTAGTTTAGATGTATGCGTTGTAACGGTGTTAAATACGAACTATAAACTTATGTGTTTCAGCTATACATACCAAGGAACATTGCTTTTGGTCGGAATTGACTTGGATTTGTTTCGTTAGGACTACGGTTTGGATATGGTAATGACACTGTCTAATTTAAGTACCCAGTTAAACTCCTACTTCCTCTCTGCCCCCCCCCCCCCCCTCCCGCTCCCTCCCGCCAACATCTTAAACTATTTAGCTGGGTCGGAGGACGGCTAAAGATGGATAATGCAGTTTTGGGTTTATACCATGTCCACTAGGGTTCAATCATCCGCAAATAAAGTCATCATTGCAAAGAATATTAAGTTTTTGCCCCATGTTCCAGCTCCTAGGACCATGCTGCACCTACCAGCCTAACGAGTAATGTTATGTAGCATCCTGCACGCCCGGCATTTAGTCATTCTGCTGGGATAGACCTGTTCATAGGACTCGGGTTTATTCGGTTCACTTCGGGAAGCGCACCGTGCTTTGTTTACATTTTGTGCTCGGCCACGCTGGCCGGATTACACGTGGAAGCATAAGAAAGTAAAACACAGGGTGTGCTTGGATTTAACGAAAAATCAAACCGTCAGCAATCTATAAATGCACATTTCACCACTGACGTGATAATTTAGGCAAAAGATTTGCACTGTTCAACACAATCCATGCTGTAATCACGAGCGTTTGCCGTGGCATCCGTTGTAAACATATGACGGCGTGGGCCCGACTCGGCTACTTGCTGATTGGACAATCAAGCCAACAATGGAATGCATAATTAATTAGGGTCCGGGGAAGTTCAGTAAAACTCGGTATGAACAGTTCTATTGAGTAGGACACGACTGATCAGCATCCTGGGGATGGTTGTGGCTACTTCAGCTACTTTTATAGGCTACTTTTAGTTGGCCACTTTGAAAAGACAGATTACAAAAGCTATGAACTTTTAAACAAGTGTCTTAATTTTGAATAACCGTGTAGAAGCATGTATATATATATTTTTTTTTCTGTATCCTTACCTGGCATCGCTAGAACTTCGGAGCGTGGCGGCAGCAACTTGCTACTCAATGCTCAACGAATCACAACATTAGATCTGGGCACGTGGTATAGCGACTTGCTGATTGGCGCAAACATATAGTGTATATGACTGTACGTTGAATAGCATAATGAGCCATCGTATGGCCAAGTACGTTGTGACAGTGTAGAATTGGTTGCAAGATATGTGTATATATCTATATTCGAAGTGCAAACATGTGCAGGCATGATGAACACTCATGTGGTTATAATTAGCTTGGTCATCGCATTGATAGGAAAGTGGACAGTGTTACACTCTGTCGCGTGCACCGAAGGACCCGCCTTTTAACACCGATAATAATAGATACTTGCCAATCAGTGTTGCGTTTTAAGTCGGTTAAAAGGAAAGTGAGACGTAACAACATTTTAATGTCAGCTACCCGTACCGCCTTTCGCCGACATTAAAATGTTTTAACGTCCCACCTTGACTTTTAACCTGTACTTAGAGCACTGCTCGACTGGGGATAACTATTGAGAAAAAAGGGTGAATATTGCATGGTAATACCAGCTGGCAAATCAGATGGTGTTGCAAAGGCGAAGACCATTCACCTTGCCTGCTAAGACAGACTAAGTTACACTATCGTTACTGTGTGGGAGCTCCACTTATCTGTGGAGCGCAGTCAGACACGCGGAAGAACAGTCTGTCTAGCAGGCAGCAAACCACCTGCTGCACTGTAATTTTCGCCATAATTCTCTTTGACGGATTTTATGTGGGAACTTTTAAGTGTTACATATGTTTTCTAAAGCATTGGTGATTCTTCTGGACATTCGTGCTTTAAAGTTCAAATGGACGTTTTATACAACGAATCCGTTGATTTCTTGCATAACGTGTACTGCAACGTGGGCTGTGTAGTTGGACATATGTTATTGTGTGCAGCAGGATTACATAACAGTGCAATGGAACCTTCGAAAATCCTGGGCTGGGTGCCCTAAGTAGACAGCCTATCGAAATGACAATGGTGCTGCAGGTGAAATATGGACGCAACACCAAGCATATCTACTTTGGATACTTTAACACCAGATAATGAAGCCGAAAGTACCTCAGCTGAACCTTCGGCTAAGAAATCCCAACACATTGCGGGTCATGCTTACGCGTCGTCCGAGATAAAAGAAACACAGGTCATAACCTTACCCTGGCCGAAAAGTTAGCAAGAGGAATTCCGCACGCCCTGGTCCAGCCACAGGTAGGCCCACTTGAGATACAAGTACGGATATTCACAATTATATTCCAGCAGGCTGGGGCGACAGAGTTTGAGAAGCAACAAGTAATTTTAGCAGCTAAGAACGCTGACGTAGATGTCAAAGTCGATGGTTGGAGAAGAGAGTATCACGTCTTGGAACAGTCAACAATTTAAACAACAAGCCTTACAATTGGATGAATACAGTGATGTTATTGAGGATTTACAACTAAGGGGGTGGTCATTGTTTACCAGGGAGGGGGGGCTCAGTATTTGGGGGGGTGAGGGGGTCACAAAATTTATCTACCCCGTTATGGGTGGGGGGGGGGCACAAAATTACACATACTCCTGTAATAGATAATGAATGCCCCCGTAGTATTTTCCAACCCTCATAAATATTCATAGATTACAAGTAAGGCGAGGCCGCTCTTTCTGACATGCCTCGGATGTACAATATGGACCAAGCTAAGTACCCTCTGTAGCAATCCACATTAAATAGCTTTGTAGTTACATCATCTGGTCTTCAAATGGTCGATTCTGCATGAATAAACAACATATCATCACATGGTGTCGGAAGTGGCGACATTATCTGCCCAGGCCACCAATTCTAGCCAGGATTATTGATGTGAACTAAGTGCCATCCAGACAAAGGAAGATGCAAAATTAAACCATCGGATGTTGATGCGTCAGAACTTAGCAGGTCCTGACCCATAGTGCCGTTACTATACATGTACAAACTATAGCAAGGGATTTGACCTCCAGCCTGAAATAAACTTTGAAAAATAAAGTTTCGGCAAGTTGCTGTAAATAGAAGCAGATCTATACACAGTCATAACGCCCCCTTACTAGATTTCTACCGTGGTTTCATTCGAAGCGCTTGAAAGGACTTGAAACAGGCTAGTGCTGCCATCTATAATCCTGAGTCCAAAAAACTTATGCTGCAAAGCAGGATAACAAGACAAAATGGGTGAACTGACAGGAATAGACACTTCCCGAATGAACTGGAGTGCAGAGGCCATTCCGGCAGCATTCCATGAGTTCCAAACATACTGTGAATTGATATTCAAGGAGCCCCTCTCGAAAAAAAAAAAAAAAAAAAAATGAAGACAAGCAAGTAACCTATGTTCTACTATGGATCGGTGAAGAAGGCAGAAGAATGTACAATAGTTGGAAAATGAGTACAGCCAACAAGAAGAAATTAAAGAAAGTATGGGACAAATTTGAAGAACATGTCAAACCTAAAGCTAACTTAAGATTAGCCCGACTCCATCTTCACTGGTACAAACAAGAAGCAAACGAAAGTACTGATGAATTTGTTTTCGGACGCCAAACATGGCTACAGGGCCATTGTCGTGGATGAGGATTCCAGCTGTCTCACCACCTTCAATAGTCCATTTGGAAGATACAAGTTCAAGAGACTAGCATTGGTACTTAAAATGAGCCAAGACATCTTCATGCAAGAATGGACCAGATCCTTGAAAAGTGTGGCGGCACCATCCACATTGCAGATGACATTTGTGTCTATGGCGAAGATGAAGCAGAACATGACAAGAACCTACGTAACCTGATGTTCGTAGCATGGGAAGAAGGCCTGGAGTTCAACCCAGACAAGTGCGATAATTGCAAAAACACAGGTGAAATTCTTTGGCCTCATCTTTGACAAAAATGGTGGCCATCTCGATCCTGAAAAAGTTGCAGCCATCCATGTTATGTCAGCGCCAGGAAACGTAAAAGAATTCCTGCAATTCCTGGGCATCAGCACGTACATGTCACCTTTCATTCCATGCTTATCACAGCACACGGCACTACTGAGGGAGCTCATTAAGAAGGAGTCAGACATCCAGTGGACTAACAGCCACACAGTTGCTGTTCAAATGACATTCCATGCAAAAGATCTGAGCAGGAGTGCAGTAAGTCGCGAATCAAGCGAGTATTTGCCTGCTGGACTGACCACTAGTCTATTTCCCCGATTGATAAGATCTCTGGATGTCACGTACCTGTAGGTTTAGACCCATTTTTCTCATTAACAGTTCTAGTACCAGATCATCAGTATTTTCACTCGTGTTTTCCAGAATTCCCGAAAAGCGTAGACTCATCCGGCCATCAGATTGCTCCAAATCGTTAACCTTTAGGGAGCGGCCATTATTTACGGGGGGGGGGGGGTCGGGATATTGGGATGGGGTATCATCATAGCTTTAGTGCCCCCCCGCCCCAGCAAGTTTGCAGAATTTTGTGACCCTCCCCGTTGAGCCCCCCTGCCCCCAGCCTTATACTGGTTATTGTTATATGACTTTTTTTTTATACTGATTCGTAATTTGATGATAAATAGGTTATAAGGATAACCTTCCATTCGCCTATACTGAGTACCCTTTGTTTCCAAAATGTTACTAATGTCCTGCTTCCCTGACAGTCAGCAGCCCGTATCTGACAGGCGGGACTTTGCGTGGCAGGAAATTAGTATGCATACCTCGTGTTGGAAGTGATATCTGAAGGGAACCTTACTGGACGTAGTCAGTAAGTGATAAACATTGACATTATTCTAATATTATACAGGTATCTGTGCAGGAATCTGTGAACAGCAATGTTCTTACCTGCGTGATCCACCAGTCACCAGTCAGTTTGTGGCGCTAAAATAAAGCCAGTCGATTCCATGTGTCTTTCTCTAGTAGTGTTCATACTTGTACTGCGTCGTATCTTTTCGCCACGTAACGTGTCAGAAAAAGGACACAGGTGCCTAGCTTTGAAATACTTTATTATTGAACAACCACTCCCATTGGTACCAACCACATAATAGGCCACCCTATTATCAAAAGTAATGGAAGGCATAATACTTTACAGATGTGAGATATACCTATACGTCCGAATATCAGTTCGGCTTCAAGAAAACTCTGGAAACTGATGTCTGCATATACACAATGAAGGGAGTTATACACTATTATTTGACTTGTAACACGCCTGTATTTGCATGTCTTCTAGACGCCAGGAAAGCTTTTGATCGCGTCAACCCCTGGACACTGTTACATAAATTACTAGATCGAGGCGTGCCTACCTTTATTCTTAAAATTCTCAAGACCTGGTTTCAAACTCAGAAATACTACATATTATGGGGTGCAGTTTCCTCTGATTACTTTAGGGTAACAAATGGCAATCGTCAGGGTGGGATTGTCTGCCCTCTGTTGTTCAATATATACGTAGATGCTCTTAATTTAAAACTTGCAAATAGTGGTGTTGGCTGCCACATTGCTGGTATACCGATGAATAGTGTGAGTTATGCTGATGATACGGTGCTGCTTAGCCCCTCTGTCAAAGGGCTGAGGACCCTTATTTCCACATGTGAATCCTTTGCTTATGATCATGATATCCTCTATCACACTGTTAAAACAGAATTATGTTGTTCATTCCTTCAGGCAATGCTAAACTGAGTGTCAATCCCACTGTATCTCTTGCTGGGGAAAAGCGTAAATTTGTTAATCGTTTCAAATATTTGGGTAACATAGTTGTTGCTTCTGTATCATCTGACGACGACATAGGTCGCTCTCTTTGTGCCAGAGCCAACATGCTTAAACGTAAATTTTTCTATTGTTCTATGGACATCAAAATATTGCTTTTTCGTTCCTACTGTGAAAGCCTCTATACAGCACAGCTGTGGGTAAAGTTCTCGACGCGTAGTATGAGCAAATTTGTTGTATGTTATAATAACGCGTTTCGTTGGATTGTGGGATACCCCGAATTTTGCTCAGCAAGCAATATTTTCGTACAAAACAGATTGCCATCGTATGGGGAGCTCAAGCGAAAAATTGTAAATAGCTTCATGAAGAGAATTAACCACTGTGATAACCTCCTCATGGACCATGTAGTCAACAGCGATAACCGATGGTGCTCAATCTTCTGGCGCAAGTGGCATACGACTGTTTTTTATAAATTGGCAAATGTGCAGATTGTAACTTTTATTTGATCTTTTTTAGTGTGTATCTAAAATTGTAACTTTTATTTGATCTTTTAGCTTGTGTATCTTTTATTTGTCATATATCTCGTGTGACTCCTGACTTTTCATTTTTAGTTCCTTTTAGTTCTATGTTATCTTCATAACTGTATACGTTTCTATATGGATCTTGAGTTCGATATAAAGGCTACTTGCTTACTTACTTACTTATAGGCTGATAAACAACATGTATATCTACAGACCATACCATATACAAACATTTCAATTAAGTTGTTATATGATATGTTTCCTTTTGTATGTCGGATAAGCGGTGTATATGTTCCAAAGTATGCCACATAATGGTTCCTAAAAATTATGTTTGTTTTACCAGTGGGATTGGGCCGGTTGTTTTCATTTTGTACACCGAATTTGTGTACATAAATCATTATCGATGGTCTGTGCCAAAAGTGATGTAATGATATTGTGGTCTTTTGAGAATTTCAATAACTGTACGAGCTAGCTGTTTGCCTGTGAAGCATCTCGGTCCTACAGTTTTAGATGGGACTAATTATAGTTGTCTACTTCCCTGTTTTATGTCCGGATGGAAACTCGAACTTCTTACACTTTATAACTTTTCCGTGTGTGATTGTTGTTCAAGATGTATTTGTTACTGGGTGGTTTGCTAATTTCCATAAAATATAGGCCGTTAAACATGTTTATCAGTATTATACAAATTTGCAAAATAAGATGTGACATGATATAAAAATAATGGCTCTTTTTGTGTGAGGGATGATTGGAGTACATAATACAGAGTATGCTACATAGTTAAATCATGTTATGTGCTGTTTTTCGTTTCACCGCTAGCAGGATAGGGGTCAAGTCTTGCGGCGTGTTTACTCTTGTCTCGAAGCAAGTGCCTTCTCAGACACACTTGATAAATAATCCTCCAGATGACCGCAACCACTGAACTAGTGTCAAAACACCGCGTCAGCAAGTAGTTGTAGGCCTACCCATACCATGGCACCCAATTCCTCCGGCTCCACAATCAAAATGAACTTCGCTAAATAGTACTGTCACAATTATTTTATGGGCCTTGCACTAAAGAAACCTCTGTTCCGTAAAAAATAATCCACACAGTATACGCACTGTTTCGAACTCGTCCAGCATACGGTGAATTTGCCAGCTTACTGTTGACGTGTTGTCGTTTACTTTCAACCGTGATATATTAATTTGTCACATGACCTCTTTCAACCAATCACAGTTGTCGGACCTAGTTCACCTAGGGGGCCATATGAAACTATATTTCCAGGATAGCCAAATGTAAGCCTAAGTCACAATTCAGATATCCTTTCTGCTTTTGTGTGTGTGTGTGTGTGTGTGTGTGTGTGTGTGTGTGTGTGTGTGTGTTTTCTACTATTTGGGAGAGGGTGTGACTAGTTTGTGTTTTGGGTGCGGTCAAACAAGGCCTACGTTCAGAAGAATTGGTAGCTACTTTTCATGTGCGATCGTTCGTCATTAGCTTATTTATGGAGAAACCAATAACATAAACACAAGTTTTGCGTAGCACATACCCTGTACAGTGATATTTTGGTCTGACCTATGAGTACAGATCAACAAACATCATTCCAAACTCCACCATCCTGCTTGTTATGATTTGTACTTATTCACCCTTTCAGTGCTTAATTTTGGACCGAGTCAACATTTTTCTCGGCGCGTATTTGAAGCCTAGAAAACCTGGATTATTATCCAGGTTGTATCATTTATTTTAAATTATGTTACTATGGTGGCAAGATGTCGCCCTGTTCTAACCTGGATCCTCGGGTATTTTCTTTTTCTTTGTTTTTTGGTTTTTTGTTTCGGGTGTGCTGAATTATCACCCCAACAACCTGTACTACATTTTGATTCCATGATGATATGCTCTTGTTTCATATTTTGTATATGCTATGTTATATATATATATATATATATATATATATATATATATATATATATATATATATATATATATATATATATATATATATGTATATATATACTAGATCCCCGCGATGCATGAGCAAAACTATAAGCCTGTATTCAACGATACTAAGAAGAAGATTATGTTTACTATTATTACTCTACATAAATAATTAATGTATGCAATATTCATTAACTATACATACTCATTTTATGGTGAAAAAGAAACCTGGATTTAGACGAGCCTTTTGCTATATCTGCAATATCCCTTACTAAGGCCTATAGTTGTGGATATGCAATCATTCCCCAAATTTCGGAGAATGGCTACTGTAATATACAACATGGTGCTTTCTTTGTACGAGTGATACACCGTTTCTGGTTTTTCCATTGTATATTGTATATTGTCTATGTAATTGTAAGTTTTGTTATGAGTGGCAACAATCAACATACCACAGGTATAACTGTGAAGTTCTTGTGTAATTTTGGGGCCTGTTACTCTCCATCATTAAGAGAGCTAACATTCGCATATGTACATTTAACTCAATATGAATAAATATAACATATGCAATTAGGAATACATTAACTATTCCAACACCCTGAAGTTGGCACTCAGTATGGTGTATTTATTATTGTATACGAGATGTAAGCAGCTATTCGAGTTCGGTGCAGAGTTTCATGTACTTCTGTTATCCGAATTATATGATTTACAAATACCACATTACAATATCTTCCTGTCTTGTAAAGACATATCATTTTTAATTATAATTCTTGAGCCACTTATAACCGAATGGGATCAAGGTAACAAAGCTAGTGAATGCTTGTCTTTTCAACAAGTCATTCATATTGTGTAGTTCTAAAAAATTTCGCGTGTTTATTTCGCGCAAACTTATTTTTCCGTAAATTTGAAAATATTTGCGTATCTTAATTTCGCGCATCATGGCTTGTCTATATATAACCTGTCATTATGTCAATTAATTTAGGTGAATCTTATTTTCATGCATTACGTACTAGTGCGAAAAGGGCGACATTAAGTCGAGCGCGAACATTTCTAGAACGACAGTATTACAATGCCACCGTTTTCTCGAAAAATACAGACAGTCTCATTTTTCTGCTATCCAGGGACGTGTATCCAAAGCCAGGACCTACAGACCCTGCAGACCCACCGGGACCAGGGCACCAGAATATATGTCATGCGAAAATTCGCAATCCTTCGCAAGATAAACTTCTATGTATTGGAACATCGTTACCACAGCCATATGACCTAATAGCTCTTTCGGAAACTTTTCTTTCATCGCACAATGTTGTGCCTACCTTACTCTTCGGGATTTCACATGGTCATGCGTCCAGACCGTACTGCTTTGCTGGCGGAGTAGCGCTGTATGCATCTCGGGCATTTGTTGTAAAAAAGCGCAGCGCCCTAGAGAACTCCGCTCTCTGAATTTTGTTGTTGGAAGTTTGCATCCATAATATCAAATTCTTATTAGGAGTTGTTTACAGGCCCCCAAACTCGGGTGTGTCATTTTGGGATCATCTTCAGGCCAACGTGGACCAAACCAGTAGCGCTGGATCCAATAATATAATAATTGTGGGTGATTAAAACGGCAACGCACATCCTAACACTAATTATGGGAAGCATTTTAAACTTTTAGTCACCTCAACAACATCACTATTCATATTAATGAGCTCACAAGGGTAATTGATCATACATTAACGTGTCTACACCAGATTTTAAGCAATATACCTCAATTTGTTCGAAGTACATCTGTTTTAACTCCAGTTGCGCAACACTACCACTGTACTTTGTCTGCAAGTGTACTATTCCAACTTAACGAAATAGGTCATACAAAAGGCTTATATAGCAGTATCCAAAAGCTACATTTGACTATTTTACAGAGAGATAAGCTCTGCTTTACTGGGACACTTGCTTCGACTCTTCACTTGGCGTAGCATGTCTTGCTTGGACTCCCAAAATTCATGAATGTTGCTCGACTTTGTATACCAAACAAATGGTCCAGAGAGGCAAGATTATTCTCCTTGGTGTACATTAAAATTACGATGTCAAAAGCGTAAAGTCCGGGGAATTCATGAGAAGTCGAAGGCTTCAAACGAAAACCCGCACCTTTGGAAGTACTTCTGTGACTTAAGTAACCAATATATAAGTGACTAAAGGAAAGCCGATGGCGATTACTATAATAAACACTGTAAGCTTGTAAATGATGACCAGTTCAAAAGTAAAAAATAAAAACCAAACAAAAACAAACAAACAAAACAAAAAAACAACGGCTAGATGCTTTATGTCTGGTAATTCTAATACATGGATTCCTTGAATACTACCAAACTATTTGGTCTTGTCTGATAGTAATTCTAAAGTTGGAACCTTTAATTAATATTTTCTTAAACAAGCTGACGTAGACTCGTCCTCTTTTACTCCACCTAGCGAAACTTAAGATTCGCTCCATATGCTTGAAACAATTCTTTTAGATGACGATAGTGTCCAAGATGTTTTAAATCTTTAAACACGGATAAGGCATGTGGACCAGACGTAATTAGTCGTTTGTTGTCAAAGAAGGTATCCACAAATATTACCCCTTCGCTTGCTGAATTATTGCACCTTTCTCTTTTGAACTGCAAGTTTCCAACTGATTGGAACAAAGCACACGTAATACCTATCCACAAAGGTGGTGCCCCAGAAATGCACAATAACTGCAGACCCATTACTGTATAAAGCTGTGTAAGTAAGGTGTTTAAACGTGCAGCTTTATGCCCATCTTCATCTATTTACGAGAAAAAAAATGTCTTATCCGAAAATCAATCTGCATTCCTACACCGACATTGGACTGTCAACCAGCTTGTGTATCCGTATCACGAATTTTCAAAAGCGGTTGATCTGCAAACGGACGTAAGAGTACTTTTGTTTGTGACATTACCAATGCCTTGGACAGAGTGTATTATCCAGGGTTGATACGCAAATTTGAAAAACGCAGGCATCTGTGGCCCACTTATCTCATGCTTGGACGATTGTCTATATCCAAGAACACCAGGAGTAGTCATCCAGGGTCAGACTTGATCTTGGGGGAGATTCAAAACAGGGGTCTCACGGGATTCAGTTTTTGGACCTCTCCTGTTTTTTGTATATGTAAATGACATTGTAGAGATAGGAATTTCTGAAATTCGTATCTCTACTGACGACACAACACTTGTCATGAAAGTTGATAATTAAATACAAGCAGCTGGGCCCTAAATGAGGACCTTGTATCAATCAATATCGCTGGTCAGATCAACGGCTCATTTCTTTCAATCCTACAAAGACAAAATCTTTAATAGTAAAGTAACAAAAAGTGTCCTGAAGGGCATCCCAACCTGACCGTCATTAAAAAAGACTCTTGAAAATGTAAAAGTGCACAAACATCTTGGCCTTTGGTGTGCTGCTAATCTCTCATGGTCGTTACAGCTCAATCATGTTATTGCACTACTTAAACAAGAGGTCCATGGGCCTAATGCTCTGTTGGCACTCTGGCAATATTGCACGTACATCTTCATTCAAAAGTTGTGAGTCCTCAAGTGGCTTCTAAACATATAAAACTCATGTGATTTTAGAGTTTAATTTGTCCACCAGATGGCACTTTACTCCGCATGTAATCATAGCTTATTTGTGAAATTCCAGTGATGGATATTGTTGCATGTGCTAACACAAAAATGAGTGAGTCCTTAATTTTAAGTCCTCAGGGACCTTTGGACAGAAGATCAAGGTAACCCACATCAAATCGAATGGTGCCTGTGTGGGACAGGGAGAACTGTAAAGAACTAGAGATGGACTGTCAACCCTTCATGCCCCACAAAGGCAAGGAACCACTTCCTTTATTATACCGAAGAACAATAATGACCAAATATCACGTCGAGAGACGCTTACCTCCCTCCCTTGACCATCTTGTCTTGTGTGCGCTGAAGAAGCTGCATGTCGTCTGTTTTTTGGGGTCAAGGCTGGGTCAAATGTGCAGTGCCCCTAGTGTCAAAAAATGGCATCGGGCAATAGTTATTTTCTTGTGGTTAACAGTCAAAACTATTACACGCCAATCAGAATACTAGATTTATGCCTGAGGTATAATAATAACATGTAATGCAAGAGGCCCATGTGCATGGCGCTATGCTGACATTGCCATTGATGTCCAAAGTAAACCCTGTCATTACAAAATCACCTCTTTCAATTTTACAAGTAGGGTGACCTCACAAATATAGGTCATGGTCACTGAAATTACCTAACATTCTAGCTTTGGACATGGTCTACATATCCTATAAATTTGGCAAGTTTTATCTAATTACTTTTTCAGATTTGAAATGTTATATCTTAAAACGCATTTTGGCTCATAATTTCCGTCAAATAATAGGTGCCGACATTACTATCATTAGGAAGCTAGATTTTTACCTCTGCCGTTATCCAATTAATTTCAATAAAGGTCCGAAAAAATAACATGCTAGAGTGCTCACAAGATTTTCACATCGTGACCCCTATATTGCGTAATAATATAGATGGCGCCACCAATATGAAAAGGAACTTAGATTTTTATACACCCTTTAAGTCCTAAAGGTTATATTGGGATAACTTGAAAACTGTCGATTGTATCGTGGTGACGAAATTTTCACATTCTGACCTATATATTGCTAAATACTATAGGTGGCGCCACCAACATTGATGTCGACAAAGACTTGTATACACTTAACATCTAAAAGCTAGATGGCCTTAACTAATTAATAGTGGGGTGCAGAGCATTCACATGATGACCCCTATATTGAAACTGGCCATTTGACCACGGCCTTCATTTTTGAATTAAAAATTGTTATGTTCAAAATATGTGCTCTCTGTCTGGCTTTCCATACACATCTCTTTGTTCAAATTTGGTGATAACTTCTCGAGTTATAAAAAAAGAATAAATTTGGACAAGCACTAAACTCCATAATTACTGAGTCACAGTGACCCAAAAAGTAGGTGATCAAGTACAGTTTAAGTGCAATGTAATCAAGGTCAATGTTGATCAGGAGACTTAATTCGTTATGCCAATGACGCCCAAACTGCCCCCTACCATTACAAAATCACCCTCTTCAACTTTACAGACATGCTGACCTCACAAACTTGGGTCAAAGTCACTGATATTATACAACCTGCTAACACTTGACATGGTCTATTTAGGTTACAAATTTGACAAGTCTGATCCCATTACTTTTCCAAATGTAGAATTTTATATCTTAAAACACATTTTGGCACCTAATTTCTGTCAAATTATAGGTGGCGCCACTAGTGTCATTGAGAACCTAGACTTTGACCTGCCCCACAATTCCACCAAATTCGGTGAACATCTGCAAAAATTAAAGATGGCAGGGTTTTCACAAGTTTTTCACATTTTCACCCTTATATTATGTGATATTGTAGGATGCGCCACCAATAGCGACAGAAACCTAGATTTTTGTACACTCTATAAGTCCTGAAAATGATAATGGGCTAACTTGAAATCTGTGGACGGTATCGCGCTTACGAGCAAAAGATTGCAGACGGATGGATGGACGGACAGACTTGAGTGGTCGCATAAAGTGTGCGACCTTAGTTCGGCAGAACTAAAAAACTAGTTGAATTTGGAGGGCCTGTAGTATAAGTTAAACAGAAAATCTATTGAATCTCTCTTTTTCATTTGTACGTCTTTGCTTGGAGTATACAAGTGTGCTCTCGGATGGATGCACAAAACTGGACAAAACACATTCAAATCTCTGACAGGAGCACTTGCCCATACGAATCTACAACAAATCTATATCAAAACAGGCTGGGGAAAATAGCCGAGCATAGAAGGAAACAAAAATTGTCACTCGTATTCAAGATTATAAGTTTATTAGCCCCAGCATATACCGCAACACTACTACCTAGAACAGTGTCAGAACGAACCAAACAATTATAACTATTGATGGCAAGAAAGCCACACTTTACAACTCCTTTCTCCCATCAGCCATTCATGAGTGGAATTCATTATCCCGAGCAGCTAGGACTATTGAGCATTCGGACGAATTTAAAATGTCAGTCACTCAAGAATGAGAATGGGCTGCAGTCAGCTAAATAGTGATCTGTATAAAATTTCAGTTGTTGAGTCTTTATCGTGCTCATGTGGAGCAAATCGGGAGACTGTTCATTACTTTTTCTTCGAGTGCGACAAATATGTTATACTAAGAAACGAACTACAATGTATAATAATCACGTTTGGTATCTTTAACCTATAAACTGTTTTATTAAGAATCGAAGGAAGAAAAAAATACTGAAAGACAAAAAGAGATCTTCTGGGCCGTTCACAAGTATCTTAAACTTTCTGGAAGATTCAGAACATAACTTGGGTTTAAGTTCGGAAATAATATAAGTACTATTATTTTAACAATGCCCACTCCTTCCTTTTTTATTGTTGGCCCGGTATGTTATCTATCTGTGTATTGGTGTTCCCAATAATATGATTCTGTTGTTGTTGTTGCTGTGCTGTTGAAAATGTATAAGAGGACGCTAATATAGCCTGGTGAGGCTGTCGGCCAATTGTATTTTCACATAAACTAAGCTTAATCAAGACCGGCTGTCACTTAAGACCAATACAACGATAACGACAAAACGAACAAACAAAATAAAATAGACAAATAAATCAAATTAAAAACAAAAAACTTTTTCAAATGGACAATGCAGTAGATACTGCACTGTACACGAATGATTTAGAAATTTCGGGTAAAAATTCGAATCTACAGGAATCGGCTTTTGCGTGTCTGATCTTCATAATGACAATAAGAAGCCTAGCTCCTTGAAGAAAACTGCTGGAAAATACTAGTACAAATGTCTACATAAACGTTGCGAGTTTCTTTTTATATTAAAAAATATACGCCTTTACGACTTAAATTCTGTTGAGCATAAAAATACCTGTACGATTAAAATTATGTTAAGCATGAGGCTTTTCAGAGCTACGACCAGAAAGGCCACTCACGACATGACGGTTATTCACCTCAACTGTTAGGACAAGCACTGGCACTTTTATCTAAACCTGTCATGGTAATTATTTATTTATTCAACTGAAGTATACCTGAGATTCACTTGGTTGTATTATCAAAAGTAAATTTTATAAATGCCTGCTAAAACCGTTGTAGGCACACATGACTGCGTTGGGATGATTGGTGGGATTCAGGGGTTGGGGCAATTATTGGGCGGAACAAGATAAGGATAACCCGTACATAAGGCCAATTTCCTAAATGTATGATGAACGTTGTCAGTTATTTGCAAGTGTGAAGAGGACTCAGGTATTTGTAAGAGCATTCCTATATGTATGTGAAAAGTTTCGCAAAAAAAGACAGAAAGAAAGAAAGAAGAAAAGAGAGAAAGAGAAAGAAAGAAGGAAAAAAGAAGAAGGAAAAGAAAGAAAGAAAGAAAGCATCTTGTAAAAATAATTCCATATCCACATGATTCGGTAATTTTGAGCATAATCATAATCATTCAAGTGTATATTCTGGGGTCACTTACATGCATAAATTCAACGCCACCTCCCTGAAAAACAGCAATATTGGCATAGAAGAAAAAGAAGACTGCTTATTCCGGGTCGTTGGTATTCTGACATTTTCATTACAGAACATGAGGGTAATTGGATATTTGTTAAGTAGAGCCCACATGTACTTTTGTTACAGGAAGTTGACAAATGTTGAATATGTTTACGATCATTTTGCCTTATTTGTATAAAACAACAGTTTTAAACATGGAGAACTAACTGTGAACAGGATGGTATGAAAGGAAGCAGAGAGATTCATTACTAGTTGTCTAATTTCAAAGAGCTACAGAGGCAGTGGGTTCCTAATTTGCAACGTCCATGGTGCAAAGGCAGGAGCTGCCGACGAGACCCTAAACTGGGTACACTGACTTACCAGGGAGATGGCCCTGGAAGGTCACGGTCTTTCACACAGGCATATAGTGCGTGACAAACTACAGAAAAATCTAGGTTATTGAAAGCATCATGTTCAAATCTTTACATGATATATTGTTGTTCTCAGTCCACCGGTTAATACATGTGAATGACTTGAAAATTTGGCAAATGAAGACTCAATCCTTCAAAATATGTCTTCAAAATACGAATTTGAGCTTTATCTAAAGGTTTGCTTTTCCAATGGCCTCTTCGGGTGTGCAAAGCTGGTTTTACCCCCCCCCCCCCCGCTGGGTCACGGGTGCCAGATAAGTTGCTCAGTAGTTAATCAAGATGTGTGTAATATTAAGATAACTTTTATTGCCAGTAAGGCCCCCCGTGGGTCGACTGGTTGCGTCCCCCTGCAATATACTTTATGTAATATGATTTGGACGTACTTATTTTTGTGTTTTCTCCATTTGTGGGGGTTAAAGTATTATCGTTCTGAGCCTGGGGTCTCCCTCCCATTAGGTGGGGGGTTCGACTCAAGAGATCAAATTTCCAGACTCTCCTGTTGATCCAGCCTAGTAAGGGGAGGTTGGCCCTTAGTGTCTGCATTTGGATGGCTGGCACACTGCAGTCACTCAGTTTCAAGTGTGCTTGCTTCGATGTATCAGTATGTTTCATTTCCCGGAATCTGGAATTTGATTATTCATCATCATCATCATCATCATCATCATCATCATCATCATCATCATCATCATCATCATCATCATCATCATCATCATCATCATCATTGAAATATGTTACCTCTTTTCAGGGGGGGTCACAGGTCAATGTACACCCTGTGGTGCGTCTAATATTGAGTACACATTACAAGACATGCGACAAATACGTAATATCTAACTATCTAACATAAGCATGGTGTATAATCATGTACAAACAATGAAAAGCGAATATATTATAGGCCCCATGAACAAAGTGCTTGTGAATAAACTATATTTCATTCAAAACGTTTTGTATGTGTCATCATATGCATGTAATTCTTATCGCATAGAGAAAAATGTAAAATGCGTGAAAAGAAAAAACCAAACGTCCTGAATAGACTCTTTATTATGTCTTGTGGGAAACAATGGCTCCTCCCTGAGCTTCTCTCTCTCTCTCTCTCTCTCTCTCTCTCTCTCTCTCTCTCTCTCTCTCTCTCTCTCTCTCTCTCATACTGTTTGAAGTTTCAGAGAGAAGCAAATGCTGGCTTCTATGAGTGAAAAAGCAAGTCACGGTGCTCATTTTACCTCGTGAATAGGAGAAATGGTAAGTACAATACAATTATATATACATATCACTCTATCTTACTTCTTTTTCCCCACCACTGGCTTTTCTGTTTATCTTTTTTTTCACTTGAATTTTCATGAACACTACATGGATTGCCTGTAATCTCGAAAAAAAGGAAAGAAAACACGCACACACACACACAAATAAATAAATAAATCCAGTTGACTTTGGTGCAAGTGTCACAGGTGAAGCTTGTACCAGGTCAAATGACATTCTCCTTCATCATGATGTCCACCTCTTCTCCTATGATCTTTCTTTTTGAAAGTAGTTTGCTGTATGCTCTTTGCTTGATTAGAGTATGTCTTTCAGTATCGAGGACTAAGTGTCACACTGTCCATGTGGTTTATCTTTGTTACGAAATAAATCAGCATACCCATCTGATACAGCATCAATGTCCTTGTATCCTGTCTTCTCCATGGCCCTCACACTCTTGACTTTGGTATCCATAATCAATACAACCTTTTCTTTGTATGTTGGTAGCAGCCAGGAATGTCCAAATGATGTCATCATCTTCTTCGGGTAGTCCACCACTCCATGTGCTTCTTGTGGTACGTCATGTCCAAGTATCATCTCATGGTTGATTCTGTCCACCACTAATACTCCCATGACTATGGCTCCATCCACTTCAACATGGGTGCATCCTTAGACATTGAGTTGGTATTCTGAGATGCTGTACACTCTTCCCGCAAGTTGTAGAACACTAACACGTCAAGTAGATCTGCATATCTTGTTTAACATGGCTTTCTGCAAGAGTGTCGTGCAGGCTAAGGTTTCAACTTTCATTGTTTTCAGTCATTATACCATTTCTCCAATCCTTTGTTAAAGTCATAAAACAAAGCACTCACCCCTTGGCTTAGAGCTTTGAATTGTTTGGTGTCCATTGTCTATTGTTGTTGAGCATTGTTACTGGTAAGGATTCTTTTGATTCCATTGATTCCCAACAGTCTTTTCAAATCATCTGCTGAACTTGTCTCCCTCAAATGCTGCCTCACACGTCTCCTCAGTACAGCCCACAGATGCTCGATGGGCCTCAAGTCTGGTGACTTAGCTGGCCACTGTAGACACATTATCCCCTGCTCTTCAAGAAATTTGAAACACATTAAAATACAGTTCTTGCCTGGAGAGTCTTGGCATGATGGTATCTTGATGGGTTTCCATGTAGGGGCTGGTGAGGGCTCCAATTTATAGGATTTGATCACCTTGGTCATTGATGCCACAAAAAACAGTTGCAAAATGACACTGGTTTGATCCAGTGCATGGCAGATTCTTGTGCCATTTTTGAGACAGGAACTTCAATTGTGTTGCTTCATCTTATGTAACCAAAATCTGTCACTTTTGTGAAATTGGCGTTACATAACTAACGTGAGGCTACATGGCTAAATTTCGAACCAACTATTTTGGCTGTATATAGCTGGCAAAAAATTTTAATCTACTTTATATTACAATATGAGTTTCTTTTTTTGACGAGTATACAATACCATCAACCTATCTATGCTAGCCAAGGGTGCTCTATTTATACACTCCACAATGTGTGATTTCATCATCGTGTTACATGGAGTGCTTACCTGTAGTTGCCATCAGTACATACAAGATGTATAAGAAAAATGTCCTTGCTATTTTAACTTTGCACAGGAGTATGACTGACATGTTCTCAGTTTTACTTTTCTGTAACAGGCACTGGCGCCATCTATCCTATCTTTTCTACTCTCCAGGAAACGACCTTTCAGCTAACAACCTCTTACTTCAATCAGTACAAATGCAATTTCTATTCTTAACTGTGCAAACTTGCACCATTCTGTTCACTATTACATGGGAATTCAACCATAGTATTTTCCTTTACTATAACATTCCAGTGTAATCAATATAGTAATATTTGCACACTCCACAGCCATGCATTTTTGTCATCATTCATTACCATCGAAATTTGATGAGTGGAGCTATGGTACAAGCATGTGGGAATACTACTTAGTCAGTGATAACATCCCAGCTGCATGATTGATTAGTGCTGGCATTTTATGTTCAACTTACATGACCTGATAATGATACGCAATAACTATTATGCTCGTATAATTAATACATCATGTTAACCTATTTCCCAAAATAAAGTTGGGGTACTTAACAACATGTATACACAATGGATCCATGCAAGATATATGGTAGAATTAAGTATTCCTCTGTGTCAGTTCAACATCCTGCAAAATACTAAGCGTAAAAGTTGATGCAGTGCTTACTTTGTTACCTTGTTGGTGATGCATATGTATGGTATTAGAGATTTGGCACTTTATTACCAGTTGCAATCGGATTGAACTAACGTTTGTTGTGAGAGGGATTTATATTCTCTCCTGCGAACCAACAGGTCCCAATTTTACTATTTGAAGGGCCAGACAATCAAATCGGTTTGTGATATATTTGAGTTGTCAAATGTAGCATCTCCACCAATGTTTTAAAAAAACTTGATAAAAGAAATAAACTTTAGATGACTCTGGTGTGGCTGTAAGGCAATCACACTTACACCGTACTGTCCACTTGTTTTGACGGTTCTGTAGCTTATGTATGCTGGGGAACAAAGACAATAAAATATATTTTCTGGTTTCATTTTGCACCAAATATTCTTGGCTCAACCTGACAGAAGTGCTCCAAATGAGGGGGCAAGGGCCAGAGATGGCAGATGCTGTTGGAGCTATCGATGGGACATCCCATGAATGTTTCAGACCTATGCCTGAACCACGATTGACCTTTCATAGTGGAAATCGAAATTTCACTCTATCAATACATCAGTCATTATAGACAACAACAGGAAAATAAGGTATATCAGGAGCTGGATTTTTATATCATGAAAAAGATTTTCAATGTTTTGCTTAATTGCCTCCAATCGGTCCAAATTTACACCTGATCTTTCTTGATGAAGGCCTTTTATTGACGGATAAAGGGTTCCTGAATTGATATCACACCATATCCAAAAGCTCATACGCCTCGAAAGCTTTATGATATATGCAATGCATGTCGTGTATTTAACTGTATGTTGAGCTCTCGTCGCATCATCTGTGTTGACCATTTCAACAATCACAAAAAAATACTGTGTCAAAGGAGCGTTGCATGAAGATGAAGAGACGTTACTTGAACCACCAAACTGTGTGCTGGGCTGATGCAGCTGAAAGAAGATACGTAAAAGGACAACTGAAACCATATTATTCTAAATTTATGGTATTGAATGCCAAGCAATGAGAATTACTTGTACATTATGGTTTTATATTAGCGGAAAAAAGTAATTGCAGATCAGAATCTTTAAATGCCAAATGAACGAACTAGAAACTATAGATCTGCAAACAAATCTCTCTGGGTGCAAAAATAGTATCTTATCAAGTAAATGAGCTCAGTATATTTCTCATTTGGTACCAGTTGGAAATATTCTGGCATGTATTGTGTTCAATGTTAATTTGGCTCATTTGCTAAAAAGAAAATACTACAACATTAGTTCATGGTTCATTAAATGCAGCTATATCATAAACCCATAATTTAAAACTGGTCTGGCATCTCCATCTATTATACTTTTGACAATTGTTGAAGATAAATTCTGTGCATTTACGTAATTTTCCTGAATTGCGATGCCACAACTTTGGTTCATGGTTCATTGGATTTGGCTGTGTCAAAAAAAAAACAAACAAACTTACAAAAACAAACAAACAAACAAAACAAAAAACAAAAGCAAAAAAAAAAAAAAAAAAAAAAAAAAAAAAAAAAAAAAAAAATTGAAGTTGGAATGACATCTTCATCTATAAGATATGCAAAAATTATATTGTGCATAGTGGTATCAATTGTAATGCTACAAGTCTGATTCAGCTGCATTGGGTGTGGTTATTTTACAAACCTATAAATTGAATTTTGAACCACACATATTTCTATAATAGTCTTGTAAGTATTCAAAATTTTCCTTTTTTTCAGTGTCCCAAGTTGGCATCATTTGAAATTATATAATTTTTGTTTACTGTGCATTAGATTTACTTCTTTTACAAACCGATATGTATGCATGTTGGAGTTTTGTGTCTCTCCTGTTTAGCTTGGAAGCTGGGGTGGATTAAAATTTTTTTTTTTTCCAAATTTGCATAAATTTGAATATCTAATCTTAAAAATAAGGGGCACAAGTTCATCACAGGTCCTATGTATCCGCATTTTTTCCAGATGTCATTCCTATGGCATCAGAGAAAAGCTATAAAGAACAGAAAAATGATAGGAAGGAAGAAAGAAGGATGGAAAAAAAGAAGGCAGAGAAAGAGATAGAGAGAGAAACAAAGAAAAATAGAAAGAAAGAAACAACGTATGGGACAGTCATAATTATGGGAAAAATGGATCAATAAATACAGCTGATAAAAAACATAACTTCATTAACCTAGTGATTTAGTACAAATAAATAAATAAATAAATAAATAAATAAATAAATAAATAAATAAATAAATAAATAAATAAATAAAATAAAATAAAATAAAAACATCCATTTTGACAGATAACATTGCCAAACGAGTTTTATGTGAGCTACGATGATCTACAAATATAAAGTTTATTTCAGCTTATACCGATGTGCCTTAGTGCTTTTTGTGGACATAGCCATTAAAACGTGGCAGTGGTTTAACTAAGCGTAATGGGACAAGGTCATTTTATTTCCTTTTTGGGAAACAATCTGAGCCATTCAGGAATCAAAATTACTGGATTACGTCGATCCATTTGCGAATTTTGCATAATGTAACTAATATCAATTTCGACCAGGAACTGGCCACATGAAGTCCTAAGTAAGGTGTGGGGAAGTCCCTGCAAGGATGATGGTGATATGCGTAAAGCACTAGCAGCAAGAAATAAAATTAGGACTGGATAATCTGAAAAAAAAAACACATGGAATAAAAATCACGTCAGATATTTAAAAGTTCAGAGGGCTAAAGGAAATTTTTGTACAGGATATAGGTAAATATTTATCTTTTCATACTGTGTACAAAGCAAAATTAATTTACAGTATGTCGTACTGAAGCTAGGTAAACTTTATATGTAGTTACGTTATGCAGGCATACAACATGCCCCTAGGTTAAGCTGAAGTGACAATAGTACTTCTTTGTGATATTGGTCATAATGTAATAAGAAACTATAAATGAAACACGAGAATATAAAGATGCACAACAAATTAAGTAACAGGCAAATTCCTTTCATTAGCGTAGTATTTCAGTTTTGATATGATGAATCCTGCTTCCAATCTTGTATGTGCATGGTTGTGTTCCTCCCCGGACCATATACACCATCTAGCCATCAAAAGGAGCTACTGTAAAGTACTGACACAAAAATATCATTCATGTACAGCAAAGGCGTACCACATAAGAAGGAACAGTGATTTGATAATGACAAAGTGAGATACAGAAACTTAATGATAAATTACCTTCGGATAAGCCTTTGTCTCTTAAAACATTCATCATGCTAACAGCAAACTTTCTTTCCATACATTTTGTTATTTACATACAGTTTCATAAAATCTTTCTCTGCCT
Organism: Hermodice carunculata; assembly: GCA_964020975.1. NCBI lineage: Eukaryota > Metazoa > Annelida > Polychaeta > Eunicida > Amphinomidae > Hermodice > Hermodice carunculata. The sequence continues at coordinate 65,923,286 of OZ026623.1, forward strand.
GAATTTTAAACATATTTCAACTGTGCTATGAAACTGCATAGAAATGACCAGTCAGCGATCATAACACTCAATACTGCTTGAGTCTGGCCATGGTACCTTTAAGGCTTCGATAAATTGGAACGGGTGATCCATTTTTATTCTGTGACTGGAGACACTGCAGCAATGATGTTTCGATGTATAACTTGCCGTGAATCCAACCTTGTAATTGACCTTACTTGCTTTTAATTTCATGCTCGCAGACATAAAGAGAAACGTATAATAATGTAATGTAATATAATGTTATGTTATGTAATATGATATAATATGATATAATGTAATATGATGTAATATAATAAAATATAATATAATATAATATAATACGGGCACGATCCACTGGAATAGGATTCTGCAAGCAATCTTTTGTACTAACAACAGGTTATAATTAAGTTTTCCCATAGCTTTGGTTGACAGATGCAGGCTCGTATAAAACAGATGTATGAGTGTATTTCAACCAAACGTGCAAGGGGTGTTACTTAAGGCAGAAGCCTATTGGTAATTGATCATAAAATTCTCTGAACTTAAACAAGCAGCTTCTGTGTAGATAAATGCAACAGGTCCAGGACTATCAGACAATGAATATGACAGTAGTATATCATGGTGTTTGCCCAAATGGGTGGTTGGGCAAACTGAAGTGGTGGCAATCACCAGCAATTTTAGCTACATTGCTACTTCCTATCCAGCTTATGGATCCGTCGCAACCGACAACAAAAACAGGCAACTTATATACGATGGACAATGCAGCCCACAGATGGCAGTCAGAATTCGGTCAAATTATTGACTTACGTTAGAGAACATAAGGTAGAAAAGAAAACTACAATATAAATACATGTATAAAAGTTTTTTTTTTCTACGAATTAGTCTAAAGACACATGCCAAGTTCCAAGGATATTTTACAGTGACCCAATACATTTACACTTTTTGAATACATTTTGTTGTGTGAAGTACAATGCTTAGAACTGAAAAATGATATTTGAAGCTTGTTCGTGTTTAAAAAAAATCACACAATAGAAAAAAATCTAAAAGTGTGTTAATTGTTACATAATCCTAAACTATTCCATTTAAACTTCCGTCAGAGATCTCAATACCGTTGGTGTGATCTGGAAAGCATTGGTGTCAACGCTGAGCAGGCATGTATAAAGCACTCAAGTATTTTTCAATACTCATGTCTTTAGTTAAGCTGAGATACTTCCAAATATGAATAGGTGCCCATCAATGTTATAAGAGAAAAACTTATAGAGTAATAGAATATATAATGCGCTATCATAGCGTGATATTTCTGAGTGATATGGTTTGGGAATAAATGCTCCCTTCCTTAGCATACCAGTAGTGATTGTTAGGCTGGCGATGAGAAGTCAGCAATCGAACAACTTGTTGAGATTTTGCAAAACCTCCATTACCATCCCATCCCTTTCACAAAGTTTAGGTTTTGTGCCATCATACGTTTATTGCAAAATTTTATGCAAGAGCCAACAGAGGTTACGTGTCTCCACAGAATATATGATATATGTCCATATTGTAGCCTTGCCATTGAACAACCTCTGATTTTCTAATGGACGTCTCCACAACAGCCAAATTAATCAAATGACATCCCTATTATACTCGATTCCACAGTTGGCATATAGCTAATACTGATTTTGTTCTTGTTCTGTCTGTTGCGATTCTCGTGAGTCAGAAATTTGAACATTACAGGCATGAACTGACCTTTTTTCTGAGACAGTTGCACAAGATACGTCAGGGCTAATCATATGAATGGCATAACCCAACAAAAGCATGGAAATGGGTATGGTTCTCCTTACCACAACAAAGGCCCAAACTTGTGGAAGAACCCTTAGAATAGGCTTGGCATATGGGCATAATTAATACTCCTGACAATCTTACATCCCATCCTGAGCCAAGGTCACGTAGAATGAACTCCCTAGCAATGACCCATCCCTTTTCCAGTTTTGATGGAACTGGAGACTTTTTGCCTGCAAAACATATTCACATTGCGTTATGTTGAACGGCGATTGCAGCGCGCCTCCCATTATCAGGATTGCATAAGCAAACTGAATACGTCTTGGTAGGCAAGAAACTTCCATGTATGTGCATCACTGTAACATTATTGCCTTTGCCCTGGTGCCTTCTGTTAACCTCTGTGACAGATTTTAGTTTTGGATCAAAAACATCTCTAGGAAACCAATAGAGTAATTTATTCATATGTAATAATGCACAGTCTTATCGCCAATACAATGTTGAAACTATTGGATTTTTCAAAACATGTAAGATGTTCCACTTTGTCGTGTTCTAATTTTTAAGCTCTAAATCATCCATGGAGTGCACTTAGTTCATCAGTCTCGGGACTTTCGTGTCTGCTGTTACATCATCATGATCATCCTCTATGAAGAACGCCCATCTGGCATTGTGTATGCTGCTTTGACCATACATCTCTCTCTCTCTCTCTCTCTCTCTCTCTCTCTCTCTCTCTCTCTCTCTCTCTTTCTCTCTCTCTCTCTCTCTCTCTCTCACTATCATTCTCTCTGTCTTGCAATGTAATAAGTTACTTCACAAAATGCAAAGAAACAAATCAGGATACAGTGTTGTCAACACAAAGCTAAGCAGCAGTTAATCTCTCAAGCCAACAATTACAGAAAGAAAACGCTAGTTCTGCAAATTATATATATATATATATATATATATATATATATATATATATATATATATATATATATATATATATATATATATATATATATATATATGTATGTATATATATATGTATATATATATATATATATATATATGTATATATATATATATATATATATTTATTTATTTATTTATTCATTTATTTATTTATTTATAATGTATATGTGTGTGAGTGTGTAAAGCTCAAAGAAATGTTGAGAAATATAATCAGCATGCAAATTGTACAGTTTACATTTATTTACAACTGTAGGTTACATATATTGGATAAATAGTGAACTACACTTATTTTTAGAGAAACAGAAGCGATGGGTGAACAGAATGACATCCAAATTAGGACCCAACTTGCGTAGAATGATATTTGTAACATTAATTTTTTTTTAAATCAAGGAAAAATGTCTTCCAGGCTACTCCCACACAAGTACTGTATGCCTGGCCAACTTTTCTTTTTGGTATATTGCTATCCATTTCCTCATATTCCATTTTCTTTGCTTATTGTGGTATGTCAATTTTTTCTCCCTTTTTTTCTGATATGACCACAGGCAGTCCAAGACACTGGTGTATGGCAAAATGGTAATCCATGCCTTTAATAGTGTCGCTGTTTGATCTAAGATGAGGAAAAATGACTGAGCAGCTCCATTGATTACTATTCTCACTCAAGCAAACTGTGTTACATCAAACCCATCTTGTTCAAGCAGCATCATGTTCAAACAATGTTGCTTGGGTCAAAGTGATCGAACCTTCAGTTCACATGGCTAATCCACTTTCGAGTTCTCTTTTGAAGCTGTCATTGTTGCGTGGGAAACCACACTGGCAAACCTATAAGTCTGGCCGTCATTGATGAAATTCGGATAAATAACTGCTTTAGTCGCCAATAGATATAACAGTATGTAGGAGAGATTTGGACTGACACGTCTTTGATGTATTGCTATCAAAACTAACCTCGGTTTCAGAACAGTATTGTCATTATGGCCAATAATGTACGAAAAAGGGCCTCAAATCTTTCAAACCCGATTTTTTAAAACGAAACTTTCTATTTATCAATAAATTTTGTAGAAAGCGGCATGCAAGAGCTATTTGATCGATCTGCTTCAAGATGGATTCGTATGTTTTGTTTTCAATAATTCCAAGACTTCGTGGTGTACAAAACGAACTAACTGTTAATGTTTAAAATTAGAAGAGAAAAATTAGACCCTTATCTTTTACATGGATTGCGAAGCACACTTTTTTCTAACAAAATTATATCTCTACGATCAACAAAATGCAATGTTTTGTGGGTGAAATGAGAAACATATTTCATCTCTACTGAGTCCATCACCATTGCACATGGCTCAATACCTCGTTACCTTGAATGCTTATGACATTCTCAATGCTGGGACATCTGAGTGAATATCCTATTCCTTACATTTGTGCAGTTACCATTTTGATGTAGTTCACTGTCGATGCCCAGGGTGATTGTTTTCTTCATGGCCACATGGCGACCTAGCCATGTGAACAGCCTCTGATTTCCCAATGGATGTCTCCACACCAGTCAATTGATCGAATGACATCTCTGGTATATTGTACTCCACAGATGTCATAAACCTGACGCTGACGGGTTTTTTCCCTTCTTTGTTTGCTGTGGTTCTCGTGTGTGGGAAATTTGAACATAACAGGCGTGAACTTACCTTTTTCTTTCAATAGTTACAGAAAAAACATTTGGCATAAGGACAAGGGGCTTGTTTGCAAACTTCCCTGCTTCCTCGCAAAATTGTGGGTCTGTTTTTGCACAGCCCTTGAATTTTCACTCCAAGCTATTCACAGAACACTATGGGGATGTGTCGGTCATGCGTACCTTTGCAGAAACATGGTGGTAGGTCAATTTCAGCATATTGGGAAATATGCAAAGTCACTGAACTGTATCAGCTCTTTGTGGTTTTCTGATTGTATTTCCTAGCTCCGTATTGCAATGGTCGATGGCTGATGAATACATCATATGAAATATTTTCATATTTGGAAAGAATAGGGATATAATCATCTGCACTACTACCGCTGTGGCTCTGATTGATGGTTGATGTGATTTCAAAAACAGTGTTTGCGCTTGCAAAATAAATGTATAGGTCCAGGGAGTACATTTCTTCAACCATACCAGCATGTCGACTGTTGCACACTTTGTCACAAGCACCATGCAAAAGATACAATTTCCCAAGCTTAAAACCGTTATTGGTCTAAAGTTGATGTTGTGTGCTTGTTAAGACACAACCGTTTAAAAAAATGCTCAATAGCAATGGCACACCTTTTGCCCACTCTGTCAGTAGATGCAAATTCTTGATGGTCAATGGATTTTCAGCATTATCAGTAAAATTTTCTGTGCAGTGAGACACCATGTTGGTCAGAATAATTAAGGGAAAAAATACATCAACTTTTGCCCTTGATGAACATTCCTTTCATGTTTGTTTAGCTTCAATAAAGTCTTGCGTCTCTGTGGATGACCAGGTTTGTCAGTTTTCGAATCCTAAGATAATTTGGTTCAATAAAATTGGTGTGACTAATCTGACAAGAGTGACTTTTAAGCGCTTCATTCAGCAATTGTCCAAGTTCATCTCTCTCAAAATTCAAATTCAAAATTATATGGTGCCTCCACAAACAAAGTAAGTCTTGGGACAGGCCCACAATACGTATGCCAGAAACCATTAAATATAAAGAATCCTTTATTTGATTTAAAACAGCAGTACTTATAATAACATCTAGCACTAATGGATCATGGATTTGATTCGTTGTATGTATCAATGCATCAGAAATTTGACTTCCTGCCATCACTCTTGCTCCATACCGGTTTGCACATTCGATAAGTTGACATCTTTGCCAAATTGTTGGCCTGCTTAGTATAGTTTTTTGTCTGTCTTTTGTTGACTGCTCAAGTACGTTTGAAAGTTCTGCCTACACAGTAACATTTTTTCTGCAGTTCTAGTCCTTGAAAACAGTTAGCTATCATCCTTAAATATTTCATTCCGTTCCAAATGGGTAGTCCAACAGAAAAGGGACTGGTGCCTACGTTTTGTTCAGTCCATACAATTTACAATCAAAGTTGGACCTTGTAGAAAAAGGTTTATCAGGATGGACCTTATAGCGGCTTGCACAAACTTGTCTCAGAGTGTTGTCTCTTAATAATGGTGTTTGAATCAAAAGATCATGAATGCAATTAACGTTACAAGAGTCAGTTTGTCCACAGAGTCTTTTTTTATACAAAAAAGTTCTTTTAAATAACAAAAAGAAATTATAATTATTTTGCTTGTGAGCTGGAGGCTCGCAAATGTTGACTACAGCCAGCTGGAAACCTCGTCAGACGAAAAGTAAAATCTAAAATCAGGAGTATTTTCTGTTCAATCCCCAGATTTGATCAAACAATATACTGCTACAGTCTAATGATTAAGGGACAGAGTAGTTAAATGTACCATTTTGTACCTGTAAGGTAGACAATTGTGTGTAAGCAAACAGAGGGAAACTAAGAGCAAGTGAAATACTGCATGGCCTAGTCTACATTGCCTACTTAATAAAGATATATTTAGGTAAAGTTCGCAACAATGAAGCAAAGGACTGACACAAAATGAAATCTATATTGACTAGTTATTAAAGCATTGGCAAAGATGATGTAAGTAATGTTTGTATAATGACAGAAAATTGTCACTGTTGCCCAGCAAGGGGACAGATATTTTTGCAGAAAATTGATGTGCACTTCCTTATGATAAATGAAATAATAAGTATTAATTATTGATAACGCCTAAATAAAAACATGTCAAAATAATGCCCTCCCCCCTTAAAAAATCACATGGAAGAAATTAACTTAACTTTTTTTTTTTAGAAAACAAGCCCCATATATGCCTGTTTGTATTTAATGATCACTTTGGGGCTATGTCCAAGACAGTTTAATTAGAAATGGGCCCTTTGCTAACCCTACCATAGATTTGAGACAAATTGACAATGCAAGTTTAACTTGATTGCTTTGATTATGTTTGACAACATATAATACAAAATATACAACATCTGATACCTTCAAGAGGCCTCAACGTGGGAGTTCTGGATACCATCATTTACTTTTTATGCCCACATTTTCAGTATGTATTAATATCTCGTTGAGGACACGCCAAAGATAATGCTTGTCCTACTTAAGCCATGTCCATCAGTTGCAACATATTACATTAATTTTGATCACGCACATGGATGGTCAGCATAACAATTCAACTTCAACCTTGTTAGGTGTGAAATCTGTTTTTTTAATCGGTATTAGAAGATGAATGTTGATGTTCTGGTAGCTTTTGAATGTCTTTGCTGTCATTTTTGGGTTAAAATTTATGAAATATGTGAAGTTTCTTATAAATTATTTACATGCTTGCATCAGATGATAAACTTAGAATACATTTACCTATATTTCTATAATATAGAAAATTGCCATAATGTTCTATTCCTGGAGAGGATGCATATTCATATACTCTTGTGTATGTTTAAAGTTTTGAACTTCTTCCTGTCGTGTTGAATAAAAAAATGTTCAATTTCCATGGGATTCATTCTTGGCGAAAATGGTGTGAAGTACTGGTCAATTGATGTGCGATGTACATGTAGCTGTGGAAATATACTTTCCTGCAGTTATCTCGTGTTGTAATTAGCAGTGGAGATTTTCACGTGATTTGGAGGACAAAAAACGGTTTTACACATTACTCAGAACATATGGGTGAATGCGGGAAGTTTTGACTATTGTCTGGGTGTACACACAGGAAGTAACTTGGATTTGCTCACTGATGCAAAAAAGAGAATAAATCAAGATATTCTTCTTTAATTCTCTGGTTGATATTCCTAATTGCGTCCTTATAAAATATATTAGCTTTTCACACTGTCTCTCAAGTTTGAATGTTATAAGCAGAAATAACGAAAACACTTATTTTTACTTAGCACATAGAAGCGAATGGTGCACCCACTGGCTAGTAAAACAGACTGTAATGAAGGTGTACAAGGTGTGCATCTTACTTTGAAGGTTTTGCTGATGCTGTTTTAAAAACAAACACAAATACAAAGCATACTATCATATGGTGAAAATGGATGCATTAAACATAAGGCTAATGTTTACAATTTTCATATTGAATACTTTTGTCTCTTACACTTCAATGTCATTCACTGCAAACAGCTGTATGAATCAATTACGTATTGGTTATAACATTGCCAACAGTCCGAAGGCTGATTTATCTGGGCAAGGTTCACGTGCAATGGTCGAGCCTTTAGAGAAGACCATTGGACGTGATCCACATTCTGATGAGTCAGCCATCTGAATCTAGCCAATCCTATTACTTAATTACTGCCAGGCATTGGATTTACTGTAGCCAATCCTATAACTTGCTTATTGTTGCGCACGCAATACTCGTAAGACATGTCCCCATGCACAGTTGCCTCAGGGTGTTATTTTTGTTGTTTTTTTTCAGCGTAATTAAGTGACTGTCAATCAGATATCGGTCCCCAGGAATACGATATGCAAAATATCGGACTCTCCTGAGCACTGACAATCAAAGCGTTTTTGCTGCAAGGAATAAAAACTTTAATATCGAAGTTCGAAATTCAGTACATGTTAAAGACCTTTCACATTATGAAAAGGCCATTAACATGAACATCACTAGACATGACAGGAAGACTTGAATATCTACCAAAATTACCAGTCCAGGCCCCTGTGCACACCTGCAGCAGAGTGTTGCACCGGAACAACATTTTCACTGCTAGTTACCTACGCCAGTTAGACAAGGGGTGACAAAGACAAAAAGGTGTCCATGGATATGGAGCATGTGACCGTGTGGCCCCTCTCACTCCCTGGCTTCAGTTAATTGTTTGGTGTCTGGTGTTATGAATCTGTTAAACATTGAAGAAAGATGACAGTGTTATCAAATAGCAACACAATAATTATATAAAAACATAAATTCATTTTACTTCCAAAGAGGACCCACAATCAACGTGAAGATTTCCTGAAAATGCCGTAATAGTACGCTAGGGTAAGGGTCTTATGACAGTCTGATTTTAGTATTTGTATGGCATCCCGTCCCCAAGCCCATGATCTTGCTATCATGCATCAAGCTGCAGGAGCGACTACTCCTCCTTTACATTGAAATTGTAAATTTTCTCAAATAAGTTGCCTGTTGTATATGAAGGGGAGATGATTCCACAGTTTTGCTCTCATATATCGTACAGATTAAGGTCACAAGTAACTGAATTAAATTGGTATTTCCAAAAGGGAAGTGTCTCTTAGATTTTTTTACGTTATCACGCATTTTGGAGGATCACATAAGATTGGAGGGCTGATTCTGCTGACAAGTTTGAATACTTCAATAGCCAACTTTGAATGGAGTAAACGCACTGTGCATTTCCCCAGCCCACTGTTACTGATCCTTGTATGTAGCCATGCACTGTTAAAGATTACCAGTGGTGTCCTTTCTTGAATTGTTTCCATATTCTTTGAAGTACCTATGCTGCAAAAGTTCCAGATGACAGGAGAGCACTGAAAATTGATATGAAAAAGCCAGCTAGCTACTTAGGAGTGTCTAAAACCCTACATTTCACAAAATTTGATAGACGAGAGACCTTTAACTAATTTTTAACACATGTTTATCAATTTTTAAATCACAATTAATAAATAAGCACAGCGGAGTTACATTGTCCAGATTTCAATACTATGTGTGCTTTTGAACTAACAGTTTGTCAACATACACGGCACTTTGGGGGTTAGCCACGCATGTAGTTGGTCCAAACCACTGTACAGTCAGTAATTTCAGTACAGAAGTAACCTTATTGGAGTTTTCAGCTTTATAACTGACAGAATTATATTTTTGCATGATAACGCAATGCACATTCAAATTCGTAGTTAATATTGCTCATGACGTCAAGTAGGCTGGACCCCTGACATGCGCCTCAAACAGTCTGCAACCCGGCACTGTGCCCATTCTCGGTTTTAAGCCCTTTGCTTCCTGTTTGAGGAAACTGACGACTACGTTTGAAGCACTGATAGAGACCCCATAACTCCCAACTTCGGAACCAGTAGGTAATGGAGTACCTTTTCAAACGCTTCTGATATGTCCATTAGAGCAGCCCAAGTTACCCTGTTGTTGTCTCCAGCAATTTTGCAGTCCTTCACATATATTTAAGCAGTGTATTGGAGCAGCGATAACGTCCTCTCTGCGCAGACAGGCAAACTGATATAATATGATCAGAGTACAATCCTGGGTGATTGGCCATGACTGACTAGAATATTTGGTGACAAGCAAGGACGTATACTATGTGTACAGTAAATATTTTTCTGAAAAAAAAAAAATGTTTTTACACATTGGGACCACAGAAGCATGCTTGAGCTTATTTAGGAATATGTTAGCTGAGATTATCTGATTTATTAGAATTGTGCTGGAGTCAGTAATGACATCTGAAGACATTTTGACAAGTTTTTGAAGATATCCCATGAAAGCTTGTTATTTTGTCAGGATTCAGACCTTTGGCTTTCATAATTATCGTTCCATGTTCTGCGGTTTTAAAGAGAAAAGACCGATTACCTAGGTCTTATAGAAGAACATTAGATTAATTTGAGCCTGTTGGTGATAAAATCGGTTTAATAGAGGGTGAACGCCTATTGCGGTTTGGACTATCTGTTCACTTACCAACAAAGTATTTTTAATTGCGTGTCTCCGTAGAGCCGTGCATTTGTTTCTATGATGTTTCAGCTGAGCTTTTAGGAGGGTGAGGCATCCATCGTCCGTCTGTCGTCCATCGTCGTCCGTTGTCGTCGTCCATTCACAATTCACATTTTGGACTTCTCCTCGAAAACCGTCAGCCAGATCCACTTCAAACTTGGTTGGGATGTAACTTGGGTGGGTGTCTACCAAGTTTGTTCAAATGATCACGGCCCAGTGATTTTTGGATTTTTAATGACTTTTTTTTTTTTTTTTTTGTTCTTTTGGGGGCAAATCTTAAACAATCTACTTCTCCAAAATCGCTTCGCCAGGAGGCGGTGCAATTTTTTTTTTCTATTTTGTTTGTGATTTTTTGTGTGTTATAGCTATTTTTGACTTCGTCTCCAGAACCGTCACTCAGATTAAGCTGCAACATGGTGGATATGTTCCTTGCAGAAGGGTCAAACAAAATTGTTCACTATGTGGGAATGCTGGAGATTTCTGATTTTTAACCAATTTTTTTCCATTCGGGTACTTATCGGTCAATGCAGCTTTCCCATTGATTACTATGGAAGTCAATGAGCATTCTAATGCTAATTGACATTTTCGACTTCTCCTCCAAAACCGTCGTTCAGATTACCTTCAAACGTGGTGGCAATGTACCCTGGGTAGGTTTCTACCAGGTTTGAACAAATGGTTATGCTCCAGTGGTTTTTTTATTTTTAATGATTTTTTTGGTTCTTTTTATGGACAAATTGTAAAAAATCGTCTTCTCCGAAACCGTTTATCCAATTGCTTTGATATCACACATTAAAACACCTAGGGACTCCTTGTTCTTAATTTGTTGACCCAGTGGCGCTGCAAATTTATTTCTAATTTTTTATAATTTTTTTGTGTTAGAGCTATCCTCGACTTCTTCGCCAGAACCGTCACTCAGATTAAACTTAAACGTGTTGGATATGTTCCTTGTTGAAGGGTCAAACAATGTCGTTTACTATGTGGCAATGCTGCGGATTCGTGATGTTTAACGATTTTTTCAATTTGGCTACTGTTCGGTAAATGCACCTTTCCTATTGATTACTATGTAAGTCAATAGACATTCTAATTTTAACATTTTCGACTTTTTCTCCAAAACCATCATCCAGATTTACTTCAAACTTGGTGGGGATGTACCTAGTCCACAATGATTTACATTTTCGACTTTTACATTTTATATTTTCGACTTTTTCTCCAAAACCATCATCCAGATATACTTCAAACTTGGTGGGGATGTACCTCGGGTAGGTGTCTACCAGGTTTGTTCCAATGGTCATGTTCCAATGAATTTTTGTTTTTTATGATTTTTTTTTTCAAAAATCTTAACACAAGTTTTAATAGGAAAGTTTAACATGGGAATTTCTTGTAATGGTTATAACTTAAATAATTTAGCCAGATTTACTTCAAACTTGGTTGGGGATGTGCCTTGGGTGGATCTCTACCAAGTTTTGTTCAAACTGTCACACTCTATTGATTTTTGGAATTTTTATGATTTTTTTGGGGTTTTTTTCTGTTTTTTTTTTGTTTTTGTTTTTGTTTTTTAGGGGGGCAAACCTTAAAAACTCTTCTCCTCTGAAACCGCTCACCCAAGTGCTTTGATATCGTACTTAGGCACTCCCAGGGACACCTAGTTCCCAATTTGTTCACCAAGTGGCGCAGCAACTTTTTCTAATTTTTTAATGATTTTTTTGTATGGTTTTGCTATTTTTCACTTGTTCACAGAACCATCACTCAGATTAAGCTGAAATGTGATGGATATGTTATTGTGAAAGGGTCAAAGAAAGTTGTTTACTAGGTGGCACTGCTTTGGATTCTTGACTTTTAAGGATTTTCAGTTCGGGTACTTATTAGTCAATGCTGCTTTCCTATTGATTACTATGTAAGTCAATGGGCATTCTTATGCTAATTCACAGGACAACTGACATGGAATTTACTGTTCACTTGATAACTTGAGATCTGTTTTGAGTTATTACTGTGATGCTGTACATGTTAATGTTTCTGTATGAAGGTCATGCTTAGACAGTACATGAATGATATTGACCTCGTTTCTGGGGTCACAGTGCAACATACATGAACTTTGCTCTTCATTATAACTTGAGAACTACTTGAAGCTTGATGTTGCATATGTTAGTGTTCGTCTATAAAGGTCAGACTTACTCAGAACATGGGTGACCTTGATCCTTTCCCAAGTTCATAGAGCTGCAAGTGTGATGAATTTCAAGATCAGCTGAGCATGGGCTGTTCACACAGCCCTCTTGTTTCAACCCTTATGTTTAAAAATATTAAAAAAGTGTCTTTGTCAAATAGAAGTCTCTTATTAAGTTTGCATGGACAAAGGGTGTCACGTGCATGTGCTTATTTCTTTTGTTTATCGAAGCACGTTCATTTATTATATCACAGTACGTTTTTTTAAAAAAAGCCCAGTAGCCATCTTCAGCAGGGAGTACATTTCCAACTGTTACCAAAGACGCTTGTGCAGTGTCGGAAACAAAATCATCTGAAACCAAATGGTTGTGACTACCGTCATTGATGTCAGACCTTATAGGTATGTGTTCTGCATGCAGAAAGGTATAGATAAAATTAAAGCATTCACTCAAAGCAAGGTAATGGTGTGTGATGCAAAAAGCAGGTTAGGTCGGTTCGTAAGATTTGATACAGTAAAAAATTACACGAACAGAAAGCCATATCAAGAACGTTTGTCACTTCCTGTGTAAAGGTAAAGTCATGTATACGGTGTGACTTATAACAAGAAAAATGAGCCATTTTGGAAACCCCTTTTAGATTTTCACGCATATTGTTGCAATATTAGATGTACATACATCAAAAACATGAGAAGGGAAATCTACTTGTACATATACTAAACGGCCAACTCTTCTTTCAGTTTTGTCTCTTCTGTATAGCATGGAGACTTCAACCTTTAGTTGATCCTGTGTGAAAGACAAATCCGTCTCGCTTTCATTGACATTTGTTATATCCAAAAGTCTGTCTTATATAATTTCAAAGACACTGCAAAGGTATACCGTATAAAGTTCATTTGGGGTGATCTTTTATTATGTTTCGTCTGTGTGTATCCCTCACACATGTGCAGATCATTGTGACAACCAGAAGTACCGACACTCTCAAAAGTAGAGTTGACAGGGTCCGAATAGTGCATAGTATCGAAAAATTAATCATCAAAATGAAAAACATTATATGTATCATGAAATATATTAATAGTGCGTACACCGGAATTAAAGATTGAGTGAAAATTGCGAACTATGTATCTCTTGACAGATGCTGCCTCGAGACACCTGCTGCCAATGGGTTAATTCCTCCTTGATAATACCAATGCATGTCCAATTAAACTGTACGCATACCTCACAAAGGATTCGGTATCAGCTACCTTGAACTGGTTTATAGCAAAGTCCACAAGGGTTTCGTATGGGGCGCAGTTGTGCATGGATATCCATACTTAAAAGCAGATTTGTGGGAGCAAGCAAGCTCATTTTCCCGGTTGGATAAAAAGCAAAATTTTGGAGAGTGGAACCTCGTTTATCCGAACACTTTTTAACCCCTGTAAACTGTTCCGATTAATGAAGCATCTGGATTACTGACTCACTAATACTTGAAATGATCAATTCTGTTCCAGGAGAAGTGTTCAGATTAATGACACATTCTGATTAATGGGGTCCGTATTAATGAAGTTCCACAGTAATTGTAAACTGTTTACGAACAATCATTACAGTGTCTGTTGTTTGCACAGGCAACTTTGTAGTACATATATATACCTAGCTTGTTACCAGTGGGTGGAAGTCCTGCACTCAACTGTCTGGTAAAAACCATGCACTCTTTGTTGACAAAGTTCATGTTTTGCGAAAAAACAGTATTGACCGGAATATGGTAAAATAAGTTGTGAAATCAACACAGCCCATGCCACCCATGCCATGTACTTGTATTTCCGTCTCCTTTTAGTCCTTGACCAAGTGTTGAGAGTGCCAATAGAATATCTAAATCTTACAAACTCCATATTTTCCTATCAATTAAGTCTTGACTGGTGATCCCAGTATACGTATGAAAATCTGAACCCACTTTATCTGAATGTAACACCACAAATAATTGCAAAAATTGAGAAAATCCCTCAGCTGACAGTTGACAGACTGTAAATTGCTAATTGGTCATGTAAGCAATTGAATGGAAAAATAAATATAAACCGCCAAATGAGATATAAGGCTTGCGGAAAGAGCTGTTTTGTCATGTGCAAATAAGATGTAGTTTCCACATGTTTCCCCTAAACTTTGTAATGTCAAATATGAACTGAATTAAATTTTAATAACACATACTGATATCATTATATGGTGAACACCATAAAACATACATGTAACATGCAATAATTAATCCATTGACATGAACATTATCTAAAAGATTATACAATGCGACATTGTGTATGTATGTAAGTATGTATGTATGTCTGTATGCATGTATGTATGTATATATGTGTGTATGTACGTGCATGCATATCTGCGTGCGTGTGTGTGTGCGTGCGTGTGTGTGTGTAAGTTTCGCTTTACGGAGCTATTTAAGATAAATTCTGCGATGGGAAATGGTGGTTGCAAGAATGCTTTTTTTTCTTTCGAGCATCTGACCTCCTCAACTACTTCTTTCCAAGCCCAATGGATTGCTCATGAAAGTGCAACTGTATTACTGTATACGTGCTAATTTTCGCGTCGTACTAATTTTCGCGTTTGTTTTGTGAGTTAGCATAAATGCAAAATTCAAAACTCGCTAAAATTTCCGGGACCCAAATGATGTGATGATGTAATATTGGGATCACCATTTACGCATCATATTTCAAGAAAATGACAAATACTTACCTATGTTATATATTTTCGACGTTTTATTGAATCTAAATGTAAAATTCACTATGATAAAGAGTCGAATGTGATTTAAAAAGTTTTATCTAAAAAAACAAACTTGACAAGTACAAACTAGGGGCCTACTAGCCCCGAGAGATGCAGTGTAGGGGAAGTCCTATGGAGCTAGGGGCCTACTAATCTTTGTATTGATTACCAGTAACCATGTAACAGTCTGAACAAACTAATTTTTGCCCTGAGGCAAAATCGCGAAATTAAATACTCGCGACAGCAGTCTAATCAAAAAAATGCAAAACTAAGTAAACAGGAAAATTATTACGTGTACAATATTTCCACTGGATGTGCTACCGTGGTGTTTTATAAACATGTTATAAAGTATTGAAAATATATCATTGGAGTGTATATCAAACAACGTAGGTGAAAAAGCCGCCAATATTATATCCATTATATTACTTAAGTTCTGATTGTTAATTTTGGGAGCTGAAACCATCTGCCATTTATACTTATCTGTCATTCATCATGCTTCTGATGGCTGGTTTGCTATATTGCCAGCTCACTCTCAAACCACTATCTCAGCAGTAAAAGTTGTAACAGTTAAATCTTATAAAAGTGGCTCAAAACGTATTGGACACCTCATGATGATTATGTCTGTTATTTTTTGCGCGGAACACATGTTGCATGACTAATGCTAATCGTGAAATAAAGTACCTTTTCCAGAAAAGAAAATTAAATTTCTGATTACTGAAAACCTCTAAGGTTTGAGAGAAAGCTTCGTAGTGCTAAGAAAAGCCCAGGAACATACAGCTTCAGAGGTTACTACTGTTCAGTGCTTAGCACTTCCTGTAACTGTCTCCTAGACATTGTTTCAAAATGACACCAACAGAATCATGATCTACTGCTATTTCTGCTTGATAGTGAAATATTTGATCCGTAAATATAATATTAATATGCTTAAAATGTCTGCACACGCCTTGAATTTGCACTTGGGAAACATGTCAGTGCAGCCTTACTTTTGAGAGGTGTCAGTACTTTTCCTTCGCAATATGTTATTTGCTCACGAAAATGAAGCCAGTAACATTATATGTCAGATGCCTTTAGTCATAGCTTTTCTATCGAAATATTGGACCTGGATTGTTTACACAGATGGATAAGATGATCGCGTTACGCTGTTTTTAAGAACATTTTCGAAAACATGTGGCTGTTATTGCGCAGTAGACGGTACACACCCATCGATGTTTATTGTCAGTATCGCCCAATTGGTGAGCCTTTGTTCCCACCAGAAAACTGGTGAAGAAATATACCGTGTTTAGCACGCTGGAATGTCTTTTGTACATATAACAGATAAAAACGTGCCAGTTTGCCTGTTTTAACATTTTTGAGATGCATATGAGTACATTATGTCAATATTGGACATTAAGCGACAGGTGCTATTTCCACGGCGAAATGTCAAATTTGGGCAAATAAAAAGCCATACTAACGAAAGCCAAGACAGACCCAGTGCTCCACAAGGCATTGGAGTGCTGAAAGTGACGCTTATCAGCTCTTTTGAAGGTAAGTTGCTTAACCGTAGGTTTATGGAGAACAAATTGTCGAGTCAATCCTTATCAGGACCATGGTAGTGCTATGTGAAGCTGTTAGACAGGGGCAAGTTAAATTGAGAGGCTACCTCTTACTTCTTTATACATGATTTTTAATCAGAACATGGTGTCAGGGGAGGACAACAAACAAAAAGACGTTTAACATCACCAGTCTAGTCTTCCCATCCTGTTTCTTTTGGGGAAGTAGCAGAGAAGTTAGGTTATTTGTACGAACTGCTGATCGATACGTTCAGCTTAATACCACACCTAGTTGGTTGAAGTAGGCTCCACTAAACATTGGCTAACTGTACCTGTGGTAAAACACTCAGAGGAAACATTCCTGAATAATTATAAGAGTGGGTCAACAAACCAAAGCCAAACAATCTTTGGGGCGAGCTTATGTTTTTTTTTATTTTCTATGGTTTTATGTTAAAAAGTTACGACCAAATATCCCTAGTCACTCTTTACAAAAGCTACAGGTTTAAAAGTATGACCGTATCCTCTCCATGTAGTGGTGTGTACTTCAAGATAACCTTTTTTGTCCTTTCCTGTCCCTGCCTCTCTCTGATTGTTAATTTTACAATATTTGTGTAGGTTTCTCACAGATATGTTGTTATCTAATGACGAACTGAATTGTGTTATAAGATAATCACGGGGCATCAGCGCTTATCATCGCATGACGAGCTGAACTGTGTTATGAGAGAATCACGGGGTATCAGTGCATATCATCGCAGCATGTTTTGTAAATGTCGCCCAGATTTAGGTCTGACAATGGCCCAGCATGAGGTTTTACAAGAATAATTGCATGAAAAATGACAACGTGTAGATTGCGATTTTAGTTAACAGTTTGATAATTTACGAGTGCAAGTATTGGCTTTAAGATTAACTTGTTATTTTGGTCCTTTTTCCACAAAAAATATAAAGACAAATCTCTCGTTTTATTTATTAATTGATTTCTTATCCCCACGACACAATCTAGCCAGAAGATGCGACACCAACTACTTTTGTTGTGGCCACTGGTCCTGCTATTTGTCACCTCTAGCCAGGGTTACAGCTGGTCCCGCAGCTGGAGTTGGAGCTCCAGTTCTAGCTCAGGTTCAAGCTCAAGCTCAAGCTCGGTGTCAAGCTACAGCTATGGTGGTAAATGTATTGTTTCTTCATAATTTATCCATTATGCAGAAATTACTCCACACCATATACAGCAACCTCAGACACAGAAAAATCAAATATCATTTTTACACACTAATCACAAAACGATACTAATCACAAAAGGTGGCTCACTTCTGAAGAATTATTTTGGAAACGTACACTTTGTACACGGACCTTCCACCCAAATACCAGCACCCCTACAGTTACAAATCGGCGAAGAAATGGTCCAGGTCTACTGTACTTCACCTGGCCTATAACACTTTTATTAAAAAATCCAAACCTGAACCTATAGTTTTTGTGTGAAAGATCTGTTGCTGTAAAATGTATATACAACTTTAACACAAAAAGGCATTTCAACCACGTTTTTTTTTTTTTAATTGTGTTTTATTACAAGTCAGCCCAAAGTACTTTTGTTTCATTACCACTTTTGCCAATATATCGAAAAAAAAAACCAACAAATTTTGAAAGCCATGCCAAAGATTTCCCCGAGCTAAAAGATATAATGCATATCATCATTATTTCTCATGAAACTATTTGGCGTCTTTTGTTTTATCAGGTCGTGTTTATGGCTGGGAGCGCATAGACAGAAACGATCTTGATACATGGAAAGACGCTGTCTACATTACCGGACCAAACACAAAGATCCAAACGTCTGGGCAAATATCAGCATGGCAAATATATGTTAAACGTGCAGGCACCATTTACCTACAGATTTGGAGATATGTGTCGGACAAAAGGTACAAGCTGATCAATTCAATGAGAGTTGATATTAAAGCAAATGAAGTGGGAGGAGGCACCAAAAAGACGATCCTGCCAAAGAAGCCAGTAAACGTTAAAGCAGGTGACGTGATAGGTTTTTACTTCCCTGGAAACAGCATGATCCCGTTTACTGCTCAATATCACTGCTCTGGAGGAAGAGGGTTGTACCTTCAAAAGACGGTGCCCCAGGTGAATACAGCTTATAGATTCAGCGAAATGGAGTATGGATGGAGATATTGCAGAGATTACTCAATAGCTGTCATAATCGGACAAGGTGAGTTTTTTGTCTGTTTGGTTGGTTGTTTTTTCTTTTCTTTTTTTTTTTTTTTTTTTTTTTTTTTTTTGTTTTGTTTCGTTCTTTTTGTTTTCTTTTTGTTTTGTTTTGTTTTTTGTTTTTTGTTTTTGTTTTTTGTTTTATGGTTTGTTTTTGTTTTAATTTACAATTTCCAGGGACACAGTCGCCTGTACATGTGCTGGCAATAACAGCTTATTAAACTGTCAGTATCTTTATGAACATAATCATATAGTATGCGCTAGCACATGGAACACTAACAACACCATTTCTTTGTTTTGCTTTGTTTGTTTGTTCTTTGTTTTGTTTGTTTGTTTTTTAAGACGAACGAGTTCCGTAATTAAATATTTTACTAATAAGAGGAAGTTATAGGCGTTTTTAATTGCTTAGTGTCCTTGTTATGCTTCCTTAATGACACAGCCGACGGTGTCAGTGGTATATCATTGTTTCTTTAAAGATGGCCATAATGCATTGTACAGCTCAACATAGACACAGCAACCTTACAACGAGCAGGATCGTTTTTCATTGAATATAGTAATCACTTTCATCCAAATACCAGCATCCCTACAATTTCGGGCGAAGGGGTTGGGAAGGGTGGAGGGTGGGGGGTTGAATGGTTAAGGACAACGGATTTCCTTGGCGTACTGGGAGCTAGTAACCCAGGCTATAACATTACACTTAAAATGGTGAACAATGTTAGCATTAGCAGCCGAAATTGTGCAATCTACGTTCCTTTTTGTTAAAAAATTTATGCTGTAGTTTAAAAGCTGCATGAAATGAGCAGTGCTACATCTTAGTAACAACGGTGCCTTTATGGTAATCGTACCGTACTGGAAGCCATATTGACACATTTTAGATAGTCGTGCAGCAAGAGCTTCGCTAGTTTATATATAAATAGCATTGCGTCCTGTTGACATCTCTTTTTCCCAAACTCGCCACCCTTGCAAAAATCAAAATATGTAGAACAGTGCAATGTGTACTTTATTTGCTGTCGCTTATTTCTGAGAAAAAAAACAGAAATTCATTGGCCAGTTTTGGTGGTTAGGTAATAAATAATATTCAGACAAAGAATTGATTTGTTTGAGACCAAAGGAATTTTTATTCAACTAAAAATTGTGAAACAGCGTATATTTGGACTTGCAGGGCACATGGTTAAAGGTATCATCTCCGCCAGCTTTCAAAATGGTGCCAAAATTGGCGGCATAGGTGGACTTCATCTTATTAACTACAACAGTGTGGACTCCTACGTCAAGCTACGATCAGGTGGTAAGTGTCAGTATGCAACACAGGTCTGTGGAGGTGTGTTATATATGCTTCCCATTTGAACGGATTTTGAGTTCAGCTTTACCGCTGTAAAGCACATCTCTAAGTTAGGGAAGGCTGAAAAAGAATGTTACATTGAATACATGCCTGTTTGTCCTGTCGATAATTACATACTGATGAGATATAGGTTGTCTTTGTTTTCCTCAAAGTGCTTTCTTAAAACTGCTAAAAATTACTGTATTGTTATCTTTGATCTAATGGTAAATAAGACAGTACCTGGCCATAGCACAACTGGTATGGTGGATGTTGAAGTAAAACTCCACTGTCGTTGTTTGATTAACATCCAGTGTTACTATTATGGTAAGTAACTGGTCTCTTCCCTGTCTTTGTACGAAACGTACGGTAACCTGTCAAATGGTCACTCTTGTTTCCAGTAGAACTGACATTCAAAATGCTTATTTTTGGTCATATTGCTAGAGAAGTAAGATGTTGGTAATGCCCATATATCCATATAAAACAAAATCAGTGAGCTATCGTGCACACAGGTAAGCTTATACTTTTGGATATACTGAACATTAACTGGGCCATTATAGTTTTTATCAGACACGACGGCTCTACTTTGTGTTAAAGACACGTTTTCGATAATTCTTCTGCACCTTCTCCGGAAAATGTAATTTCAAGCACGTTTGTTTTGACAACGTTTTTCTTACAATCGAGCCTTTTCTTGTGCTTATTTCGCATGAGAATAATCGGCGTATTTGTTTCAACAGGTCGTATTTATGGCTGGCCAAGTATCAACAGGCCCGATCTTGATACATGGAGAGATGCCGTCTACATCACAGGACCAAACACAAAGATTCAAACTTCCGGGCAAATAGCAGCCTGGCAATTATATATTAAGCGTGCAGGCACCATTTACCTACAGATTTGGAGATATGTGTCGGACAAAAGATACAGGCTAATAAATTCATTGAAGTTTGAAATTGCAGCCAGTGAAGTGGGAGGAGGCACGATTGCGACGATCTGGCCAAAGACGCCAGTAAACGTTAAAGTGGGTGACGTGATAGGTTTTTATTTCCCTGGAAACAGCATGATCCCGTTTACTGCTCAACATTACTGCTCTGGAGGAAGAGGGTTGTACCTTCAAAGAACTGTGCCCCAGGTGAATACAGATTATAGATTCAGGGAAATGGAGTCTGGATGGAGAAACTGCAGAGATTATTCAATTGCGGTCATTATCAGACAGTGTAAGTTTTGTGCTGATGTTACTCCTTGAAATTCAGTGACATGATGTCCGTATATCCGACTGAAAGTAACGGCCTGTATCATCTTAAAGATCTCTATAAATTAATTAATGGGTAAGCGCTCACATAGATAATCTAATAAGACCAATTTGGATTGAATGAATGATTTATGTTAATCTCATTAATTTCGTTTTAAGGTAGTTTGGCTAAGCTATTACCTCCCAGTCAAACATACCGGGCCTATCATTTTGAGTTTTTTTTGGACTTGTGCTATTGCATCAAACATGATTGCTGAATATTTTCAAGACCTTGTCCTGTTTCTTACATCTTTTCTAACTCTTGTTCAAAATGCTAGAGGAATTGATATATTAAGATTGTTTACTATATATTATAGGCTCGTAAAAGTCGTAATACACAAGGTAATTTAGGTCTTGATTTGACTAAATGGCACAAATGGTTTAGGAAGACCTTTTAATTGATGAAAATATAGAAAAACATGCTTCAGTTCCATAGATATTTGTACAGGTGCTTTTCCACGTTACACTTGGAATTGAAAATACAGTGCCTCTTCACCCTAGAGTGAATAATATGCTATATCAAGGTAGAATGCCACTCTGAAATCAGCAAACATTGCCTGAAGGTTTTGTTTTGATTGATGATTCATTTTATTTTCCTCACTATGTCCCAGCGTATTAGTAAATGTTACATCTTAATATCAACTAACTGCTACTTGATTTAATGCTGTAAACATGACAGCAACACTTATCCATTTCTTTATGATCCTTTTTTATCAGCGACTGGCAGCTCTACGACTGCAACGTCTCAAGGTAAACTATATCATTTTGGAATAAAAAGCAATTTCAAATTCCCTATTTATTCCAATATTAAATATTGCGCCAATACAATGCTATTTAATGAATCAAGAAAATGAAATTCCTAATCAAGGTAATATAAAAATCTTTTTATCTGTAATAGGATGTAAAACCAATCCTGGCCTTGCTTTCCATGGAAGACATGGACGGTGTTTTTTCTCTTGTTGCTGGGAAACTATGCTTTTGAGTGTATGGTAACATCTACCTGCCCAAGGGAGAGAAAATGCATAATGAAGGAAAAACATAATGAGACCCCAAAAACACGTATATATATATATATATATATATATATATATATATATATATATATATATATATATATATATATATATATATATATATATATATATATATATGCGTGTGTTAAAATTTCTTTAAAAAACAATAAAAGACAACAGTACAACAGTAGTGCTCTGACCATACGTTCTAGCGTTCTAGCCTGATAGTTAGACATGCTGAACAAATTATTTGTTTATTTGTGAACTCTGACTTTTAAGATAAGTGCTATAGAGCTTTTCCAGGATCATCAAATAACTCGTCGTTCTTGAGAAAGAGCCCCATGGATAATTGGTATCCTGTAGTTGCTAATTGTCTATGAACATTGTTTTATTTCAAGAGAAAAAAATATATATATGAAAACATCCGATTTTGGGCCCTTGGAACAGTTGAGTCATCTCCTGACCTCGCACTTTAATCCTTAAATATATTGAAATTACAGTCTAAATTGTGCGAGAAATGTTCAGTCTTATTTAAATTTAAAGGAAAAACAAAGTCACTTAATAGTAAACATAGAAGAGTATGAGGTAAAAATACCATCTACTGGTATTAGTGTCAATTCCTGATTTAACAGTTGTAAGGATGAAGACATGAGCCAATGAACGAAACGGTTTAAGAACAATACTGTGTGGAAGGCATTTTATATTATAAAACCAGTTGCAGACATTAATCTCCATCAGTGGTGCCACCTGTTACGGTGCTCTTTTATGTTTACATTGTTCTGGCTGATCTCATAATGCCCCCTTTGTACCCCACATTGCACGAATATTGCAAAAAAGTATATATATTAAATATATTGCTCTCTCTGTACACCTTCATTCCTAAACTGTTTTGGGTGTAAAGGATGATGACGATGATAATGACAATGGTAACGGCGATCGCGATGATGATGATGATGATGATGATGATGATGATGATGATGATGATGATGATGATGATGACGATGACGATGACGATGATGATGATGATGATGATGATGATGATGATGATGATGATGATGATGATGATGATGATGATGATGATGATGGTGATGACGACGACGAAGACGACGACTTTGATCAGGAGGAGAATGCTGCATTTTTTTACTAACTTACAGGCGTCTATAACGCTAAAATTGCCTAGCCACAGCTAACCATATTATTTGGAAATAATATTCAGATACAGTGTTGTTGTGTTCAAAGCCATGGAACTTTCAATCAACATAATTTTGTGACGTAGTGTATTTTTTCACTTGCAGGGCGCATCTTCAAAGGTATTATCACCAGCACATTTACAACCGGAGCTAAAGTTGGCGGCACACATGGACTCACCGTTGTCAACTATAATGTTGCTTCCTTGATCAAACTACAATCAGACGGTAAGCATCACCACTCAAAACCCCCTACATGGTTGCGCCGCATACTTATTATGCTGGCAAAATCAAAGCTATTTTGTTCATGATAGAGTAAATTCCCAAGTCAGTGAACACTAATATGTAATGTAACAGTGAATACGTGTACACCTGTTCTTCCCTCCATAAATTAAAATTGATAAAATACACGTTGCCTTTTTCTATGCAAATGTAAATTGAAACTTGTAAAACTTATATATTACCGTCTTGGCATCATTACCTTAAGGTTGGTGAAACTATAACTTATCATGCAGCTGGAGTCTTTGATCAATTGCTTATGTTTTATTATAATGTTAAGCACACACAGCAAGCTTGTGGTAATGCGTAGATTCTTTGACCAATCTACAATATGGCGGTAAGATTCACCATCCACAAATTCTACATGAAAGAGCTGCATGTTTATGGACCTTTTTGAAACTTTGAAAGTTAATTTTGTTTCCTAAATTGAGTAGACTTTCAAGTCAGTAAATACTGAGATGTCCTTTAACAGTGAATGCGTGTTGATACTTTCTTTCTTCTATGAATTGATCTGCCAAAGAGCAGATTATCCTGCTCTTTGCAGCTATAAAACGAATACTGTTAGAAGTGTATGTTGATATGCTGCTACCTTTAGCGTTAGCGGAAATAATACAATAACCTACAATATGGTTACCTCTATTCAGGTTCTTTCATTGAAACTGTGGTGCAGCACTTTAATTTTCAGCATTACAGCAATGGTCAATGGCTGCTCTGTTCCCAGTCCTAGTGTGGAAATCTTACTATGCAGCTAAAAAATACTCATCAAGTTAATTCTATCTTGTCAGACAGAGAAAGAGAGAGAGAGAGAGAGACAGACAGACAGACAGACAGACACACAGACACACAGATAAACAGACAGACAGACAGACAGGCAGGCAGACACAGACAGAGTGACAGAGAGATAGAGAGAGAAAAAAGCTATCAAATTCACAGACACCAGTGGCGAAAAAAGGTGTTTTGACCGTGAACGTGTTTAGAATTTTGTGTCTCACTTCATCTGAAAAAAGTGATGATACAATATGATAATCACATATGTCGTATGACATCACCATATGTGTCTTTACATTTTTCAGGAGGTCGTGTTTATGGCTGGGAAAGTATCAACAGACCTGATCTTGACACATGGAGCAATGCTGTCTATATTACAGGACCACTCACAAAGATTCAAACTTCCGGAAAAATAGCAGCCTGGCAAGTATATGTTAAACGTGCAGGCACCATTTACCTGCAGATTTGGAGATATATTTTGCCCAACAAATACAAGCTTATAAATTCATTGAAACTTGAAGTAACAGCAAATGAAGTGGGACGAGGCACCATCACCACGATCTGGACAGAGAGGTCAGTAAACGTTGAAGCAGGTGACGTGATTGGCATTTACTTCCCTGGAAACAGCATGATCCCGTTTACTGCTCAGCCTCGCTGCTCTGGAGGGAAAGGGTTGTACCTCCAAAGGAAGAAGCCCGAGGTGAATACGGCTTATTACTTCAGCGAAATGTTGCCTGGGTGGAGAAATTGCAGAGATTATTCGGTTGCGGTCATTGTCAGACAGAGTGAGTATTGTGCTTATGTTAGTGCTTTAATTCCACTGGCACAATTTCCTCCATAATATTGTAGAAATAAACTGTAAATTATTTTTTATGCTCCTTCTTCAAAAAACCTCTTGGTAACATGTAAGCCTGCAAAACCCCAAAGACACTACCACTGACAAACTTGTAATTACAAAGTTTTAATACTAATCATCATTCCTAATAATAAACCGAACCAGAGGATCTTCGTTCAGGACTTGGCTTATCTTATTGTCTCTGAGACTTCATGTTAATATTTCATAAGATGAAGCACCGTTTCGGTAATGCTATCAGGTTAACTAAACCAAAAGAAAGGAAAAGCTAAGATTTGTCAGACTTTTTCGTGATAGTTAAGCTTGTAACATAATATTGAACCTGTTGATTGGAACCATGTTGCACAAGTAGTTTATTCCTCTATTCCGATCAATCAAAATACAAGAATAAGTTCCATGAATAGCTGTATGGGTTATGTTCCATGCTTAGTTTGACACTGAGACACCGCAGTTCTGTTTACCGACTTAGAAAAGTTTAAGAAAATAAGTTTTGCTCTGACTCTAAAAAAACCCAGTTTTTGTATTGAACGTTTTAGTTTTTTGTTTGATGATCCCTTTTATTTCGCTACTTGTGTATTTATCTCATGATATAAGTAAATGCACAACTCAATATAATGCTCAGAACATGACATCAAGATTGAGCCTTTACCTCGCAATATTGTTTCTTTTTCTCAGCGCCTGGAACCTCGACGACTGTAACAACTACAGGTGATTATAATCGTTAGAGAGTATAGGTCACTCACAGCCCTCGGATCAGAAATCTTTCAAATTTCACCATTTCTTAAATGTGAAATGCTGTGCGAGCACAATGGTCATTAACATGTATAATAAAATGTTCCTAATCACTTTCAGAATCAAATATTTGGCAATTGGTTTACATGCATGCAACCAATTATCGCTTTGCATAGTAGGCATGATGCATTTTAGCTATAACCAAAAAAAATGAAAATATGAATGTGTGCACCTATACTTTATTTGATGGAGACACAATGAATCTTGGAAGAAAAAAAAGTACAATGAAATATAGACATTGCTGAACTACGGCAAATTATGTGCATATCCGTTAGTTGCAAATAAAACGCCACAAATTGCTCTCTGTTAAACCTGCCGTATTGAAACAATGTGTCGGGCGTATTAAGCATGTAAATTGCTACAAAATGCAAATAAATCACGTTCTGTGATTGTAGATGAACATCTTGCATTGTTGTTGCAGAGTATCGTGAAACACAGTACTTTTATTATGTGAGAGGTTACATACTGAAGACGACACACTACAGGTTTGGTGCAAGAGTAGGTGGCGCAACCGGTATCCAGCTCAATGTGAACAATAAGTTGGCCACTCGCATTGGTTTAGGTACTTTGGGTACGTGTGTGCTGAATCATTGACTTTTCTAAATGAACCGCGCATTATGAGTCAACTTTAAAGTGAAGCAATGCTTTTCATCTTCAGGTCTCTCTTAAAAATGTCGAAAATTTATTGCAGAAACACATTCAGTTCTCACTGAGCAGGGCATACAAATGACTGTTTTCTGAATCATTCTCATCAAAATGAGGACTTAAGTGGTTTATGAGTCTCATTCTTTTGTTGCAGGGAATGAAGTAATTTTAACACTAACAAAATTTAAATGCTATCAAAGAGAACCTTACTGTGTTTAGAGCATCGTTATTCAAAAGGACTGCTGATGTGTACAGAAATATATAATCTTTTACGGTTTATGTTTCTGATACTGCAAACAGGTTATCGTTAAGAATTACATCAACAAGCAACTCTGCTGCACAATAAGAGGTTCGAGTTGAGGATCTGTTGTATTTTCGTAATGGAAAAAATATCCTAAACGCCAAACTTAAACGTAATGACCACATGTACATTAAATTTATCCTAGACTCTCTGTCCCTACTACAGGTGGATACATATACGGTTGGCAGATCAAGTCGAGACCTAACGTCGATCCATGGACAAATCGCATATATATCCCTGCCCCCCAGTCCAAGATTCAGAGCCCTGGGCGACTTACCAGTTGGTTGATATATGTGCAGAGAGAAAATGTACCAATCTACTTGCAGATCTGGAGACGACTAAATCAAAACACTTACAAACTTATGGTTGAGGAGAGATATACACCCACAACAGTTGGGCCTCATGCTATCATACCAAAATCAAATGTGTTTGTGAAGAAAGAAGATCTTATTGGCTTCTACTTCCCACAGAAGAATGTCATTCCATTTTCTAACAATCAAACCTGCAGCACAAACAAAGTGTTATACATTCAAAGCCCCAGTGGCGGCGTCCAGGTGAAAAAGGACTTCACCTTTCGTCAAATGAGTGCTGCAGATAATCCTTGCAGAGAATATTCCATTTCTGTCATAGTTAACCGTAAGTGCAGTTTTCATCTTCCTTCACTGACAATTGAAAATTTTACAAGCAATGACATTATTTCTTTAACAAAATAGGTCGGAGAGAGATTGTTTATTAACCAGACGGAATGCAACTTTGTTCCTGGCCAGAATAGTCTTTTTGGAACATAAAATTACCACCAGCAAGACTGACAGCAAGCGTTAACAGTGCACACAAGTTTGTGTGCCACGGTTTTCCTGTGAATATATATATATATATATATATATATATATATATATATATATATATATATATATATATATATATATATATATATATATTTATGTGTGTATGTGTGCATGCGTGTGTGTAGTTTTTAGTCAATACTCGATTGCTTTATACACATTTTTGATGCTTATAGTTTGCATTTTCAATATAATAACAGGACAACCCCTCCCAGCACCAACCATAAACACCACCACGGGACCAACCGTTTTACCGGTAAGCACATTGAAGCCAACTCAGATAATTGCGACGGAGTACACAACCATTGAAAATGTCACCAAGGACAGAGTATATGGAAAAACGTACTGGACTCTGGGAACAAATCCGAGTAAACGAATTATGACACCTAACCTTAAAGGTACCCGATATTCTTAACAATTCTATGTCAGTGTATTATGTGCAACTTGATCTCTTTATATTCAATTATCAAGTTTAATTTCAAATTTATATATGTATTTCATGAGTTTCTAGTTTTTCAATAGCTATTCAAAATTCGAGTCAAGAAATTGTGACGCCAGTTCTTAAAGGAGCACAATGTTCATTATAGTTGTATGTCGATACTGTAACGGCTGTTTTGCTCTATTTGTTAAACTCTGTTGTTAATGTTTAGATTATCTGATTGATTAAATGAGTTTCTAGTACCTTAATAACCAAATTAGAAATCAGGACTTACTTAATCTTATTAACATTCTTTGAGTCTCAATTGTTTACTCTGCATTCTTATTTGGGTAGCCCATTTGTAACCAATCCAGAGGCAAATATTATTGGACAATGTGGTCACATTTTTGTATCCCTTGACAGATTATGTCACCACCTTGCCTGAAGGGAAGTTCCAGAAAACATTTTTGGCAACTAGAGTAAGGGCATGTTGGTTTGGCGTATACGTTTTTGTTTATTATTGATTCAACATCATACATCCCCGATAAATCATTCTTTGCAATTGTGTCCCGCCCATTTGAAATAAGCCAGTTTTCTGTGTGTTAGGGAAAATCATGCACTTGATCCATTTTAAGTTAATTCATAAAAGCTGCTAACCATTTTTTTTTTGTTTTTTTTTTTTTTTTTTTTTTTTTTTTTTTTTTTTTTTTTGTAATTTTTTTTTTTAACTGATGCATCTTACTTAATGCATACCTTTTCAGAAGTGTGGGTTTTTGGAAGGGAGTCAAAGCCACGACCCAACATTGACAGAACGACGAACACCGTATATATTCCTGAACCAAGTCATTCAATAAAACAGAAAGGCGTCCTACGAGCTGTCCAACTGTATGTGAGTAAATTGCTAAAAACGAGCGGAATCTTCATACAAGTATGGAGAAGAACCTCTACGTCTTATATACTTGTAGGCCAGGTGTGGTTTGTTCCCACTGTTACAGGCATGCAGACAGTTGATCTGTCTAAAACCAAGACCATCAGAGTTAATCCTGGTGACCTAATTGGCTATTATTTTCCTAAGGAAAGTGTCATTCCCTACACTGAAGAGAAATGTGCAAAAGGGAACGAACCTGCTCTCTATATTTCTCAACAAACAACAAAGCCATCAAAACCTGGGAAGACCTCAAGTTTTAAACATACGCCAAACAAGGCATGCCGAAAATATTCATTCTCAGTGGCAGTAAAACCTGAAGGTAAGTCATTTTGGAATTTCTCGGACTGAAACAATTAATAAAGATGCACTAAGCAACAGATCAAACCTCTTTACGTTAAGATGGACATACCCATACCGGTTTTCCACAGTGTATTAAAAGCAAGTGAAATCCAGTTATGAATGTGATTTTGCAAATATTAAAAAAATGACTTCATTATTTTGCCCCCGTTTATATTGTTTCATCTTATTACCATTAAGCATGTTGCCAAGATGAATAAAAATGTTTTATTGTAAAATGCGATGGCTTTATTACCAGGACTAAGAAATATTCGAAATTATTTTACCAAATTATGGTCTTCACTAAAAAAATGTAAATAAATCAAATAATAAAAATATTGAATTTCGTTACATTGCAAAAACGAATATATGTTAAACTGTCAGAATTTAATCAGACCATATTGCCATGCAAATCGGAGCTACATACATGTTTCTAAGAATTAGGTGCTCGTACTAATGTTTTGATACCACTATTTATGTTCAAAAAATTGTTTAATATTTCTCAGTGATGTAATTTTCTACAATAGGTGCTACAGGACCAACGCCAACTCCTTCGAAACCAGGATCCTCGTCTGTCAGACCTACCGCTACAACACCAACCACATTTCCTTCTGGACCAGCTACAGGGTCTTCTACACCGAACCCTTCATCAGGTGGCCCAACACCAGGATCTTCGACACCAAGCACTTCATCAGGTGGAACGGTAACAGGGTCTTCAACACCAAGCCCTTCATCAGGTGGGCCGGCAATAGGGTATTATGTATTTTAACCAAGTGGTGGGGTCATGCCAAATTCATATTGGATAATATGAAAAAATCAATATAGTTGTTTCCCTTTCAGTTTTACTTTGCTGATATTCAGATTTAAATTGCAAAAAATAATACACGACTCTCGTGGCATCTGCAAAGGTGCCGCAAAATGCTGTTTAGCATTGAATTTTTCCATGCAGGAATGAGTCAGCCCTAACACAGAACATGTGCTTGTTGTCTTTGCTAGAATGATTGAGGTGTACCTCAGATAATGATCACAGTGAATATTATACATCATGCACAAGTCAAGTGACTTCATAGAAATAACATGAACTTCGTAACAAGTGCCCATGTTCGAGCTTAAATACACTTGACACTGGTGAAGCCACTTTAGGTATTAAAACAGGACTTTTATGGTGAAACCACTCGGAGGTTCTGTTAGGCATAATGCTCCTAAAAGCTACACATAGAGGTAGGTTGTCCACAGCACATCTCTAGATAAAATTATAATTAAACTTCTATTTTCAAAAAAAAAAATTAAAAAATCTCTGAGCGGAGGTACACGGATAACTCTGACTCCTTTGACACCCCCCCCCCCCGCGCACTGATACATTTGGATAAAAGTGTTGGCGCCGACTTAAAATTCACTTGTATCAACCATTCATTTTGAAACTGGACTATTTCCTTTTTGTTCACAGGTGTGACACATCAGCCCCGACCTGCAACAACAGTCAAGTCCAGAGGGCCAATCTCTGTTCCAGTTAGCACACTGAAGCCAAGTAGGCTGACAACAACATGGTATACAACAATTGAAAAAGTAATCACAGACACAGTAAATGGGACAACCTACTGGCCTATGGGCACAACTTTTAGTAAACGGATTGTCATACCAAGGTTTAGAGGTAAGAGATGCTTTTATTTGGATATATTCTTCACAACTTTAATTTCTATCTATTTGTCTTGCCTTAGTGGATTGATTTCAAACAAATCAGGATGCTTGATGTACTTCTTGCTCTTTGATAGCTAGTCACAAAATCATTTCACTGTAGTTTCTCTCAGGGTATTCTACTTTTTGGCAATTCTTATCCATGAATGTTCCCTGAAGGCAGCACAGTCACAGGTATTTTGAATGCGGAGAATTTTATGCAGTGTGATAAATATTGTGGCCGACTTAACACAAAGTGGCATCTTGTATTGGAGGATGTGTTCGATTGTGAATGAGACCAAATGATTTTAGGTCACCAATAGGATCATATAGGGAATGATTCCCATATTTCAAAATTGTTTATTTAACATAAATCACTGTCTGGATGTGTGCCTGTCTTCTTCGAATGGGGACAATCTATATGTTGCAAAACAATGATTAAATCCTGTTATTTTGTAACTTACGTAGGTACTATCCTCTAAACAATATCTCACATACTATAGGTAATTACTACATTTTCAGAAGTTTGGATTTTTGGACGAGAGTCAAAAACGAGACCTAACATTGACAAGGGTACAAATATTGTCTACATTCCTGAACCAAGTCATCCAATCAAACAAAATGGTGTCCTAAGAGCCATCCAGCTCTATGTCAGTGAAATTCCAAAATCTACTGGGATCTTCATCCAGATATGGAGAAAAGCAACATACACTTCATATATATTAGTGGGCCAGGTCTGGTTTGTTCCTACTGTGAAAGGCATGCAGACAATTGATGTATCTACAATCAAGACCATCAAGGTCAATACTGGTGATCTAATTGGTTACTATTTTCCGAAGGAAAGTGTCATTCCTTACACTGAAGAGAAATGTACAAAAGGGAATGAACCTGCTCTCTATATTTCTCAACAAACTACACAGCCATCGAAACCGGGAAAGACCTCAAGTTTTAAACATATGCCAAACCAGACATGTCGCAAATATTCATTCTCAGTGGCAGTAAAACCGGAAGGTAGGTAATTCTGAAAAAAATTGCCCTGACAGGAACAGTGAATAAAAATGCCCTAAGCACAGATCAATCCAACGCAAACCTCCTTTTTTTAATAAAAACCCTATCCAGGACGTTAAGAATATGTTCTACAGTGTATCTGAAGGAAGTCTAATCCAGCTATGAAGGTGATTCTATAATATATTTTAAAATAACTTCACTTTTTTTAAGGATACATTTGTATTTATGCTTCTAAACACAATAAAGCATGTTGCCAAAATGGATGAAAATATTTTATTGTAAATTAGAATGAATTTATTAAGAGGTTAAAGAAAAATTGGAAAACATTTTCCCAGATTTTGGTCTTTATACTCTGTAAAGGACGAAAGAAAATACTGATTTCCATTATATTGCAAAAATAAATATATGCTTAACTGTCAGAATTTTAATCACCAAACACCCCATCAGGTGGTCCAGAACCGGGGTCTTCAACACCAAGCACCTCATCAAGTGGGCCAGGAGCAGGGTCTTCAACACCTAGCACTTCATCAGGTAGGCCAGGAACAGGGTCTTCAACACCTAGCACCTCATCAGGAGGACCAGCAACAGGGCCTTCTACACCAGGCCCTTCCTCAGGTGGTCCAGCCACAGGGTCTTCAACACCAAGCACCTCATCAGATAGGCCAGGAACAGGGTCTTCAACACCTAGCACCGCTTCAGGAGGACCAGCAACAGGGCCTTCTACACCAGGCCCTTCATCAGGTGGTCCAGCAACTGGGTCTTCAACACCAAGCACCTCATCAGTTGGGCCAGGAACAGAGTCTTCAACACCAAACGCTCCATCAGGTGTGCTTATACTCGTTTTAAAGTATATCCCCTTTCAGATCATAAGAGATTTTCTTATGCCAACTTTCGTGTCCTAGCATGTACAGATTACCTTGAAGCCTTTATCTTTCACTGCCCCAATGACTTGAAGGACCTTACAGCTGTAATGGGATATGAGCATGCAAGGGTGCTTATCAAGCTTGTGATAACTTGTGTATCCAAAATTCCAAAATACGATGCCTGGTCAATAAGGTAACTGATAGAAGATTTTTGGAGTTGATAATACTCACATAAGCAAAAATGAAGCATAAAGGGACTTGCCTTGCTATTTCAATAGAAGGCCAGTTCTTTCACACTGTGTATTCTGAATCTAACCAGGCAAAACAATTGTCTTTTCTCACTTTATGGTGATTTCTGGTAAAATTAATTTACAATCTATACCGCTGTTCCGTTTGAATGACATATTTGGCAAGGTGCGAAGCATCACAAACGCATTGGTGCTAGTTTGTGTTCTTTGGGCGTCATATGGAAGTTTAAAAGCTGCAGAAATAATCAGAGGTTTAAGATCTATGATCTCAGTTACAAATGAAACCCAATTCAGTATACAGACACACACAGATACACACAAACACAGACACACACAGACACACACACACATATATGTATGTATATATATATATATATATATATAACTATAGAAAGGTTAAATTGAGAGGCAAATCTAATATGCAGGCAATGTCAAAAGTTATGTTTGCTCAGATTCCAAAATTTTCTCTGAAATTGCAGACCTGGTTTCCAATTGTTTGATAATTGGTAAAACAATATTCTGTTCAGTTATATTTGCCATACATGCTGCAACTTAACCTGCCATGTTGATTTTGTAAATACCATGATTTGTTGCATATGTTTACCATTGATTTAGAATGCAAGACCACCACGAAAGGAAAGGAGTACAAAGGACGATTATCCCAAACAAAAACAGGCCGAACATGTCAAAGATGGGACAGACAATCACCCCACAAACACAACAATGCACAACCAGCCAGATTCCCAGAAAAAAATCTGAAGGATGCTGCCAACTATTGCCGAAACCCTGATGGAGAGTCAGGTGGTCCATGGTGCTACACAACGGATAGCAAGAAGAGATGGGAATACTGCGATGTCAAACTTTGTGGTAAGCCTCCAAAGCTAAAACCATCAGATGGAAAAGGTGATATAAGAAGAAGTTCACATTTCTTCATGGGGCTAATGGTGGTTTATACACACACACACACACACACACACACACACACAGAGATATATGTATATATATATATATATATATATATATATATATATATATATATATATATATATATATATATATATATATATATCCATATGTACATTCCTCTTTGGTCGTAAAACCTATGACAGTATATAGGAATTTGCTTTTTATTGCCATTTCTTGCAAATAAGATTTAAAATCTATGATCTATGATGTATGATCTCAGTTACAAAAGAATTAAATAAAAACATGATTGCGAAGAACCTTGTGGATCCAGCTAAGTGTAAATTATATGTGAGCGGTACATTCTTTTTATAGATATTGATAGTCGAATGGGATGAAATAGTTAATTCAGATCATTCTTAAATGAACCAGTGTTCGAGGACAGACTTGTCACATTTAATGCCCCCATAGCTGATCCTATATGGATTTCGTTTTTAAGTAAATGTACCAAAATATTCCCATGTTCCTTTTAAGGTAATATCTTGCAAGATGTCATATACACAAACACATTGGTGCGAGTTAAGGTTCCTCACGCATCACATATAAGGTTAAACCTCCTAAAATAACTGTACTCAGTTACAAATACGAATCTTGCAAGGAATCAAACCTAATATATATATATATATATGTTAGTATCACAGTTTTCAAGAGTTTGCTTTCTACCACAGCAAAACCAGAAACACCAACTACCACCACTACTACACCTACAAAACCAGTCAATCCTGTCACCACTGTCGAAACCAGTAAGTTGTCTGTATGAATATCTGCATATCATTGAAGTCCAAGTGGATGAGGTTGGGTTGATGTTGTTCCTGGAAAACGAATGCTACCCTGAGCAGTACTTAACATACTTTACATCAGGATCAATTAATAGTGCAATTAATTCGCTGAAGATCATTTTATGGCAGTTATTTACAATTGCATAATCCACTTTATTATAATATCCAAGTGGTGTACAAACTCTTGTTTTCACACAAATGTTTTATTGCCACAACAGCAGATAGCCAATATACAGTTTAAGATTTACATAGTGTACAAGCCCCCTTACCAGAACTAAACTAAAACGGCTGTTATTCGGCATTGCACTGATCAATGCATACCAGCAAATTTATAAATATTACTGATATCTTAATTGATATTCTTAACACTTCTTCTCTTTACTGTACAGAAACTCCTGGAACGTCAACTGGAACTACACCCAAACCATCACAACCTACAACGCCAAGTAACACAGGTAAGGCACAGCAGCTGCTTCGTGATGTACCTATTCCCAACAGCATCATTGAATTAATCTCATTAGTTTTACTTCAAATCACAATTCGAATATTGTATACAAGTTAGTTTGTATGTTATAACTACTTATCATGAAAGCAACATTATGTTAAAGAATCGTTTTTAGAGGTATAAAATTTGTGAAATTGGGCACATATCGCTTCATTTTATTGCTCCTTAGAACACAGATATTTTGATATTTGATCCATTTTAGTAAAGGTTAGAAAGAACGCCACTCCTCACACAGCTCATGTACAAATAGTTCAGAAAAAATATTTTACCCACATTTGTTAATTTAGACCCAACAATCAGAGCAAATTGAAATACGGCAAAAGGAACAGATTCAAGAATTACCAAAACATGAATTTGCAGCTTTCAATTCCAAAGGAAAGAAATGATTTCAAATATTACTTCAGACAAGAAGTCAGCCAAAAAAGTCACTGGTTGATTAAAACCAGTCCTCTCAACCTTTGAATTTTTCTTCAATTGCAGCAGGCTTGACGTTTTTGCCAAAACAGTCAGGCTTGTCTACTCAAACCCTTAAATTTGTCATATATGCCACAATAGGCGAGACATGGGCGGCTTAGCATTTTTGGTTCTCCTGACTGATAGCTGAGCTCATAGCAAAAAGGAAAGTATGCCCACTTCGTTTCTGTGGCATTTACACCTCTGGGCCAATTTCATTTTCATAAGACTTTGAAGGTTACAAAAGTCATTTGAGGCAATACTAAGCCACAAACAGGCAATTATATGTGACAAGAATGTAACATCAGACATATTTTATTCAGTCTAATTTATTTTAGTTGAAAAATATCATAAGCAATATGTAACTCTAGGAAATTTTAATATAAAAATCTGTGTGTTTACCCATTGTCATGTTCATTTTTTTTTTTTGTTTCATACCGGTACAAAACAAAAATACTAATAGTCATTGTTTGACATGTAATAGTCATTTTGGTATATGACCCATTTTTTGTATCATAAAGAAAAATAAATATGGCTCCAATATTTAGTGTTTCACATAAAAATAATAATCATCTTGAGACAAAGGATGCAGACCTGCTAAATAAGGCTAGATTTGAAAATAGGGACTGTAAAAAGACAAAAACAGTTATCTTAAGCATGAACTACTTATAGGACTAAATAGATTTCTTTCCTGCACAAGAAAACCACAAACACCCATTGCTGGTACAGGGCTACATACAAACCAACAAGGCCAGATACTGATGAAAACACTGATTAGCTGAGTTTAAGACTCCCTGTGACCCGCTGATATAGGTTGGGTCAAAATATGTAATGTTTCACTTAATGTAGACTGTTTCCTGCAACTTATTTTTGCCACACAAGTGGAAACTGAAAATATATAGAAGTGCAGTAGGGCCGAGAGGCCAATTACCACCCATAAATCAAACTGTTCCACACAAGTTGGTTGCAGTGAGTGTCATATAACTTTCTGTAGTTATATATATAAACATGTACAAGTGGTTTGTATGTGATAAATTTCATCATCTTAGCTATTGATGTGGTGAAATGAAATTTATGAATGTGAATTTTTATCTGCGTTCATTCAGATTGAAAAGTGATGGAAACAGTTAATTGGCATCCTTTTTTATATTAACCAGTGTTATGAGGAATGGCTTGTCATATTTCATGCCTACAAAGCTCATTTTCTGGTCATTTCTCGTAAAATTAATTTTACAATCTAAACACTTGTTCCATTTGAATGACATATTTGGCAAGGTGTGAAGCATCACAAACGCATTGGTGCTATTGTTTGTTCTTCATGCAATATAAGTAATCTTAAAAGCTGCTGAAATAATAAGAGGTTTAAAATCTATGATCTCATTTACAAACGACATTGTCTTAAGACTTCAGAAACCCATTTCAGTATACACACACACACATATATATATATGTCTATCTATAAATATATATATATATATATATATATATATATATATATATATATATATATATATATATATATATATATATATATATATATATATATATACATATATGTTTAATTATAGAGAGGTTCAATTGAGAGGTAAACTATTTGAAAGCAAATATAATTTGCCAGCGATGTCAAAAGTTATCTTTGCTCAGATTCCAAAATTGTCTCTGAAATTGATGCACACCTAAATGCATTTGAACTCGTTTGCTTAGGCTTTATTAATAATTCCAATTACAGACCTGGTTTCCAATTGTTTGATAATTGTTAAAACAATCTGTTCAGTTATATTTGCCATAGATGCTGCAACTTAATCTGCCATGTGGATTTTGTAAGTACCATGATTTGCTGCATATGTTTACCATTGATTTAGAATGCAAGACCACCACGAAAGGAAAGGAGTACAAAGGACGATTATCCCAAACAAAAACAGGCCGAACATGTCAAAGATGGGACAGACAATCACCCCACAAACACAACAATGCACAACCAGCCAGATTCCCAGAAAAAAATCTGAAGGATGCTGCCAACTATTGCCGAAACCCTGATGGAGAGTCAGGTGGTCCATGGTGCTACACAACGGATAACAAGAAGAGATGGGAATACTGTAATGTCAAACTTTGTGGTAAGCCTCCAAAGCTAAAACCATCAGATGGAAAAGGTGATATAGGAAGAAGCTTACATTTCTTCATGGGGCTAATGGTGGTTTATACACACACACACACACACACACACACAGAGATATATATATATATATACATATGTTCATTCCTCTTTGATCGTAAAAACTATGACAGTATATAGGAATTTGCTTTTTATTGCCATTTCTTGCAAATAAGATTTAAAATCTATGATCTATGATGTATGATCTCAGTTACAAAAGAATTAAATAAAAACTTGATTGAGAAGAACATTGTGGATCCAGTTAAGTGAAAATTATATGTGAGAGGTACATTCTTTTTATAGATATTGATAGTCGAATGGGATGAAATAGTTAATTCAGATCTTTCTTAAATGAACCAGTGTTCGAGGACAGACTTATCACATTTAATGCCCACATAGCTGATCCTATATGGATTTCGTCTTTAAGTCAATATTCCAAAATATCCCCCTCTTCCTTTCAAGGTAATACCTTGCAAGATGTCATGTACACAAACACATTGGTGTGAGTTTAGGTTCCTCACGCATCACATATAAGGTTAAACCTCCTAAAATAACTGTACTTTTAAAATATATGATCTCAGTTACAAATACGAATCTTTCAAAGTTTTAGGAATCAAACCTAATATGTATATATGTGTATGTTAGTATCACAGTTTTCAAGAATTTGCTTTCTACCACAGCAAAACCAGAAATACCAACTACCACTACAACTACACCTACAAAACCAGTCAATCCTGTCACCACTGTCGAAACCAGTAAGTTGTCTGTATGAATATCTGCATATCATTGAAGTCAGGTCCAAGTGGATGAGGTTGGGTTGATGTTGTTCCTTGAAAATGAATGCTAACCTAAGCAGTACTTAATATACTTTATATCAAGATCTATTAATAGTGCAATTGATTCACTGAAGATCATTTTATGGCAGTTATTTACAATGGCATAATCCACTTTGTGATAATTTCCAAGTGGTGTACAAAGACTTGTTTCCACACTAATGTTTTATTGCCACAACAGCAGATAGCCAATATCCACTTTTAAGATTTAAATGGTGAACAAGCCCCCTTACCAGAACTAAACTAAAACGGCTGTTACTCGGCATTGCACTGATCAATGCATTCCAGCAAATTTATAAAGAAGCCCACATTTCTTCATGGGGCTAATGAAGGTTTATACACACACACACACACACACACACACACACACACACAGATATATATATATATATATATATATATATATATATATATATATATATATATATATATATACATATGTACATTCCTCTTTGATCGTAAAAACTATGACAGTATATAGGAATTTGCTTTTTATTGCCATTTCTTGCAAATAAGATTTAAAATCTATTATCTATGATGTATGATCTCAGTTACAAAAGAATTAAATAAAAACTTGATTGTGAAGAACATTGTGGATCCAGCTAAGTGTAAATTATATGTGAGCGGTACATTCTTTTTATAGATATTGATAGTCGAATGGGATGAAATAGTTAATTCAGATCTTTCTTAAATGAACCAGTGTTCGAGGACAGACTTATCACATTTAATGCCCACATAGCTGATCCTATATGGATTTCGTTTTTAAGTAAATGTTCCAAAATATCCCCCTCTTCCTTTCAAGGTAATATCTTGCAAGATGTCATGTACACAAACACATTGGTGTGAGTTTAAGTTCCTCACGCATCACATGTAAGGTTAAACCTCCTTAAATAACTGTACTTTTAAAATATATGATTTCAGTTACAAATACGAATCTTTCAAGGTTTTAAGAATCAAACCTAATATATATTTATATATATATATATATATATATATATATATATATATATATATATATATGCTAGTATCACAGTTTTCAAGAATTTGTTTTCTACCACAGCAAAACCAGAAACACCAACTACCACCACAACTACAGCTACAAAACCAGTCAATCCTGTCACCACTGTCGAAACCAGTAAGTTGTCTGTATGAATATCTGCATATCATTGAAGTCAGGTCCAAGTGCATGAGGTTGGGTTGATGTTGTTCCTGGAAAACGAATGCTACCCTGAGCAGTACTTAACATACTTTACATCAGGATCAATTAATAGTGCAATTAATTCGCTGAAGATCATTTTATGGCAGTTATTTACAATTGCATAATCCACTTTATTATAATTTCCAAGTGGTGTACAAACTCTTGTTTTCACACAAAAGTTTAATGGCCACAACAGCAGATAGCCAATATCCAGTTTAAGATTTACATAGTGTACAAGCCCCCTTACCACAACTAAACTAAAACGGCTGCTATTCGGCATTGCACTGATCAATGCATACCAGCAAATTTATAAATATTACTGATATCTTAATTCATATTCTTAACACTTCTTTTCTTTACTGTACAGAAACTCCTGGAACGTCAACTGGAACTACACCCAAACCATCACAACCTACAACGCCAAGTAACACAGGTAAGGCACAGCAGCTGCTTCGTGATGTACCTATTCCCAACAGCATCATTGAATAAATCTCATTATTTTTACTTCAAATGTCAATTTGAATAATTGTATACAAGTTAGTTTGTAGGTTATAACTACTTATCATGAAAGCAACATTATGTTAAAGAATCGTTTTTAGAGGTATAAAATTTGTGAAATTGGGCACATATCGCTTCATTTTATTGCTCCTTAGAACACAGATATTTTGATATTTGATCCATTTTAGTAAAGGTTAGAAAGAGCGCCACTCCTCACACAGCTCATATACAAATAGTTCAGAAAAAATACTTTACCCACATTTGTTAATTTAGACCCAACAATCAGAGCAAATTGATATACGGCAAAAGGAACAGATTCAAGAATTACCAAAACATGAATTTGCAGCTTTCAATTCCAAAGGAAAGAAATGATTTCAAATATTACTTCAGACAAGAAGTCAGCCAAAAAAGTCACTGGTTGGTTAAAACCAGTCCTTTCAACCTTTGAATTTTTCTTCAATTGCTGCAGGCTTGACGTTTTTGCCAAAACAGTCAGGCCTGTCTACTCAAACCCTTAAATTTGTCATATATGCCACAATAGGCGAGACATGGGCGGCTTAGCATTTTTGGTTCTCCTGACTGATAGCTGAGCTCATAGCAAAAAGGAAAGTATGCCCACTTCGTTTCTGTGGCATTTACACCTCTGGGCCAATTTCATTTTCATAAGACTTTGAAGGTTACAAAAGTCATTTGAGGCAATACTAAGCCACAAACAGGCAATTATATGTGACAAGAATGTAACATCAGACATATTTTATTCAGTCTAATTTATTTTAGTTGAAAAATATCATAAGCAATATGTAACTCTAGGAAATTTTAATATAAAAATCTGTGTGTTAACCCATTGTCATGTTCATTTTTTTTTTTTTTTTTTTTGTTTCAAACCGGTACAAAACAAAAATACCAATAGTCATTGTTTGACATGTAATAGTCATTTTGGTATATGACCCATTTTTTTGTATCATAGAGAAAAATAAATATGGCTCCAATATTTAGTGTTTCACATAAAAATAATAATCATCTTGAGACAAAGGATGCAGACCTGCTAAATAAGGCTAGATTTGAAAATAGAGACTGTAAAAAGACAAGAACAGATATCTTAAGCATGAACTACTTATAGGACTAAATAGATTTCTTACCTGCACAAGA
The DNA here is from genome assembly GCA_964020975.1 of Hermodice carunculata. Lineage (NCBI taxonomy): Eukaryota > Metazoa > Annelida > Polychaeta > Eunicida > Amphinomidae > Hermodice > Hermodice carunculata. Next base: position 65,965,609 of record OZ026623.1, read on the forward strand.
AAACCACAAACACCCATTGCTGGTACTGGGCTACATACAAACCAACAAGGCCAGATACTGATGAAAACACTGATTAGCTGAGTTTAAGACTCCCTGTGACCCGCTGATATAGGTTGGGTCAAAATATGTAATGTTTCACTTAATGTAGACTGTTTCCTGCAACTTATTTTTGCCACACAAGTGGAAACTGAAAATATATGTGAGTCCAGTAGGGCCGAGAGGCCAATTACCACCAATAAATCAAACTGTTCCACACAAGTTGGTTGCAGTGCGTGTCATATAACTTTCTGTAGTTATATCTATAAACATGTACGATTGGTTTGTATGTGATAAATTTCATCATCTTAGCTATTGATGTGGTGAAATGAAATTTATGAATGTGAATTTTTATCTGCGTTCATTCAGATTGAAAAGTGATGGAAACAGTTAATTGGCATCCTTTTTTATATTAACCAGTGTTATGAGGAATGGCTTGTCATAATTAATGCCTACAAAGCTCATTTTCTGGTCATTTCTCGTAAAATTAATTTTACAATCTATACCCTTGTTCCATTTGAATGACATATTTGGCAAGGTGTGATGCATCACAAACGCATTGGTGCTATTGCTTGTTCTTCATGCAACATAAGTTATGTTAAAAGCTGCTGAAATAATAAGAGGTTTCAAATCTATGATCTCATTTACAAACGACATTGTCTTAAGACTTCAGAAACCCAATTCAGTATACACACACACACACATATATATCTATCTATCTATCTATCTATCTATCTATCTATCTATCTATCTATCTATATATATATATATATATATATATATATATATATATATATATATATATATATATATATATATATATATATATACATTAATGTTTAATTATAGAGAGGTTAAATTGAGAGGCAAACTATTTAAAAAGCAAATATAATTTGCCAGCGATGTCAAAAGTTATCCTTGCTCAGATTCCAAAATTGTCTCTGAAATTGATGCATACCTAATTGCATTTGGACTCGTTTGCTTAGGCTTTATAAATAATTTCAAATACAGACCTGGTTTCCAATTGTTTGATAATTGGTAAAACAATCTGTTCGGTTATATTTGCCATAGATGATGCAACTTAATATGCCATGTTCATTTTGTAAGTACCATGATTTGCTACATATGTTTACCATTGATTTAGAATGCAAGACCACCACGAAAGGAAAGGAATACAAAGGACGATTATCCCAAACAAAAACGGGCCGAACATGTCAAAGATGGGACAGACAATCACCCCACAAACACAACAATGCACAACCAGCCAGATTCCCAGAAAAGAATCTGAAGGATGCTGCCAACTATTGCCGAAACCCTGATGGAGAGTCAGGTGGTCCATGGTGCTACACAACGGATAACAAGAAGAGATGGGAATACTGTGATGTCAAACTTTGTGGTAAGCTTCCAAAGCTAAAACCATCAGATGGAAAAGGGGATGTAGGAGGAAGCTTACATTTCTTCATGGGGCTAATGGTGGTTTATATATATATATATATATATATATATATATATATATATATATATATATATATATATATATATATATATATATATATATATATATATATATATATATATATATATATATATACACACACACACATACACACACACACACATATATGTATATATATATGTATATATGTATATATATATATATATATATATATATATATATATATATATATATATATATATATATATATATATATATGTACATTCCTCTTCGACCATACAAAACTATTACAGTATATAGGAATTTGCTTTTTATTGCCATTTCTTGCAAATAAGATTTAAAATCTATGATCTATGATCTATGATCTCAATTGCAAAAGAATTAAATAAAAACATGATTGAGAAGAACATTGTGGATCCAGTTAAGTATAAATTATATGTGAGCGGTACATTCTTTTTATAGATATTGATAGTCGAATGGGATGAAATAGTTAATTCAGATCTTTCTTAAATGAACCAGTGGTCGAAGACAGACTTATCACATTTAATGCCCAGATAACTGATTCTATATGAATTTCGTTTTTAAAGAATGCTCCAAAATATCTCCATGTTCCTTTCAAGGTCATATCTTGCAAGATGTCATGTACACAAACACATTGGTGTGGGTTTAGGTTCCTCACACATCATATATAAGGTTAAACCTCGTAAAATAACTGTACTTTTAAAATATGTGATCTCAATTACAAATAAGAATCTTTCAAGGTTTTAGGAATCAAACCTAATATATGTATATATATATATATATATATATATATATATATATATATATATATATATATATATATATATACATATATACATATATGTTAGTATTATAGTTTTGAAGAATTTGTTTCTTCCACAGCAAAACCAGAAACACCAACTACCACCACAACTACACCTACAAAACCAGTCAATCCTGTCACCACTGTCGAAACCAGTAAGTTGTCTGTATGAATATCTGCATATCATTGAAGTCAGGTCCAAGTGCATGAGGTTGGGTTGATGTTGTTCCTGGAAAACGAATGCTAACCTGAGCAGTACTTAATATACTTTATATCAGGATCTATTAATAGTGCAATTGATTCGCTGAAGATCATTTTATGGCAGTTATTTACAATTGCATAATCCACTTTATTATAATTTCCAAGTGGTGTACAAAGACTTGTTTCCACACAAATGTTTTATTGCCACAACAGCAGATAGCAAATATCCACTTTTAAGATTTACATGGTGAACAAGCCCCCTTACCACAAGTAAACTAGAACGGCTGTTATTCGGCATTGCACTGATCAATGCATTCCAGCAAAGTTATAAATATTACTGATATCTTAATTCATATTCTTAAGACTTCTTCTCTTTACTGTACAGAAACTCCTGGAACGTCAACTGGAACTACACCCAAACCATCACAACCTACAACGCCAAGTAACACAGGTAAGGCACAGCAGCTGCTTCGTGATGTACCTATTCCCAACAGCATCATTGAATTAATCTCATTAGTTTTATTTCAAATGTCAATTCGGATATTGTATACAAGTTAGTTAATAGGTTATAACTGCTTATCGTGAAAGCAACATTATGTTAGAGAATCGTTTTTAGAGGTATAAAATTTGTGAAATTGGGCACATATCGCTTCATTTTATTGCTCCTTAGAACACAGATATTTTGATATTTGATCCATATTAGTAAAGGTTAGAAAGAACGCCACTCCTCACACAGCTCATATACAAATAGTTCAGAAAAAATACTTTACCCACATTTGTTAATTTAGACCCAACAATCAGAGCAAATTAAAATACGGCAAAAGGAACAGATTCAAGAATTACCAAAACATGAATTTGCAGCTTTCAATTCCAAAGGAAAGAAATGATTTCAAATATTACTTCAGACAAGAAGTCAGCCAAAAAAGTCACTGGTTGGTTAAAACCAGTCCTCTCAACCTTTGAATTTTTCTTCAATTGCTACAGGCTTGACTTTTTTTGCCAAAACAGTCAGGCCTGTTTACTCAAAGCCTTAAATTTGTCATATATGCCACAATAGGAGAGACATTGGCGGCTTAGCATTTTCGGTTCTCCTGACTGTTAGTGAGCTGAGCTCACAACGAAAAGGAAAGTATGCCCACTTCTTTTCTGTGACATTTACACCTCTAAATCAGTTTCATTGTCATAAGAGTTTGAAGGTCACAAAAGTCATTTGAGGCAATAATAAACCACAAACAAGAAATTATATGTGCCAAAAATGTAACATCATACATATTTCATACAATTTAATTTACTTTAGTTGAAAAACATTATAAGCATCATGTAGATCTAGGAAATTTTAATGAAAAAAATTTGTGTGTTAACCCATTGTCATGTTAATTTTTTTTTTGCTTCATACAGGTACAAAACAAAAATACCAATAGTCATTGTTTGACATGTAATAGTCATTTTGGTATATGACTCATTTTTTTGTATCATAGAGAAAAAAAACATGACTCCAATATTTAGTGTTTCACATAAAAATAATAAACATCTGCAGACAAAGGATGCAGACCTGCTAAAAAGGCTAGATTTGAATATAGAGACTGTAAAAAGACAAGAACAGATATCTTAAGCATGAACTACTTATAGGACTAAATAGATTTCTTTCCTGCACAAGAAAACCACAAACACCCATTGCTGGTACAGGGCTACATACAAACCAACAGGGCCAGATACTGATGAAAACACTGATTAGCTGAGTTTAAGACTCCCTGTGACCCGCTGATATAGGTTGGGTCAAAATATGTAATGTTTCACTTAATGAAGACTGCTTCCTGCAACTTATTGTGTTTTTTTTGCCACACAAGTGGAAACTGAAAATATATAGGAGTGCAGTAGGGCAGAGAAGCCAATTACCACCCATAAATCAAACCGTTGCACACAAGTTGGTTGCAGTGAGTGTCATATAACTTTCGGTAGTTATGTATATAAACATGTACAAGTGATTTGTATGTGATAATTTTCATCATCTTAGCTATTGATGTGGTGAAATGATATTTAATCATGTGAATTTTTATCTGCGATCATTCAGATTGAAAAGAGATGGACACAGTTAATTGGAATCCTTTTTTTATATTTACCAGTGTTTTGAGGAATGACTTGACATATTTAATGCCTACAAAGCTCATTTTCTGGTCATTTCTCGTAAAATTAATTTTACAATCTATACCCCTGTTCCATTTGTATGACATATTTGGCAAGGTGTGAAGCATCACAAACGCATTGGTGCTAGTTTTGTTCTCCATGCAACATAAGTAATGTTAAAAGCTGCTGAAATAATAAGAGTTTTTAAAATCTATGATCTCAGTTACAAATGACAGTGTCTTCAGACTTCAGAAACCCAATTCAGTATGCACACACACACACACACACACACACACATATATATATATATATATATATATATATATATATATATATATATATATATATATATATATATATATATATATATATATATACATATATATATATATGTAATTACACAGAGGTTAAATTGACAGGCAAACTATTTAAAAAGCAAATTTAATATGTCGGTGATGTCAAAAGTTATCTTTGCTCAGATTCCTAAATTGTCTCTGAAATTGATGCACACCTAAATGCATTTGAACTCATTTGCATAGGCTTTATTAATAATTCCAATTACAGACCTAGTTTCGAATTGTTCGATAATTGGTAATACAATCTGTTCAGTTATATTTGCCATAGATGCTGCAAGTTAATGTGTCATGTTGATTTTGTAAATACCATGATTGGTTGCATATGTTTACCATTGATTTAGAATGCAAGACCACCACGAAAGGAAAGGAGTACAAAGGACGATTATCACAAACAAAAACAGGCCGAACATGTCAAAGATGGGACAGACAATCACCCCACAAACACAACAATGCACAACCAGCCAGATTCCCAGAAAAAAATCTGAAGGATGCTGCCAACTATTGCCGAAACCCTGATGGAGAGTCAGGTGGTCCATGGTGCTACACAACGGATAACAAGAAGAGATGGGAATACTGTGATGTCAAATTTTGTGGTAAGCTTCCAAAGCTAAAACCATTAGATGGAAAAGGTGATATGAGAAGAAACTTACATTTCTTCATGGGGCTAATGGTGGTTTATATCTATACACACACACAGATACACACACACACACACAGATATAAATATATATATATATATATACATATATATATATATATATATATATATATATATATATATATATATATATATATATATATATATACACGTATGTTCTTTCCTCTTTGAACATACAAAACTATTACAGTATATAGGAATTTGCTTTTTATTGCCAATGCTTGCAAATAAGATTTAAAATCTATGATCTATGATGTATGATCTCAGTTACAAAAATATTTAATTGAAACATTATTGAGTAGAACATTGTGGATCCAGTTAAGTGCAAATTATTTGTGAGCGGTACATTCTTTTTATAGATATTGATAGTCGAATGGGATGAAATAGTTAATTCAGATCTTTCTTAAATGAACCAGTGTTCGAGGACAGGCTTATCACATTTAATGCCCCCATAACTGATTCTATATGGATTTCGTTTTTAAGTAAATGTTCCAAAATATCCCCCTCTTCCTTTCAAGGTAATATCTTGCAAGATGTCATGTACACAAACACATTGGTGTGGGTTTAGGTTCCTCACGCATCACATAAAAGTGTAAGCCTCCTAAAATAACTGTACTTTTAAAATATATGATCTCAGTTACAAATAAGAATCTTTCAAGGTTTTAGGAATCCAACTTAATATATATATATATATACATATATATATATTTATAAATATATGTACATATATATATGTGTATATATATATATATATATATATATATATATATATATATATATATATATATATATATATATATATATATATATATATATATATAAGTATTACAGTTTTGAAGAATTTGCTTTCTACTGCAGCAAAACCAGAAACACCAACTACCACCACAACTACACCTACAAAACCAGTCAATCCTGTCACCACTGTCGAAACCAGTAAGTTGTCTGTATGAATATCTGCATATCATTGAAGTCAGGTCCAAGTGCATGAGGTTGGGTTGATGTTGTTCCTGGAAAACGAATGCTAACCTGAACAGTACTTAATATACTTTACATCAGGATCAATTGATAGTGCAATTAATTCACTGAAGATCATTTTATGGCACTTATTTACAATGGCATAATCCACTTTATTATAATTTCCGAGTGGTGTACAAAGACTTGTTTTCACACTTATGTTTCATTGCCACAACAGCAGATAGCCAATATCCAGTTTAAGACTTACATGGTGTACAAGCTCCTTTTCCACGAGTGAACTAAAACGGGTGTTATTCGACATTGCACTGATCAATGCATTCCAGCAAAGTTATAAATATTACTGATGTCTTAATTCATATTCTTAAGACTTCTTCTCTTTACTGTACAGAAACTCCTGGAACGTCAACTGGAACTACACCTAAACCATCACAACCTACAACGCCAAGTAACACAGGTAAGGCAAAGCAGCTGCTTCATGATGTACCTATTTCCAACAGCATCATTCAATTGATCTCATTATTTTTACTTCAAATGTCAATTCGGATATTGTATACAAGATAGTTAATAGGTTATAAGTACTTATCATGATAGCAACATTATGTTAAAGAATCGTTTTTAGAGGTATAAAATTTGTCAAATTGGGCACATACCGCTTCATTTTATTGGTCCTTAGCACACAAATATTTTGATATTTGATCCATTTCAGTAAAGGTTAGGAGAACACCACTCCTCACACAGCTCCCACATTTGTTAACTTAAACCCAACAATCAGAGCAAATTAAAATACGGCAAAAGGAACAGATTCAAGAATTACCAAAACATGAATTTGCAGCTTTCAATTCCAAATGAAAGAAATGATTTCAAATATTACTTCAGACAAGAAGTCAGCCAAAAAAGTCACTGGTTGATTAAAACCAGTCCTCTCAGCCTTTGAATTTTTCTTCAATTGCTACAGACTTGACGTTTTTGCCAAAACAGTCAGGCCTGTTTACTCAAAGCCTTAAATTTGTCATATATGCCACAATAGGAGAGACATGGGAGGCTTAGCATTTTTGGTTCTCCTGACTGTTAGTGAGCTGAGCTGACAGCAAAAAGGAAAGTATGCCCACTTCGTTTCTGTGGCATTCACAGCTCTGGATCAATTTCATTTTCATAAGAGTTTGAAGGTCACAAAAGTCATTTGAGGCAATGATAAGCTACAAACAGGCTATTTTATGTGCCAAGAATGTAACGTCATACATATTTCATACAGTTTAATTTACTTTAGTTGAAAAATATTATAAGCATTATGTAACTCAAGGAAATTTTAATAAAAAAATCAGTTTGTGTGTTAACCCATGGTCATGTTAATTTATTTTTAATTTCATACCGGTACAAAACAAAAATACCAATAGTCATTGTTTGACATGTAATAGTAATTTTGGTATATGACACAATTTTTGTGTTTCATAAAGAAAAATAAATATGGCTCCAATATTTAGTGTTTCACATAAAAAACACAAACATCTCCAAACAAAAGTTGCAGACCTGCTAAAAAGGCTAGATTTGAAAATAGAGACTCTAAAAAGACAAGAACAGATATCTCAAACATGAACTACTTATAGTACTAAACAGATTTCTTTCCTGCACAAGAAAACCACAAACATCCATTGCTGGTACAGGGCTACATACAAACCAACAAGGCAAGATACTAATGGAAACGCTGATTAGCTGAGTTTAAGACTCCCTGTGACCCGCTGATATAGGTTGGGTCAAAATATGTAATGTTTCACTTAATGAAGACTGTTTCCTGCAAATTATTGTATTATTTTTGCCACACAAGTGGAAACTGAAAATATATGTGAGTCCAGTAGGGCAGAAAGGCCATTTACCACCCATAAATCAAACTGTTCCACACAAGTTGGTTGCAGTGAGTGTCATATAGCTTTCTGCAGTTTTGTACATAAATATGTACAAGTGATTTGTTTGTGATAATTTTCATCATCTTAGCCATTGATGTGGTGAAATGATATTTAATCATGTGAATTTTCATCTGCATGCATTCAGATTGAAAAGTGATGGAAACAGTTAATTAGAATCCTTTTTTGTATTAACCAGTCGTATGTGGACTGGCTTGTCACATTTAATGCCTACAAAGCTCACTTTATGGGGATTTCTCGTAAAATTAATTTTATGATCTATAACCCTGTTCCACTTGAATGACATATTTGGCAAGGTGTGAAGCATCACAAACGCATTGGTGCTAGATTTTGTTTTTTGTGCATCAAATGTAATGTAAAAAGCTTCTGAAATAATAAGAAGTTTAAAATCTATGATCTCAGTTACAAATGACATTGTCTGAAGACTTCAGAAACCCAATTCAGTACACACACACACACACACACATATATATATATATATACATACATATATATATATATATATATATATATACATATATATATATATATATATATATTTATATTTATATATATATATAATTATATTATTATAGAGAGTGTGATTAAATTGAGAGGCAAACTATTTTAGTAGCTAATCTAATATGCAAGCAATGTCAAAAGTTATCTTTTTTCAGATTCCAAATACACAAGTTTCATTGTTCCCTGCCAAAATTGTCTCTGTAATTGATGTACACCTTATTGCATTAGAACTCACTTGCCTAGGCTGTTTTAATAATTCAAATTGCAGACCTTGTTCCGAATTTTTTGATAAATGATAAAACAGTATTCCGTTTGGTTATATTTGCCATAGATGCTGCTGCTTAATCAGCCATGTTTATTTTGTAAATACCATGATTTGTTTTGTGTGCTTACCATTGATTCCGAATGCAAGACCACCACGAAAGGAAAAGAGTACAAAGGACGACTATCCCGAACAAAACCTGGCCGTACATGTCAAAGATGGGACAGACAATCACCCCACAGACACGGCAATGCACAACCAGCCAGGATGCTGCCAACTTTTGCCAAAACCTGGATGGAGAACCACATGGTCTTTGGTGCTACATAATCGAAAGATCTCTCTCTCTCTCTCTCTCTCTCTCTCTCTCTCTATATATATATATATATATATATATATATATATATATATATATATATATATATATATATATATATATATATATATATATATATATATATATATATATATATATATATACATATATATATATATACCTGCGAGATAATTCTTCTATTTGTCTTTCATAGGCACAACACAACAGCCCCGACCTGCTACAACAGTCAAGTCCAGAGGGCCAACATCTGTTCCAGTAAGCACACGGAAGCCAAACAGGCTGACAACAACATGGTACACAACGGTTGAAAAAGTAACTACAGACACAGTAAATGGAAAGACCTACTGGCCTATAGGCAAAACGTTTAGTAAACAAGTTGTTTTACCAAGGTTTAATTATAAAGGTAAGAGACACTTTCATTTGGATATATTCTCGACAATTGTAATTTCTATTTATTTGTCTTTCCTTAGTAGCTTGATTTCAAGCAATCCTGAATACTTAATGTACTTCATGCTCTCTTCGACAGCTGATCATAAAATCATAACCTAAATTGTCAGTGTAACTAGCGTTTGTCATTTTCCTGTTTTTTTTCCCTCAGCATATTCTGCTTTATTGCAATTGTTATCCATAAATGCTCAAATAAGACAGGCAGTCACATGGTTTTTGGATGCAAAAACTTAAGAATAGGACGATAACCCTTTTAGGCATGTTGACAAAAAATGTCATCTTGTATGTGGGGATGTGTTTCTATTATGAATGAGACAAAATGGCTTTAGATCATCTATTGGTTGATATTAGCAACATTTCCAGGTTTTCAAAATTGCTTGTCTGACATACATTCTCTCGAAGTTTTGCTGTCTTCTGTCAAAAAGGGCAATCTTTGTGCTGTTGAAAATGGTTTAAACCCGGTTTTTTCTCTTTCTCTCTCTCAGTGTGATAAATATTGTGGGCGACTTAACACAAAGTGGCATCTCGTATTGGAGGATGTGTTCGATTGTGAATGAGACCAAATGATTTTAGGTCACCAAAAGGATCATATAGGGAATGATTCCCATATTTCAAAATTGTTTATTTAACATAAATCACTGTCTGGATGTGTGCCTGTCTTCTTCCAACGGGGACAATCTATATGTTGCAAAACAATGATTAAATCCTGTTATTTTGTAACTTACGTAGGTACTATCCTCTAAACAATATCTCACATACTATAGGTAATTACTACATTTTCAGAAGTTTGGATTTTTGGACGAGAGTCAAAAACGAGACCTAACATTGACAAGGGTACAAATATTGTCTACATTCCTGAACCAAGTCATCCAATCAAACAAAATGGTGTCCTAAGAGCCATCCAGCTCTATGTCAGTGAAATTCCAAAATCTACTGGGATCTTCATCCAGATATGGAGAAAAGCAACATACACTTCATATATATTAGTGGGCCAGGTCTGGTTTGTTCCTACTGTGAAAGGCATGCAGACAATTGATGTATCTACAATCAAGACCATCAAGGTCAATACTGGTGATCTAATTGGTTACTATTTTCCGGAGGAAAGCGTCATTCCCTACACTGAAGAGACATGTACAAAAGGAACCAAACCTGCCCTTTATATTTCCGAACAAAGTGCAAAACCTTCACAACCAGGAAGGACATCAAAATTTGCTGATATACCAAGCAGGAAATGTCGCCAATATTCAATTTCTGTGGCAGTGAAACCTGAAGGTATGACATTTTCTCTGTCTCTCTGTCAAATCTAATGTTCAAATAGCTGTCCTGAGCAGATTTGTCCGATGAAACCTCTCTGTATTAAGGGTAAGCCTACTTTGTTTGCTTAGGAAGTTATCCTTAAAGTCATCAAATCAAGTCAAATAAGCTTTGCAGGCCTTTTTAAAAATCACCTCCTTATAAAATGTATAAATGAATAGATATAGTTGTACATGTAGTTCAATGTTCTTTATCTGTGGCCAAACAAAGGTAAAAAGTACTTTTTTGCCGCCTTTATGTTTATAAATCACTAGACCGTGAGATAATTCTGTGGAATTATTGTGATATTGCATAGGAAAACCTGTACAGCCAACTCCCACTTCAGTCAAACCAGTTACTACAGCAGCACCAGCTACCACACGTAAGTCAAATACAACCTTCTCCATTACCAATTTACAGACCGAGCGAGAAATGCAAATAGGCTTCAGCTTGCCAAAATTATTTCTCTTATTTGTAATTTTGGCCACTTTGTTGCTGTCCATTTATCGTAAGACAGCTGTGACCACTTTAATCAATACAGCCATATCTAAAGTTTTGCTGCTTGAAATACTTTCAGTGAGCAATTATTCAAAAACAACCATTAAGGAGATCAAAATATATGCACTGAACTGGAAACCAAACCCTTCCACCACATATATATATATATATATATATATATATATATATATATATATATATATATATATATATATATATATATATATATATATATATATATATATATATATATATATATATATATATATATATATATATATATATATATATTGCATGCGCATCTTTTTTACCAGTACCATTTCCTACATTTCCTAGTAGTCATTACTCTATTCCGCAGTCCTAACCCTTTAATCTTCATCAGGTAACGTGTCACTTTCTAACACATTTTAATATGGTTATGCTATTGTCCATATTAAGTGCGTTCTTCTGTAGAGTTTTGACAGAGGCTGTATCAGGCTAAATATATTGAAGGACGCTCAGTGGGCAACTACTCAGAACATGATGGATATATATATATATATATATAGAGAGAGAGAGAGAGAGAGATAGAGAGAGAGAGAGATAGATAGATAGATAGATAGATAGATAGATAGATAGATAGATAGATAGATAGATAGATAGATATTAACATAGATATGAATGGATGGATAGACAGACAGAGATAGGTAGGTAGATAAATAGATAGATAGATAGATACACAGACAGACAGGCAGACAGACAGACAGACAGACAAACAGACCGACAGATAGATAGATCGATAGATAGATAGATAGATAGATAGATAGATAGATAGATAGATAGATAGATAGATAGATAGATATATAGATAGATTCTGCTGTTCTAAATATAAATACAGATGTGGTTCTGGACATAAAGATACACATTCAATATATATATATATATATTTAAATATATATATATATATATATATATATATATATATATATATATATATATATGTATATATATATATATATATATATATATATATACATATATATATATATATATATATATATATATATATATATATATATATATATATATATATATATATATATATATATACATATACATTGGTTAGTGCGCGAAATTTTATAATCGTCCAAACCATTGATGTACGGTGTACGGAAATGATATTATTTTTGTACATCTACATCTCCGTGCATTCAGAGTAAGCAAATGAATTTACAGGATCCTAAACACACAGTGTGTTACCCATTGAAACTTTTTTGCAAAGTCTACTCCGAATTTTACACCCACTTCACATCTTCAAAAACAAAGTACTTATCGGATCAACTGTTTTATTTTCATGAATTAAATATATTTTGAATATTGAACATATTTCAATATTTACAAATTTTAAGATGTTGACTTAAATTGTTTTTGTTTGCCTTCACCTGTTTCGTGAGCTACTGGTTTCAAATATACTCAAAAATGTGGAGTGTCATCCATTGATCCAACGTCCCTTGCGTGCGAGATACCAGAATTATGTTATTGAACAAGTACATCGAAATAACGTGCAAAAGTAATCGAAATAAAAGCATCACTAGGAATTAAACATGTTATGTTTAAATAGGGTGTAATTCCGATGCATATTTATTTATTTATCGTCTTCTTTTTCAACATAAGAACCTCCAGAAAAACCAGGGAAACCAATTAACTTTGGTGACAGTCAATCTGTGACGCTAACAGAAGAGTATGGAGCAAGGTTTTATGGCAAGTATGAGAGTGGATTGTGACATGCCCAAATGCTACACGGCCCGAATTAACACTATCTTATTTCAGGAACCCTTGCAGGTGCAGTTTTGCATTTTTTTAAGTTCATAACTCGAAGGCCTTCCTGCTGCCTCTGTATGTAAGGAGGCTACCTGGCATGAACGTTGTGCCAACATCCACAACGTTATGTTTGACCAGCATGAGGTAGATTGACTAGCCGTTGATTTAATCTAGTATCAAAGCAGGCTAGCAGCCTTATTGATCTAGACTGGAATAGTAACTTACAATACGAAGTCCTGCATGCTTCACATGACTAATATATCTTTAGCTCTTTGCTCGTTGGCAAAAACAAATATCACAAAATGTGTATTGTATTATCAGACGTAAATCAGATTAAATGCCATTGTTTGAAGGTCTGTTCGTGTCCTAGTAACAAAATGTCCTGTCTGAAATAGATATAAGGCAAAAAGTCTAACTTTCTACACCTTTTATCAGCTCAACATCAAAAAGATTGATTTATGTGTGAGTTCTCTCAATACGTCAGTCGAATAGTATTGACAATTTTATATGCCAACTCTGTCATTGAAAAACCCCAATTTTTTGTTCAGATAGAAATTTGTCGACTAAAAGATGTCAATTGAATATACCAAGAATAAGCTTATGTTACACTATTTCGTAAATTCAGTTGCTGACAAAAAGTACGATTTTGTTTTGTGATATTTGAAAGGAAAAATTAATGAATAATAATTTTACAGGGTCGGTGGCATATGGGTACAGTATCATCCGAAGACAATACCTGGACAATCGTGAAAACTTTATCTACATTCCAAGCTCTACACGTACAGTGAAGATTGATGGTTACTTAGTAGGCTGGCAGATGTTTATCCAGCGACCTGGCCAGAAAGTGTACCTGCTGGTGTGGAGGAAGGTGACTGGCAACAAATATAAATTGATCAGCAAAACTGAATTTACTGCCATTACACGTGAAATAGGGTTCCAAACAGTGTATGCTAAGCCTGGAGTGTTGGTGCGCAAAAATGACATCATCGGTTTCTTTAGCCCTGGTATGAGTAGTATTCCCTACAGCAAGGTCAGCTGCAATGGAGCTGCAAATGGCCTGGAGTATCCGAACTTCAGTGGTTCACTCGACCCAGGTACCACTGTAAGCTTCACCGTGTCCTCCGTCTGCAGAGATTACTCATTTGCAGTTGTCATACGGAAAGTGAAGCTCCAAATAAGTAAGTCTGCTTTGAAGGGAACGTGTCCCCTATATATATAATGCATTTTTATACCATAATTTAGTGCTAACGTGGCCTATTTGTTAGAAATTTAAGAGTGATCAAATGTATACAACTGCATTTTGTTGTTTTCAAATAAACACAAAATGTACAATCGAATAGTAAATTTATGGTTGAGTTTTTGTTTTTGTTTTTGTTTTTTCTCATTATTGTTGAAGATAATAAGAGAGAAATGTAAGTTACCTGTGAAGAATCTTATTTTAATTATTTATGTTCAATGGCGATTTTGTTTCTGACCATACATTAATTGAGTGATACTTTAAGTTCAAAAATTTAAACAGAGGAAAATTGACCGTGTGCACAAAGTTCCTTTCATAAATCACTTGGCCGACATGGGCAAAACAATTCAAAAATATATACTCAAATTGTTATAACAAGTAAAAATGGCAGCTTCGTTCACGCACCACCTCATATGCAAAGTGGTATCAAATGGTTGTTTATCACAGATGCATGATAAGATTGACATTGGATGTGACAGATTTGGTGGCCAAACTGGGTGTCGTGTGACGGGATCTGTCACCCGAGTACAAGTACAAAAAATGTGGGAAAAAGCACTGATCTTCAAATTTTATAGCATAATATATAATGGCAGTCTCTTCTGATTATTAGTTTTTCTTTTTTTTTTTTTTTTGTTTTTTTGTTTTTTTTACAGTTTCGGTGTACCAAACATGTCCGAAAGGATATACACGGAGGGGTGGTTACTGCATCATGTTCTTACCATGTCCGACGGGCTACAAAAAGATAGAAGATGGTGTTTGCGCCAAGACCATAGTTGTCAGCAGGTGTCCGGACAATACAAAGAGAGTCCTCATAAGTACAGATAAGAATGGGTAACTTTGTCTTTACCCCAATTTTTGCAGTATTTCTCCATGACCGACAGAATCAACAATTATACAAGGTGTCTTCAAGTGTAAATGTATATTCATTTTATGTGAAAAAGGGAGACACTTATTACACATCGCTATATAATACATTAAAAATGCTAACTTGAACAGGACTTCCAATAGGAGAATATAAAGTATTTCAAAAAGTGAAATAGAGTGGTCTCTTATAGGATCTTCACCGTTACTAATGTCTTTGTCAAAATCTGATACTATGCTTCAAATTTATCGTTGGTTATATTTCAATATGAATGCAAGGTAAACATAATACACGTCGTATTTCTACCAATGTAGGAACAAACCACAAGAGAGCGTTAAGAATAATCCACTCTAACCAATTTCAGATTGCTTAAGTGTATTCACAATAACTTTTCAAATATGTGATGAATGTTCTGAGATGGATTTTGTTTATTTTATATTTTGCAGAGTGTCCCGCTACAAGTGCGTTGCTTCGTTTTGTTATGGAAATTCAGTGCTACAAAATGGAGCATGCTTGTCATGTGGGAAAGGTGGTAAAGACAGCATATATAAGTGGGATTTGAAACTGAAAACTTGTTTGCGTAAGTATCCAACAGAGCTGAATCAAAGCTCCTGATATCCTTTATTCAACAAATTACCGCACAAGCTCTCTCATTTGACTGTCGATGGGAACCAAAACAGGTATCTTAAGAGGAGAGTTCCCATATGAATTACAAAATAAAGAATATACGTGGAATGAAGACAAGTAAAACCAATCAGTAACTTCTACTACAGACTTTCTTCAATATGTGTTTTGTCTTTGCCTGTTTTATTCAAAGTACCACACGTAACTCAATTAATTGACACTTACCATGTTCATAGTTCCATTTTTTGTTTCGTGTAATCTCCACTAGATAGCTTCGATAATTGGTTTAAGATCCATCAAATATAAAAACATTATTTGTTTGTGTTAACTGAACTGGCACAACTGATACTTTTACAATTTTGCCATCGCTTCTTACTTGTAAGATTCAAATACATAGGGACGAAATTATTTATGCAAAATGCTGAAACCACCCAAACTTCAGATATTATTCTCGAGAGGAGAGCAGACAATCAACCAAAATAAAAGAAGATATTGGTGGTTTATATGTAACAAACATTTTATAGACTTACCATGATATCACGCTAAAGAATAACAAAGAATCCAAAGTTACATGATGCACATTAATCATTGCAGGAAAGTACCTATAGGTAAGAGCAAGAGACAGTACATGTATAATTATAACTATGTGAATCAAATATGTTATGGTAAAAAGGAAGACGATTTAAGAGAAAAGTTTCGTTTCAAGGAAAATAAAGCTAGTCTTTCTTCACACACATACACCTAACATTATATATATATATATATATATGTATGTATATATATATATATATATATATATATATATATATATATATATATATACATATATGTATGTATATATATATATATGTATGTATATATATATATATATATATATATATATATATATATATATATATATATATATATATATATATATATATATATATATATATATGTATATATATATATATAATTATTATTCTTAATTAATTACTTAATTGCTTTCAGCCCCCTGGCTCTTCCAACAAGGATTCCAAGCGAAGCTATCCAAAAACATATACCAGCGCCACATCCCATTTGTTGGTAGGTAACGAGGTGCACACTTTGTGACCTTTTCTTGGTTTGCTAGAGGATGGGTTATGTTAATTATATATCGATATTTTGTAATTACACACACACACACAGACACACACACACAGACACACACACACACACACACACACACACACACACACACACACTGAAATGAGATAATTGTAATATAATCCAGGACATTGGTGTCATAAAGTTGGACAATCTTGCATAAGATTTTAGGATCTAAAGGTGTCTCCCTCATAGCGACCAATAGCGGCAAAACGTTAAAGACATTTTATTTCTTGTATTTTTACAAACATATATTTATAGTCTGTAAGGTAAAAAATATGCGCTTTTAATTCTGCCTGGTGTAACTTCATGAACAATTCATTTTCTCCTGCAGAAAGGTGGTAATACTTAATCTGAAGGAAAAACTAATGCATTGACGTGTACGTGTATTTTCAGAGGCATATGCTTATGGATGGAATGTTATAAAGCGACAGAGGCTTGACAATGGAAAGAAATTTGGTGTCATTCCAAGTACCATTAATACAATCACGAGGAATGGTGTTCTGGTAGGCTGGCAGTTTTATGCGCAGAGCAGGCAGAGGGATGTCCAGCTCATACTTTGGAGGAAAGTAAAAGGTACAACATACAGGTCTGTATACCAAGTCTCATTCAGGGCCGAGACATATGGACTACAATCTGTGAAGGCAGACCGTTTCATTAAAGTTCTGAAGGGAGATGTGTTTGGTTTTTATAGCCCAGACGAGAGTACCATACCTTATACACAGATCAGATGTGCTGCAGGAGACAGGGCACTGCGCACACAAGACAAGCCAGCGGAAAATGGAGTAACCGCCTTTACGACCTTGGGTAGCAACGACTGTCGACAGTACTCATTTGCAATGGCGATAAAGGATGAAAGTGAAATTATGCAGAGGTGTAAGTCTCTTCACTATTTTGTGATAAGGGATATTTTTTTGACCTATCGTTGAGAGTTGTTTACCTTTTATTAAACTTGTGGGGGGTTTTCTTTTGTTTGTTTATTTGTTTTTTTTTAATATGGTTCTGAACATACTTAATAAGCTTAGGTAGATGCCATACTAAAGGTATTGGCCAAACTGATAAATGATGTCCAGTGGACAAGTGTATGCAAAACGCATCTACTACACAAGACTAAAACAAGCCATTCTACGTGAACATGAGCATGCATCCCATCTCAATTTTGTTCACTGGTTGTCACAACTATGATCTCTTCTACGAAAGTGTAAGGGGTACATATAGAGCCTAGACTTATCTTCGTAATGAGATCTACGAACAACGTACGGCAATTTAATATTCCACTTAGGTTTCATGAGACATATTTTTATTTTCTTCTTTTACACAGGCTTTACTTGACATAAAGATAATACAGATTTTTTTATTTTGTTCGGAACAGCCACAACAGGGTGTCCTGTAGGGTATGAACTGGGCAGTAAATACTGCTGGAAGCAGTTGAGCAGGTGTCCTGATGGCTACAATTGGACTGGGAAAACGTGTCTCAAGTGTGGTGCAAACAGTAAATTTAATGCCGCAACGAAAAGATGTGAGGCTAGCTGTAAAAAAGGCTACGTCTTTAATGGTACACAATGTATCTCCTGTGGACAATATATGGACTATAGTTTCAAGGACAAAAAATGTGTACTCGCACGATGCCCAAAAGGCTATAAACTACAGTCCGGACGATGTGTTGGCAATGGCAGATAGTAAAAGTAAATTTATAACTCATTGATTTGTAATATAATTCACAATTATTTGAAGTGATTACTTACATAAAAAAAATAATGTAACAAATTACTTGAATAATAATGTTTTCCATTTTGAAGCGAACGTTTTACTTACATATATATGGTTAGGTGTGCAAACGCATGGCCACGTGTGCGTTCACAAGAGAGAGAGAGAAATAGAGAGAGAGACAGGGAGAGAGAGAGAGAGAGACAGACAGACAGACAGACAGACAAACAAACAGACAGAGAGGCAGACAGACAGACATACAGAGAAAGAGAGAGATCTTTGTCAGCGAAAAGTAAAACTTCTGTAACTTATGCATGCTTTAATTAAATTGATACTTCCTGCAATGTTATAGCTAGTTGGACAATAAATGTTGTCAATATATTTTCGTTCCATTTCTGTTGTCATGCAAAATGGTTTTTAAAACAAAGCTAATATATCAGCATAACATTACAAAGATCCGAAATATCTCCTGCATGCTACCCTGTGCAGAAGAAAGACATTCATTCACTCTTACTTCAGGTGGAATGGGGTAATAGATACATAGAAGTGTCCTTTTTTCCCCTATCAGCTCAAGTCGCGTTTTTCTTATTTTTTTTCTTTGTTTGTTTCAATCTTTACATTCAGACTGATTTTGCAGGTATGAAGAATGATACTCTGACCAGAGACGTCTACTTCCTCTCCTGATGGACTACGCTGTTTTGAAACAAGGACTTGAACATGACCATTTGGGATACTGATACATGGAATTCCCTGACGTGGACTACCAATTATCTTCAGAAACATAGGGTTAGAATATGGGCATCGAAATATCTCTCATTACCCTTATTTGAGGCCTTTGTATGATGTCAATAATAAACAAAAATAATTGCAGCACGGGTTTTGTCTTTATCACACCTACACAATATTTCATTAGCCAATCAAGCCGTGTCATGAGTCACGTGCTGTGAATTTACCTAAATATATATACTACAACAACACAAACAAAAACGTATCGGCAGCATTGTCTTGATGCATTTTGTTGCTTTGTTTTTAGTTGTAAATAGTCATACTGAACCTGACGGCTGATAGATTAGATATCCAGTTTCAACCTGGTAATCCCATTTTGTGACACGCTTTTAAAATCATGCTTGATTGTATTATACATAGAATATTTTTTCCAAGACACGCTGGCACAACATTCCCAATACCTAATTTATCACTATGAAGGCGCCCATAACAATCAACCTGGGCAATAAAGGAGAAACATTGACATTGGGCCAACTAAGTAATCAGAAACTTCCGTACTGATCAAACGTTTCGTGACTAGTAGCCAGGAGACGCGGAATGGAATAGGAGGTTACTAGTGACTTTATTCGCTTCTTACAGCTGTATGCCATAATGGTGAAAATTATTGTTTATACCGAGGCAAATTTCTCGCACAGAGCAGGTAATTAACATAAAAATATGTGCAAAACAGAAGGGTCGTTTATTTTGTGTCTTTATTTATTTTTTTGGCAATGCAAAACAGTAGGATTTTGATACAGCACACAACGCCTCATACACTTTCAGGCGAACTCTCTCTGCTTCCTGTGTAACTGGGTGGTGACGATAAGAAAAGGCTCGTCAGAAATACGTTACGGAATTGTGGATTAAAGAGTCATGAAAAACGAATATGTGAAACTTTATTTTGTATTTTATGTCAATTGAAAACAGAGATTTTAGATTAATACTTGAAGCAGATAACTTTTTTTTTAACTTTGGATTTCAACGGTTCTGTTTCAAGTTTGCTGCCAATAAATCATACAAAGTACATATTTGAATCAACTAACCAATTTCAAATAAAAATAGAGTATTGGTATCAATTTTTGAAGCAGCTGCCTTTTTGTCTAATTTGGATTTCAATTTTATGTTCATTGCTCTTTATTTTAAGTTTTCTGCCAACATGTAATACAAAGTACTTATTTGAATCCAATAATTTGAGACTGTAGCAAGCATATAAAACACACACACACACACACCACCACCATCACATGTATCAAGACTTCTGTTGCAGCAGGAAGTCCCGCCTTGTCCTATTTGTGCTCCAAAAACTAAACCAAGAACGGATAACTGCCTGAATTATCCAATTGCAGTTTTGTGCAAACTTTGCTAAAGAGTTACAACTTCCCTGTCAGGGATGGTATATCACAGTATACAAACATCTCACTAGCGCTTCATCATTCAGGTTCCCTATAGAAACGTGTCAAGGAGTCATTGGAGGGTAACCGTGATTTCTGTGCGCCGCTGGTTAAAGTGTGACCACAGTTCAGCACAGTACAAGCAAAATACGAAATAAAACGACGTCTCTTTACAGTATATGCACTAAACCAGAGTTTGGCAAATTAGCATGTCCTTTCCAAAATATAAACGTCTTACCTGTCTAGTTTACCTCTCTTCTCGAAGCACGAATTTTACTTTCGTGGTTACTTAATGTAATGTACGACATAAAACGCCGTCTGTTCACAGTCTATATATACCAAACGAGAGTTTACAAACTAGCATGTCTGTTCAAAAATATAAACTTCTTATCTATGTGGTTATATCTCTATTCTCGAAGGACGATTCTTACATTTGAACTCACAAGGGTTTATGAGTCTCTTTTCCCCCAAATGAAGGACTACATAACATGTAATTTTAGCTTTTTAGATTCAAGTATTTGCTCAATTGCTTTTCAGCATTAAGTTACATGTCGTTTGTCGACATGTACACCTGACAGTCGAGTGGATATGTGCGTTTCCCATTTCAGCTAGGCGACTGATGCCAAAGGTTGCAGGTTCGAGTCCCGCTCGTTCCAATCATGAAACATATATATTATCGGCATTTCCTTAATGCTGGTGGATTTAAGTCCCCGATTCTGGAAATAAATGCCGACTCAGTAAATAAACTGCAATACAGTGTTGATATGGCACTCGCACATAACTACCTCCATTGAACCATTCTTTTTAGGAATGGGGATTCGGTGGAGTGGATATGTGCGTTTCCCATTTCAGCTAGGAGACTGGTGCCAAAGGTTGCAGGTTCGAGTCCCGCTCGTTCCGATTATGAAATATAATCAAGTAAATTCTGCATTCTCTTCGCCAGGCACTAAGTTAAGTGATGTGGAACCGACGCCATACTTTAAATGGTCTATATTCACGATGTTAACATAGGACTCAACTTCACTTTAGACAAGAAAGGAGCTCAGCTCGGATCAAGAATGCAAACAGTGGAGATACATGGAGAGAATGCCACGGGATGATAAACGTCAAACCTTGGTACCAAAACATCAGAAACTTTAGTGCAAAAACTCAGCACATCACTGGCCAACATTTATCTTTCAGGTGCCAATAATTTACCTCGTCAAAAGTTTTGGCCGCATCAAGGCAGTGAGTTAATAAGCAAAAACTGGGTGACTGTAACACTTATGGTAATCAATCCCTTGTTTAAAAGTGTACACATGTATCAACAACTTTAGGTTGACAGTCTTTTCTTGAAACCAAAATGCTCAGTTTATCTTGGCACCTGCCCAACAAGTCAAAACTCAAAGACATAATGTTATTGTCTGCACAATCAGTCTATAATTACCTGTTTATAATTATTCTTGGAGTTCATGTCCACCGCTTTATATATAACAATTGAGAAAATGACAGTTCCTATTCATGTGGCACTCAACCATGTACAGGGATGTAGGTCAAGCATTCAGAGAGAAGAACTGTTAGTCTTTTCTCAGCATATTGAAGATGTTCATTTGGCAAACTCTCAAAACCCCTAGTTTGTTACTTTTTAGACCTTCAATGATGCGTTTTATATACAATGTTGTAACCCCTCGTACCTTGAGATAATTCACGCATATGCACTTTACTTTCCACTACTGCTTTGTGCTGCATATTTCACAATCATTTCAGTAAATGTTCTAAATGACCATGCCACATGCTTGCTATTGTGAAGGTTTGACACATCACCTGTTGAGTCGACGCTTTATATAATTAATATAAACATTCATCTCCAAGAAGTTTTATAATCTGTATGTGCGATATCAGACGCTAAGGACTCGGCCCATTTGATTTTCTCATTACAATAATGTAAAGGGTATTTGAACTTCAACCTAACACATCCCATCATATTGTTGAGGGGTCCATATCTCGTTTTGCCGTTGATACTTCCCAGCGTTCATCTGGATCCTCTTTGGGTGCTTCTTATAAATGCATATCCCGGCCAGGCACAATACAAGTATAAGGCATAGATTTCTTACTCTTATGTTATACTACCGGAATGCGTGATGGCCCCTGCCGACCTTGAGCAGTTTTTGCGTACATGGACATAATACCATACACGTGGCATTAGTCACTATAATCAGCGTCATGACAACAAAAAACTGAGCATGTGTATTTATACTAGCTACCTGCAAGTCTCAAGTCTCGATATAGCAGTGAGTGCCAGTTGGTCAACCACAGACGAGTTTTTTTTTTTTTTTCTTTACAGAGATTTGTCACACAGCCTCATCTGTATTTATTTCTGCTAACAAGCCACTTTAAGTAAGTCTATAATTGATAGGTCGCACAAATACGTAGGACACATGGCTGTTCATACAACTCTATGCTGCTTAAGAGAAGCTTATGTTTGGCCAGAAATGAGGAAAGACATTGTGAATAGATTACAAGAATGCCTTACTCGTATTATACATGTGCCATGACAAGAAAAGACACAGATGAGAGAAATGCCAATATCAGCTTATCCGATGCATATGGTTGACATGTTGGAGTCTCCGATAAAGAAAATAAATACTGCTTGAATGTGATAGACTATCTTCTAGGATGGGCCGAAAGTTATCCCACACCATCAATGTCTGCATAATGCATGGAGGACGCCTTCTCCGAAGACTTCCTCCCTAGACATGGAATCCCGGAGATCATAATAACAGATGAAGGACATGTATTCTACACCAAAATCTTCAGAGATTATCTCAAAAGATTAGGAATTGAACACAGAATAACAACAGCCTATATCATCAAACCAACAAAATGATAGAATGATTGAATAGAACACTGAAGGGGACCATAGCCAAACTTGTGAACAATGACAGAGCATGGGGAGGCCAATTTTCTAATGCTTTATTTGCCTACAGGAATAGTGTGAGTACTGTTACAGGATAAACTCCGTTTTTCTTAGTATATAGAAGACCAGGAAGAATGCCTCTAACCAAAGTATTGAGGATAGGGAAGGACACTCAGTCGCTACAAAGCAGACTCAACGACTCGGCAGAAGCACTGGCAGGGCAAGACAGAACGTGGAGAGTTCTCGATAATTCAATCGCCAGAGAATCAACAGAAAAACCAACGCTGGAGAAATAAAAGTAGAAGACACACTGATATTCAAGGCACAGAAGAGGCTGACCTTGACCTCTAAATGGGATAATCAATTTGTAGTAATCTGAATGTGTGGACCTGTATGTTGACTACATCACCAACAAACTGGGAAAACCAGAATAGTCAAACGCAACAAGATCAAACTGGTTGATCCAAATATAGTTTGGAATGACATTAGACCAAGACCAGCTAGGAACTCTAGAAGAACCACTGTTCAACAGCCAACAGTACAGTCAGACTCCTACGCAATCTAAAATTAAAACTGTGAATTCTACTCCCCAATCATGTATGTACATAATAATAGTTACAAGTAGACACTCTTAATGACAGGATGATGAAATGGCACATTATGGAGGTATAAATAGAACTCCCTCAGCTAGCATAGTCAGTCCGGTAGTAACTCGGGAAAAGGACGGGACAAGGAGAACTGGCTGCCAATCTCGAGGTCCCAGCCACCAAACTATTGTATTGAGCCGATGTCTAACACTGAATAAACCATCTGCATTTGGGCCACACGTCCAGGTGTATTTTCTACCAGAAGACGAAGATACCAAATGTTCAGTCAGACTTGGACCACTTGAAGTCCTACACAATCCCCTTTTGTGAACAATGTCTTAGGACCAGAGTTAAGGCAGATGCACCTTCAGAACTAAGCGCCAAGACCTGCATCTCAACAACTTGTCATTAAGTAACCTATTGGTAAACTTACTAATACAGTCGTACAGCCTACAATGCAATTAAAGTGTTTGTAGTATAATGTTGGGGAAAGTAAAACTTTTCTGTAACTTTATTCAATTATTACATCATTCGTCGATATGATCCATGGTAAATGGTGCCAGACCAAGGCGCACTTCATCAAATAATACATACTTGGCAATATGTTTGATTTGTTTCCTTAGTTCTATAGATTTTTACTGTTTCTTACTTTAAAAGTTAAGGTGACAATTTCCCATGCTCTGATTAATTTTACAAGTTTCAGTACTTCCATCTCTTTAATCAGAGCTTTAGCAACTTGTTACCAATTAATCTTTTTTTTTTTCATTTGACTAAAGTACTCTTCCGTTCCTTCAGCCCATTTTGTTGGAATTCTATCTTCTAAATGTGGAGAATACTTGAGTCAGTTAATTTCCGTGTTTTCCTCATTATCACCACCTTCACTGCATCCCAAGGCACATCAAAATGTTTGGTTATATATACTCCAATAGAAATTCTCGTTTGCAGAGGACATACTGCATAGCTTACTTGTCTTCAAAATGTACTCTTTCTTTTACCATGTGTGCAGTTTTTCTGAGTTTAAGATAGGTAGAGTCTGTCTTCGTTTCTTTTGCCCAGCTTAGTTTATCGAAGAATATATTTGCCGTCTCATTATGTAAGACGATATTAACCACCTTAAAGGTTTGTTTATGAGCCATCTCTATATCTTCACTGTTTTCAAGATTCTCTTTGCAGGCTTCATCATTGGCTGTTTTTATATTATTTCAGTTTTTGAAAATGACTTTTCCCAATGGACTCCTATCCTTGTCGTCACTTCCATTTTAATGGACTCTGTTTCACTTATAGGCTTATGGGTGCCAAAGATGCCTTTCTTATATCCTGTTTCGACATCTGCCTTTACTTCTACATCTGTTTAGATGATTTATTTCTCTGTAGTGAAAACCTTAATACATGCCTTCAAGCTGCTTCTACCTTGCTCGGATGTGCTCCTATGTTGCCCTTGACCTACTTTTATACACTATCAACCTCACAAAATATCTTATGATGAAGCAGTATCATTTTGAAAACTATCATCATGTTATTATCTTTAATTTGTTTAGCTTTTTTATTTAGGGCTCTACAGTTGAGCTAAGTCAAGTGAGGGGTATACTGTTTGGGCATACATCGTGGATGTATGCATAGCCAGGTATTTTAAGACATGCATATCAGTGTGGTAGTTTCATGGTCTTCCTTATATTCATACAAGTTAAACAACATGTCTGCCAAATATTGATATAGAAGGCTCACTCTCTGCCCATAGTATTGTCCATCAGCACACATAACATGTAGCATATGGTTTCATATACTCATATCAGTCTCCAATACCATCGCAATCCAACTGGAATGCTGGTGGAAGTGTTATTCCACTGACATGGACTGATGACAAAGCTTGGTACCCAAGCTGTATGCATCGCTTGTGTTTCCCCAAGCTGTATGCATCGCTTGTGTTTCCCCAAGTTGACAGTAAGACTATAAAGATAACCTGATGATAAGGTCCATTGTGCAGGTGCACACTTGACTTCCAATGATGATGCAGATGATGTCTTCGTTTGCAATGATAATGTAAGGTCTGGTAATCATGTGTACAATGATGACGTCAATAGATAATCAAGAGGTCAATTATGCAGGCACCTAACATCAATCATCCAAATGATATACCATCATTTGCATATGTTAATGAGCGGTCCTATAGTCAAAAGATAGGTTGTGTGTGGTTGTGTGTGTGTGAAAGAAAGACAGAGAGAGTGGGGGAGGGAAAACGAGAGAAAAAGAGAGAGAATCAGCGATATACAGAAAAAATAGCTTAATAAGTAGAGTAGGGAAAACCCTGATGTAGTAATCTGGTCAACAAATCAATGATTAAAACACGTGAGTGGTCCAAAATGAGTGGGTAATAATATAACATCACTCTGCCGTTGAAACCACACCCCTTTCATTTAGCCAGGCAATATCAGGAGAGTGGTAAAATAGATGGGGTTTATAGAGAAAATTAAATTTACATGCATTTTAGCATTTGCAGTTAAGGTAGGGAAAGGGATTGAGTTACAACTGCAAAATCATTTCCCGACCCAAAATGACTTTTTCCCATTTTCACACAATTTGGCCCTTTACCTTTCTTGTCACGAAACATGAATCTTATGAAAGCAATATTTATGTGATAAAAAGAGAAACAAATTATTTTATTTCAGCTGGCCTAAGCGCATGCATGCCTCTTGACAAACTTATTCTGCCAAAGTTTGGAGAGCAGTCAGAAGCTTCCCACAACCCAGCAACGCCAAGAAACTGACTGGAACAACCGAGGTGCCCTGCTAGCAGTTTTTGTGTGCACTGCTTGACAAGTTCAGACCCACTGCTAACACTAGGAGGGTACAAAACTTGCTGAATCTTATCTTGGTTGCTGACTTCAAGCTGACTGGGTCTGACTCGAACCCGTCAGCAGTTTTTTTTCACAAAAGTCAGCCATGGTTAGGCTGTGGGATTAGTGCTAAGCAGAGTAAAAACAATTCAGCACAAGTCTGCTGCCCCTTGTTGTGAAGGTTAGTACAGTTCAGCTAGTTTTAGCCCCAGTGAGGAGGTGCCCGCAGTGGTGACAAAATGAAGCCAACACAGTCGTGCTGTGACAGTCAGCAAAGTTAAGCCAGTTTCAGACCTATTCAGGAGTTGGCCACAGAGGTGACATAATGCGGCCATCACCTGCTGTGAAAGGCAGCACAGTTTTAGACCTGCTGAGGAGGTGGCCACATGCGAGACAAAATGTGTGCTGCCCCTAGGGAGCAGCGGGCAGGGGGGGGGGGGGTAAGTTTGGTGCAGCCATCTAGCTTTCAGGTCTTGTAAGCTTAATTGGGTTGCTTATTTTTAACTTCAAAATACTATCATGATAGTAGGATAAACAAGAGCATCATAACTGCCACAGTACTAGCACACATTGTGCTGCTGGGCTCCGGAAAGGGACTTTCAACACCTTTATTCAACAAAAGTGCTATTAATTCACAGAAAGCACATAGATACATACATGTATATATAGATGTACAGAGTATACGTAGATGTACATAATTTGCATTCATACATTACACATACCGTATTATGGTCGCGTTAAAGGAATAACACGGTACGTATATACATACAAACACAAACGCACACACACACATACATACATACATACATACATACATACATACGTACATACATACATACATACATACATACATACATACATATATACATAATGCAAATATGCACAATAAAAACATACAAACAAGCAAATGAAAACGTCAAAGTGAGGGTTATTGAATTTGTTCACATCCTTGTGTATAAATAAAGCGTTAAATATACTCTCAATAGCGACTGAAAGTAACTTAACATAAAATTTGTGCATACTAGCAAATTTCTGGCACCTTGCTTGGACTCGCAATCGTGTGGCATTCTCGGGTTGCGTGGAGCTGTTTTCCGATCTGCTAGCACCATTGCCCGCACAAACATGCACACGCACACTCACCCGGGAGTTCCATGTACTCGAGGGTACTGGTTAACCCGCAGGCACACTGGAAAGACCAGCAGGACAAGTCTTTTACATATACAATATAGTTTTGTTTGTAAACCTACTGATTATCTTACTGAAAATGTAACCACCACCACAACTACCACCATCACCATCACCACCACCACCACCACCACCACCACCCCCAAAAATAGAAAAAAAAAGAAATCAAATAGAATAAAACAGTCGCAAACATCCGTCTACAGATACAAACATGTAGATATAAGTTTATGTGAATATGTTTTTTTTCTGTTTGCCATATAGTGGTAATTACTTTTTCTACCGACATGTATATATGAGGCCGGCATGTAACTCATGGGAAAGTAACTGTCGCTCAAGTCAATTTTATTTTGCTGTACATTCCACAGGACAGTAACTATTCAATGTGAGTGGAGTAATCTTCAGGTTAATTATTGAAAAGAATGCACTGCTAATTATGGATTTGCATGATGTGTGTGTTTATGTTGGAAAGGACCCTCATTTTACAACAATTTGAATCAGTGAACCACGATGCAAACGTTTCCTCGCTGCAATATGCTCTTGCATATTGTGCTCTGTCAGTACCAGTTAAAAGGATCTATAAAACTGTAAGACATTACCCGTCGTTGTCAATAAAACAGACCCACTGACCAGGATTGTTCTTACATTAGATGCACACACGATGTTTCGAGCTCAGTGTCAAAACCTTGTGTTTATAAACGTCGCACACTATGTTTCGTACAAAGTTACAAAACTAAAGACCTCTACGCGTCCCAAATCTGTCAACTGCACAATGCAATGAACCACATATGCATATATATATATATATATATATATATATATAGAGAGAGAGAGAGAGAGAGAGAGAGAGAGAGAGAGAGAGAGAGAGAGAGAGAGAGAGAGAGAGAGAGAGAGAGAGAGAGAGAGAGAGAGAGAGAGAGAGAGAGAGAGAGCCATAGTCAATGAAGTTGATTAAAACACATTTATTCAGGAAAGAAGCGATTGGGAAAGAGGGGGCAGCCCCATATAAGTTCTTTGCGCAAGACAAGGAGAAAGAGAAGTGGAGACAAGATACAACAATGAAACGCTACTATCAGAATGAACACCATGGCACTCAGGCAGATGGTATGGCAATGCGGCAGAATGAGAAATGTTGACAGGACAAGACGTCAGAGACATGGAAGATAATGGGGAAGCCATCATTTACAGGCACTATTTCACCATCCGTAATAGGCACTATTTGTGAAAATCATGTAACATTTCCAAGCCTACCTTTGGATTTGATGTACGATCGTACAGCGTAAAACGAAGTTTGTGTGGGGAGCAAGGAACTGTGTAAGATGATATCATAGGCACTAAATATCTCCATAAATATACGTCCATGTAAACAATGATGCTTTGCATATACAAAGGGAAGTATAATCACAGCAAATATACATATAGCGTTGTGCATAACGTACTGTACATATACTGCAACCATTTAGCATTCACACAGCAGTCACTTCTATTAGCCCTACAGAATGCATAAAGAATGTAGTGTTGTGTATTCAACTAAATTTACTCGCTACCTGCATTAAGGCGGGTCGACCCCGATCCCCACCCCCACCCGGCGTTGTACATTATATCAAAATTACGTTGGCATGTACATGTGCTTTGTCTTCACCTGTTTCTTTCATGCGTGAGTGCCTGTATTTCACTAGGATGTGTCACAACAGGTTACAGATATTACCGGAAATACCAAAATTCAATACACTTTTTCGTAGCATGTAACTAAGCATGTAAACATGTATTGTCGAGGGTCCTTCGACAAAGTAACCACATCATGGGTATGAATTGGGACTTCAGTTGTTGCTAGACATCAGGGAGGTGCATACATGAATATCCCTGGGGTCATTAAGAATACATTAAATTAGGATTAACTTTACGATTAGCGCAGATTATACAGTCATGTAAACTACAATCACAAAAACTCATATTTGTTTCTATTTTTAGCATCATTGTTACGACTGTAAGTTAAGATGCAGAGATTAAACTTATTACAGTCTGTGTTCAGCTGGTTGGTTCCATGCAGAAATGTGGTGAAAGAATCCCATAGACTGAGAGTAAAATTTTGACATCATAGAGATATTTCCATGACAGGTACACATAAATGGTAATCAATTTCATTGTGCTGACTATATACCACGGTGAACTATTGATCTATGCCAATAAATTTCATGTGAAGGTCAAGTCACGAGATCAAATGACTTCGAGGAAAGCAAGTTGACTGTTTCAAGTTCAGACTTTAGTCATTTAACGAACGGTATAATCGAGTTTTGTAGCTCGAGCCTTTTCCTTGATACATGTGCCAGGGTGACATGGCACTGTGGGCCAGGCTGGTATATTTGCATTTGTGCCCCTACATCTCGTTCTTATAATCAGGGCTAGTTGCACTTAGCTATCCCTGTTAAAATAAAGAAGTCTAAATGGGGAGGAGTCTATGTTCCAGGAACAAAAACCTCTGTGGGTGCCGGTCAGGTTTGAAAGCACACTGGCGCCTTTATTTTTCTGTTGTACATGCAGTTCATGTATAGCATTGCCTACCGATATAAATATAAACTGTTACGATCTTGTCTGTGGTGCACGGAAAGCTGAAAATATCACCTTAGGTCGTAGTAATCAATTTGCATGTTACTGCCAGCCTGCAATCAAACGAAGCAACCATATATTTCATGATGCAAAATATCACATTGAAAAGAGTATTTTCTCAAAAGCTTTAAACACAAACATCTTTCTGTAAAGTCAAGCTCAATCTGGCGCATTGATTCAGAATCTACCAGTAATGAACTTCCGGAAACAGTTGATTACACACAGCTTGACTTTGCGAAATGCACTTAACACGTTTTATTTTAAAAACAGAATTTCTATTTTTCTGTTTTTTGGCTCGATTTATACAAATTGGTGACTTTTTGTCGCCAATTCTGGATATCTGTACCTGGCAGGTCCACATATATGCAATTTTGCTAGAGTGTGCACACTCAATCCATGCATAACCCTGTAAACAGTCCCAGCTGAGTGGAAACACTCAACCAGCTGGTATAAAAAATCGAAAACGAGGTCCACATGAGGGAAAACACTCATTAAGACCTGGTCTGTGTCTATTTTAAAGCTTCGGATGAGTGGAAACACTGAGTTGGCACCACTATATAGTCCCAAATCAGTTCAAAACGAAGAAAAACACTCAACCTTTTAAATACAGCCCTGTACGAAATCGTACTTAGTTCAGCAATAACACTCAAACAATTCAAACATGTTATTTAATATCATCCAAATGAATTAAATGACTTTAAAACGCATTTGAATTTGTTGTCAAAATAAAGCTAAAGCCAACAAAAAACATAACAAAAGAAAAAACTGAACAAGCAAACAAAAGCAAAAATAAAAAAAAACAAATTCTCGGATTGCACATCACATACATTGAAAATTTAATGTTTAGGCTGCACGCAAACGATATAACATACTCAATGGTACAAAGTAATTTCAATCTGATGAAGATCCCAATTTGAAATTATTGGTGTTTTTATCACTATGTGAATTTAAGAATAAACTACAGCAATATATGGGGGCGGGGGGATGGAGGTGAAAGGTACAGTGTATTTCTGCACTGCGGCACTGGGGCAGGTTCTTTTTTGAGTACCAACCTATACTGGAGGCCTCTAATTTTCCCTACTGGCCAGTATTTCGGAATATTCTTATTCTCTGTACTCTGTATTGGGAGAAAACGATCTACTATACCAGCTCAAGGGGACCCCACTTACCTTACCCCCATGCACTCAAGCTTCATGCCTGAACAGCATCCAAACAACAAAAACTCTTAGTACATCAGCTAAATTAGGCTATTTGCTTTGGTAGCATAATTATTATTGTTACAATATATTTCAAATGGCACAGAACACACATACATGCATGTACGTCAGTATTTGTGAAAATATTGCTTGACAAATAGATAAAACGTACTTTCATGATGCAGCACAAAACCTTTCGGAACTGCGTGGGATCCCCGCCCCCCCCCCCCCCCCCCCCACCCCCATCCAGTTCAAATACTCACAAGCATGGTCTGAAGTTGAACCCATGCATTCTCATTGGCTACATAGGCCTACAAGTCTTGAGATTCATCACAACACATCATGACTTTTGCCAGGCGTTCACATCATCATTTGTAGTGAAACAGCGAACTGGACAAACTATGATTGTTGAGGAATATGCTCTTTCTGGCAGGGTTTTGTTCTGTGAGTACCTACCCCCTTGCTATCCGCTTGTTCTATGTATTCTTGCTCTGAAGTTGGTGTCAGCCAGTGGTTCCCAATAGGGTGTCATGTTATGGGCATGGAACCTTGATACACCTTGTGTGTGTGTGTGTGTGTGTGTGAGTGTGTGTGTGTATGTGTGTGTGTGTGTACGCACACTTGGGCATCACATACATGTAATGGTAATTTGATCATGCCAGGTGAAAGTGACACCCACCCGCATTGCAATCAGTCAGCATCACACCACAAGTCATACGACTAGCCCTGAATTTCCCCTTCCGATGCAAAATTCTACCGTTGAAACAAGAGCCCACTGCTAATTGAAAGTGTAGTCCTGTCATGACAATAAAACAGCACACATGTTAGTGGTAACACAAACATTCCCGGCTCCCTGACACATTACATATAAATGTGTAACATTTCTTTCCTAGGTCAGGGCTACACGTAAGCTACTTTCCTGGTGACTATAGAGCACTGTCCAGTTGTATGTTGTATGCAGAAAAGTTTACATGATAACCAACAACTCAGATTTGTCGGATACTGAGAGATCCGACAGATGTTGAACACAGCTACAGATGGATAAAGTAGATCTATGTTTATATATATTACACACACACACACACACACTCACACACACACCAAAAATCGTATTGGGAGAAACCCTAAACCTCTTTGCAGTTATAAATATAAATTTAGAGTGCAGACATGAAGTACTATGAAAAATCCTATAAAAGGTGGTTGTGAATGCAGTAAAAATAAGCAACCCGGTGCTCATATTCTTGGTAAGGCATTGGTCTGAGTCGTGCACACTGTCCATTATGTATAAATGAAAATAATACTCAGTAACAATATGGTGATAGGGAATAGGGGTATTTCATATCTGGTCCTTGTATGCATAAATGCAAATAGTACTCAGTAACAATATGGTGATAGGGAAATAGGGGTATTTCATATCTGGTCCTTGTATGCATAAATGCAAATAGTACTCAGTAACAATATGGTGATAGGGAATAGGGATATTTCATATCTGGTCCTTGTATGTAAACCAGCCTTTATTAGCATGACCATAATATGGTGTTTTTTTATGTGTTATTGCCATTTTCGACTCTGTCTCCAGAACTGTGACTCACATTGAGCTGAAACTTGACGGATATGTTCCTTGTGGAAGGGTCAAAGTTCAGTAGGAACACTGCTGTGGATTCCTGATTTTCAACTTTTTTCAATTTGGGCACTTATAGATAAATGTACCTTTCCTATTGATTACTATGTTACTCGCAGGGCATTCTAGATCTACTGCAAATTCACATTTTGGAACCATCAACGAGATTCACTTAAAGCTTGGTAGCTATGTACGTTCGGTGGGTTTCTGCCAAGTTTGTCCGAGTGGTCACGCTCCAGCGATTTTTTTAGCATAAGTTTTTTTTTTTTTTTTTTTTTTTTTTTTTTGACAAATCATTAAAAAATCATCTCCAAAACCACTCACCCAATAGCTTTGAAATCACACAGCAACACTTCTGCGGACTCCTAGTTCTTAATTTGTGCAATAGGTAGTAAAAGAAATTGATTTCTTGACTTTTTGCTATTTTCAACTTTTCCTCCAGAACCGTCCGTGAGATTTAGCTGAAACCTTGTGGATATGTTCCTTGTAAAAAAGTCAAACAAAGTTGTCCACCAGGTGGCATTGCTGTGAATTTTTTATTTTAAGTGACTTTTTTTTCAATTCGCGTATTTGTTTGTAATGCATCTTTCCTATTTGTTTCTATGTCAAAACTTGGCAGGGATGTACCTTTGATAAGTGTTCACCTATTTTGTCCTATCCCAAGTTCACAGAAACACAAGTGTGATGAATCTCTACGTCAGCTGAACATGGGCTATTCACACAGCCCTCTTATTATAATCACAATACTGTTTAGATTTACAGTCTGTATGACCTAATGAGACCCTTGAAATGAACTTGTTTTGCCATATTATTCACAATAACTCCAATGTTAGTTGCTCCTGTTATTGACTTTGACGACAGCCCAATACCTGTGACTTTTTGTTTAACCAAAAAACACTTTTCTTCATAAATACTACTGAAAATACTCAAAAATCAGTTTTGAATTCAATCATCGAAATTAAAACTAGCTTATCAAACTAAACCTAAAGGTAATGATTCATAAACTAACATCAACACATGTGTGAGATAATTGATTCATCGTTGCGCAATAATTAGCTTTCAGAAAAATGAAGTTTCGTAAAATAACCAGTCTTTTAAATTGGCATCAGGAAGAAAATTTTGTGATGTTAAAACAAAAACACTCACGTTGATGTGAGAGAATTTATGATCATATAGGATACCATGACACCTGTAATTTAAAATTTTTATACATAATATGATCAGTAGTGTCATAGGTCTCTTTACGAGTTAAGACAGACTGTAGATCAGTTTTCTACATTAAAACCACTCCAATAGTTAAATCTTTATCTGATGCGTTATAACATTCATCCTTACATGATCATTAATATGGTGAACATTTTACCTCAGATACTTTAATTTAACACAGTGAAATTAATCAATCGAAAAGTCCTACTGATAGTGTTGGTTTTCCAAGTTGAGTTGATAATATTTCCGTTCCACAAATATGAAACTTTTTTTTTCAAAATTTAAATATAATCAAATAGACAAGCCTGAATATATTTTAGGCACACTTGCATCTAATCCTTGGTACCTTTTTTATGAGATGACAAATATGTCCTGTCAAGAAATACTAAATCATTTCACATAAAACCTCCCCATGCATAAGACAGTACACTTAACACCATTCCGCTATTTTCTCTTTTTTATATTTAATATTTTATTCATACGTGTGTTTGGACCCGAGAGTCAGCAAACAACAATTGAATCTATGCTGTAACTGACAAAATATGTCTTCTTTCCTGCAAAACCTTTTCATCATATGAATTCAAGTTGCATTTCACTAACGGCCCTGCAGAGTGTATGTTTATTTCAATTCCACATTCTTGTTCATGAAATATAAAGTTTATGATTTTAATGTATCAACATGCAATACAACACATATGGGTGGAGATGAAGGATGCGATTCATAGTACAATCTGTGCAATATACCTTATGGGGAACCGGTGCAGGTAAAGCTGCTGCTATATCTTTTATTTATTTTTTTATACATGATCCTACAAACGAAGGCTACGTCTGAATTCAAAAGAATTTATCATAAGTCCAAGGCTTAATTTCATGAATCCATTATGTAAATCTTTACTTGATTTTTTTTTCTCAATATTATTAACTTTAGTGGATAGATTATGTGCAAGGCAGCAGAACATTGCATATAAATATAACAAGTAACAAGGAGTTTGTGTGGTCAGTCCATACTCAGCTAACCTAACGATTCATCTCACTTGCGGCTCTGTGAACTTGGGATAGGATCAAGTTCACCCATGTATCGAGTAAGTCTGATCTTTATGGAAGAACACTAACATGTGCTACATCAAGGTTCCACTACAAGTAGTTCTCGAGTTACAGTGAAGAGTAAAACTCATGTATGTTGCACTGTGATCCTAGAAGCGAGGTCTAGGTCACTCCTGCACTGTCGAAGCGTCACCTTCATAGAAAAACATTAACTTATGCAACATCAAGTTCCTAACTCAAAACAAATGTCAAGTTAGCGAGTGAACAATAGCTTTCATGTCAGTTGTCTTGTCACCTTGGGAATGAGGTCAAGGTCCAAAAATCATTGGAGCATGATCACTTCCACAAAATATGTAGTTACGTATGAAAGGTACATCTAAACCAAGTTTGGCACAAATCTGGCCAAAAATTATAAGTTATAACCATTACAAGAAATTCCCTTGTCAAACTTTTTAAAAAGATTTTCCGAAATAAAATCATAATTTTTTTTTTTAAAAATCACTGGAGCATGACAATTCAAAGAAACTTGGGAGGGACCCAACTGAAATACATTGCCACCAAGTTTAAGGTCAATCTGACTGACGGTTTCTTCAGAGAAGTCCAAAATGTCAATAAGCATTCGAATGCACCTTGACTTGCATAGAAATAAATAGGAAAGTTTCATTTACCCATAAGCACCGAATTAAAGAAAAAAAGTTAAAAATCAGGAATCCATAGCAGTACAACGTAGTAAACAATTTGTTTGACTCTTCCACAAAGAACATATCCTCCAAGTTTTAGCTAAACCTGATTGACGGTTCTGGAGAATAAGCCAAAAATAGCAAAAACACAAAAAAGCATCAAAAATTAGGAAAAAAATTGCAGCGCCACCTGGTGAATAATTAAAAACTAGGAGTCCCTACGAGTGTTCCTTGGTCATATCAAAGCAATTGAGTGAGCAGTTTCCGAGAAAATTTTGTAAAATTTGCCCCAAAAAGAGCAAAAAAAAAAAAAAATGCAGAAAAAGTAAAAAAATCAATGGAGTGTGACTATTTCAGCCATCTTGGTAGCGATCGACAAAAGGTACATCCTGACAAATTTTGAAGTCAATCTAGTTGACAGTGTCAGAAAGGAAGTCAATAATGTGAACTAGAGAAAAATTGCTTCACAGCAAATCTGGGTGCCTGCAAAATGAGAACAGTTTGAAATGTTGCACGTTGCCATTCTTCTAAATAATCTAAATTTTGTGTATTAGCTTACTATGCATAATCCTAAATGTTACAGCTTTTGTTCCTTGTTCATTGGATGTGGCCATGTCTCAAACTTATTAACTGAAGTTGGAAGAAACCGATATCTATAACAGTTTCGAAGCTATTCAACATTTTAATCTTATGTATTTGCTTAATTTGCATCAATTAAAATTGTGCAATTTTGGATCATGGTTCATTCGATGTGGCTATGTCACAAGCCTTTGGATTGAAATTAGAATGGCACCTCTATCTATAATAATTTTGAAACTATTCATGATTTAAATCCTACAAAATCACCTAATTTGCATAAGTTAGAATCCTACGGCTTTTGCTCATGGTTCATTGGATGCAGCTTTGCCACCAACTTTTAGATTGAAGTTGAAATGGCATCTATATGTATAATAGTTTTAGATTTATTCAACTTTTACATTTTTCAATGCCTCTAATTAGCATAGTTTGAAATTCTACAAGTTTAATTTACTTCCCATTTCATTGGCAGGTGTCTCAAATCTGCACATGCACATTGAAATTTTGAGCTTATCTGCAATAGTTTGGGTGATATGGAGCTTCTTAATTTCAATTGCCCTTCATTTGCATAATTTCAAGTATCATGATTATTCAAGACCAGGTGCACAATTCCACTGGTAGGTCAGTCACAATCACAATGGTGCTTTGGGGAATAATAGTGCTTAAGAAAAACTCCGGACAAATTCAGGTGCCACGGAAAGAAAGAAATTTCAGAAACTGAGGAAAAACAATAAGTTTGGGTTGGCACCCAGACATAAGAGAGAAAGAAAGAAAGAAATGAAAGAAGGAAGGAAGGAAGGAAGAAATGAAAGAAGAAAGAAAGGCACTTTCATATCCTGTCCATTATATTGGCAGGTGTCACAAACATGTATATGCACATTGAAATTTTGTGTCTATCTGCACTAGTTTTGAAAATCTAGAGCTTTTAAAATTTTACGTGCCCCTAATTTGCATAATTCTAAACATCATGACTATTCCAAACCAGGTGCTCAATTTTTACTGGTAGGTAAGTAACCATGGCAAGTGGTTTTCGGAATGATAGTGTCAGAGAAAAAGCTCCAGACAAATTTGGTCGTAAAGAAGGAAAAAAGAAAGAGAGAAAGAAAGAATACTTGGAAAAACAAAATTTGGGGGTTGTCACTCAGACATTATTAGCATTAGAATGCCCAGTGACTTGCATAGTAATCAATAGGAAAGGTGCATTTACCAAGAAGTACCCAAATTAAAAAAAAAAAGGTTCAAAATCAGGCGTCCACAGCAGTGCCACCTAGTGAACAGTTTCGTTAGCCTTTTCCACAAGGAACATATACCCTCCAACTTTCAGCTTAATATGAGTGATGGTTCTGTAGAAGTTAAAAATAGCAACAACCCACACACACACACACACACGAAATAGAAATAATTGTGCCGCCACGTGGTGAACGACTAGGGGTCCCTAGGAGTGTGCCTGTGTGATATCAAAGACATTGGCTGAGCGGTTTCAGAGAAATTTGTCTAAGATTTGCCCCCATCCACCCCCAAACAAAATAAAATAAAAAAACAAAAAAATCACTAGAGCGTGACTATTTCAACAAACTTGGTGACGAGCTACCCAAGGTACATCCCACCAACTTTGAAGTACACATGGCTGACAGTTATAGAGAAAAAGCCGAAAATGTCAAT
The DNA here is from genome assembly GCA_964020975.1 of Hermodice carunculata. Classification (NCBI taxonomy): domain Eukaryota; kingdom Metazoa; phylum Annelida; class Polychaeta; order Eunicida; family Amphinomidae; genus Hermodice; species Hermodice carunculata. Next base: position 66,005,093 of record OZ026623.1, read on the forward strand.
TGTGGACGGATGGATGACGGGCAAAGGACCATCTAATCAGCTCAGCCATGGCTGACAAGTCGGCCAAGCTAAAAATTATAAAATAGGGTCCATTTTAAAACTAATGCAATAGCATAATTTGGGATTTTTCAAGAATTGGAAAGACTGGCTCTGAATTTAGACCTTAAAGGTCCATTTTTTTCCCGATGGAATCCCAGAATTTTCAAGTGTTTATACACAGTGCATGAACCGAGTCGATTGTATTATGCATCCGAGGGTTATATTTGGCTTTTACAACTTGTTCCTATTAAAGTGGTGTGACTGGACAATTTACATATGAAATGAATCTGTTGGAATATAAAATGTATATTACCTATTACACATGTCTGTGTTTTATTCATGATTTGCAAATACAAAAACATGTAGCTTCTGTTGAAGCTATGTGTTTTTGTTTCAGATTTGGTGGGTACCTGTGGTTTTTGAGTCTTTCGACCAGGAACACAGAGAATACGTCATCTTCTGTGTCACTGTGTTATAAAAAGCGCCAGTGGTTTGGTACATTCCTACACAGGGTTGGGTTGCATCTTAGTCAGTCATAACTATCTCCAGCTGTCCATTAATCGACAGTATAAGTATAAGTATAAGCAGCGGGCCCAGGATGGTGTAGAGGGAGTCAGGTCTCCATACTCAATGTGCGGATGGAATGCCCCGCTAGTCGTACGCACAGGCATCAAGACACCGCTTACACGTAAGAATTTCTTTATGGCTTGAAAAGAAACACACAATCATAAGTGCTCCCCTCCCCCAGCCAGCTGGAAAGAAATGGATTTACAGGCCACTCATAAAATGGTAGGGTGATTGAGGTCAGTCTTGCACGGAATGGGTGGCCAAATTGGGCTGCTGGAACCAGCAAAAGCTCCTAGCAGAATATACAGAATCAGTGACCCAGGCTGTTTTATCAAAGGATTGTTGTAAAAATAGTCCTCTATCTGCCCCGCCCCTTCCCCTCTCACCCCACTTCTTTGCCCAAGTTGGCCTTACAAGGCACTTTTTATTAAGCGAAATTAGGGCTACAGCCGCCTTAGTAACTTTTGACCAGTGGTTGCTCTCAGCCTATAAATATATATGTAGGTTAACGTGACGGATCCGAGTTAGTTATCAATCATCTCGGGTTCACACAGACAGGAAGTGTCTGTGTGTTGTGGGGAGGGGGTGCCAGGCCAAGGGGAACCACAAGTATTTCATTATCCTTTCTATGCATTTTAAAAGTGATATGTATACCGATTGATATATATCTAAGTTAACGTTTCATTATCAAATATTGAGAAAAGCTAGCTGGGAGGGGAGTGGGCACTTTTGTTTTTGTTTATCACATAAAATGTCCATCCAGACACCAGTGGATTTTTTCAATCATAATTCTTGGTAGGTTGTGTGTAAAGTACAAGTACAATTCTTGAAGTTATGGATCAGTAAGCCATGACAATGCGACCACATACTTCTGTGATCCTGACAACAGAAGGATTTATTGTATTGGCTGGGGCTGGGGAATGGGCTCAAGAAATCTGCAGCAGGAATTAATATTTCACGGCAAATCTCCCTCCCCCCCCGCAAAGGTGAAGGTTGTGTGGCCGCTGATTTGATCACATTGTACCGAACATGCCTACAAGACTGTCATGCTTCACATTTGACCCGGCTTAAAAAGACTCCCTGATGAGGGCCATATCTTACAGCCAAATATTTTTGCTGGTCAGTTTTCAAGCAACTGTTTATCATGGGTGCATGTCTGAAAATTAAGCTACATCCATCTGGTCAGTGTTTCGTTGCTTTTGTGCTCATTTATATCTGTGGACTGGAAAAAACATGTCCAAATATATCAAATATGTCTTGCCAGCTTTCCTGAATCCCACTGCAATATCTGTTATGTAGTTTTCGTTAAAAAAAAAATAATGATCGAAATGACAGATAGTCATTAGATTTTTCTTTATTGCGGCGTATGGGTGAAAGAAACCTCATAAAGTGTGCAGTGATAATGACTTCATGTATCACACATAATAAGCTGTATAAAAATCTAAGTAGGGGTACCAAATTGGAACCAAAATGGACTGTAGTCTTGAATGGAAAATATAGAAATATGCTGGTCCTATGCAATCGTATTTGACAGAGACCACTACATACATGCACTTTCCGAAGTTTTTAATGGCACTTTTGTAGACCACAGACTGTGCGTAGTAAAGTAAAGGCTTTCATGTATTCTCGTCTTCTAACAAGGGCTTTCCAACAGTTTTTCAATGGAAAGAATCTGATGGGCTTTAGCCAATTTAAAGCAATTTTACTAAAAACCCTACTTGAAATACCAGGAGAAAAGGGCATTTCTGTAAGATCAAAAGTCTATAGTTTGCGCTGTGCTGAGGTTTCCGAAACAAGGTTGTGTGTATCGCACGGAAGAAATATTTGGCATGAAGTTATCCCTGCGTCGGTCCATGTCAGCAAGTAAAACTTCACTCATGAAAGTACAGTAAAACCTCCCTCTAATGAATGCCCTTGGACCGAACAAAAGTGTTCGGTGTAGGGAGGTGTTCGGTTTAGGGAGGTTTCCACATTGTTACCTCTTGTTTTACCAACCACACTATATAGATGCCAGCTGAGGTAATTATGGTGGGAGATACTTATGCCCACTACATGGCTGTGGGTAGTTTCTGCTGCTGCGTGTATAAGCAGTTAAGGCTGTCTTTGAAGTTAATCTGTTAAGTTTCAGCTTTATCATTAATTAGTCAGTGCAAATACACAAAAATGTGTTGAGTGTGTGTTCAGTTTAGGTAGATTTTATGTAAAAATGGTGTTCATTTGGAGTGTTCATGTTCAGTTTAGAGAGGTGTTCAGTATGGGGAAGTTTACTTATAATGGAAGTATATGGGAAAAAATTAGTACCGAGGAAAAGTGTTCAGTATAAGGGGGTGTTCGGTAGGGAGGTTTTGCTGTGTACAGCTTTGTCACATATGTTTAGGCATTTTGTCATGAGTTCTAATGAATGAACGCTACCAGGACGCGGAAGAAGTCTAAGGGCCAAATAGGTCACTCGACGACCCATTGAATGCGTGCATCTCACTATCAGTAGCGTGTACTGAACATCACAGGCTGGCGAGATGTGAATCAGTGGCGGTGACTTTGATGTAAATCAAGAAATCCCCAAGTTGCCCCACACCCACACCCCACCCTCCTCCCTTGCCATTATTTGATGAACTGGCAATCTTTTGGCATGAATATTTTTTAAGTTTTTACCGAACCCGAGACTCGAATTTCTTGTGCCAGGTAGCCAAGTGTTTCCACTTACCAAAGCCTTGATGTAGCCAGTCTGAGTGAGTGGTACCCCTCATTTCGGCCTCAGTTTGGATTTATTTGTACCGAATGGGTTTTCCCACCCATCGATGGCATTGTGCAGCAGGTTCAAAGTGAGTGGTTCCACTCAGTCGGGACCTTTTTTCCAAGGTTTTGTCCAGAATGAGTGTTTCCACTCAAACAAAATGTAGATTTGTAGACCTAACAGGTATCAGAATCCTGAATTCGCAGCAACAGGTTCCCAATTTATGTGAATTCATCCCCAAAACCCCAGAAAAATAGAATTTCTGTTTTTTATATAAAACGTGTTACTTTTAACACCGATTGTTTGCAGATTTGCTATTCCTTCAAGGGATATCCCTTCCTCCCCTCCACCTTGCCAGCGTGTCACTTGCGGGACCTGTCCTGTCAGCAACCATGTTTATAAACTGACGGTCTTTTTACTGAAAACGATGTCCTTATCAAAGAACGTGTGTGCCATGTCGTCAGTCATTACAGCGGCAAAAGTTCTTTGTCTGTGTGTGTGTGTGGTTTTTGTGGTTTTTCCTTTTTTCTTTTTTTTTATGTTTGTTTTGTTTTTTTGTTTTTTTTTGTTTTTGTTTTTTTTGGGGGGAGGGTCTTTTTTTCGGTTTTTCCTTTTTTTTTCTTTTTATGTACAAATTACGAGCAAATATGCTATCACATAGCCACACTAGGAGACATTCATATTTAGCTGTGGGCCTGCTCACTTCCTGTGTTGCCAGGACAACACACCGATGCTTCCACCATGATCAGGGCAGATTTGTATTATATACTACATAAGCATCCATAAATAACAACTTTTCAACCAAAAGAACGTCAATTTCTAATCAATTTAGGCATCTTTTATGTTTCAAATATATGTTTATACATTTTCTTAAGATTATTCTGTGTTCATGTCGTTTATTTTATTGAAAAAGAATACTTTTGACCATTCTAAATACATGGATCTGCCCTGATGCAGGTGGCTCCCTCTTTTGCTCAATAGGTGCAAGAATACGACCGCATTTAAATGTGAATGCATCCTATTTCCCCGCCTACAAGTGCATACTCCTTCCATGTAGACTTCTTAGTAAAATCTTAGAACAGGGCATGGAAACAAAAGTTGAGCATGTCACACAGGTAGACCTTTTAAGGAGAAGAATTACCCTCCCCCCCGAAAATAATAATAATAATAATAATAATAATAATAATAATAATAATAATAATAATAATAATAATAATAATAATAATAATAATAATAATAATAATAATAATAATAATAATAATAATAATGCCTCATTGCTAATGCATTTTGTTTGTTCTCAGTCGACTTGAAATGCAGATTATCATTATAATTCAATACCTCGGAAAAGAGATAGGAGAATGACAGGTTTATTTTTACATTCCAGGCATTCCAACCAGCATCTAAGTGCTTGCTTTCCATCTGGACAATCATTCTGTTGTAACGATTACGCTAACATCGAGAGAGGGCCTGCTCAACTCTTGGCTTTCATAGCGGTTGTGTTCGCACATTCTACATACACAAGACAAACGTAGGGTTTCTGTCATTGCTTTTTCCTATATTTTCAGATTGGCTTAAGGAAACATTTTCCACATATCTTTAAAGTACTCATTTGGAAGGAGGCTTGTGTCAGCCATACGCACTTTGAATTTGTGCACAAGGTTCTTTGCATTGCCTGCTTAGCTGATTCTCGTGCCATTTATCCATCTGCTTGGTACGGTCAAGGGACTTAGGTGTGTTAAGCGGGCAAGTTTTGCTCGATATTGCACCCATTCGCTTTATAAGATGTGGTATACCGAAAAAAATCCAACAATCTAATAAAACCAAGAGTGGAATTTTAAACCCTCCCTCCCCGATCCGTCATTGCCATTTTCATTGAATATGTCAAAAAACAAAAATATGTGGTTTCTACATAGTAATGGTCATATTCTGCATCAACAAGATAGGAATGACAATACAATATTGGCATGATAAAAACAAATTATCATTGTCATTTTCATATATATTTTAGTGTATCCCAGCTGTCTTTTTTCGTGGGTCGCGACAGTGCATGTCCCAGCTCACAGACTCGCGTTACGTAAGCTCGCTGTGCTATCGCTCTCTTGGCAGCACGGATGAGAGACCACGGACTACGCTTAGATAGAATCAGGAATCAGAAATGTTTATTTTGACAAATAAATATACGATCAAGGAGGCTACACGGAGCCTCCTTGATATGATAAACAAGACATACAAACGCAACATTTGTAAAAAGGCCATGTCACGGAGAATCACTCTAAGGTCATAGGATGGTCGCTATCGTGTGATAGAATCTCAGCAATGATGCTGCTTCGTCCAATTTTACCTACATCCTTCATTATATTTATCATTATAACTTTGATCGTCTTGTGCCCGGAACAGGTAACACTCCTCGGTGCCAGAAGGGCTGTAGTAGAGAGCCCGGCATAAATTGTCCCCGTGTGTGTATGAACAAACCTCAATAGGCAAAAAGGTTCCACCAGTATGTATGTATGTATGTATGTATGTATGTATGTATGTATGTATATATGTGTGTATGTCTGTATGTAAGTAGGTATGTGTATGTATGTATGTATGTATGTATGTATGTATGTATGTATGTATGTATGTGTGTATGTATGTATGTATGTGTGTATATATGTGTATGTATGTATGTATGTATGTATGTATGTATATATGTGTGTGTGTATGTCTGTATGTAAGTAGGTATGTGTATGTATGTATGTATGTATGTGTGTATGTATGTATGTATGTGTGTATATATGTGTATGTATGTATGTATGTATGTATGTATGTATGTATGTATGTATGTGTGCATGCATGTAGGTATACTTCGTTTGATTTGCCTGCCTAGCTGACCCTCAGGCCATTTCTTGTATCTGGCTGGTGGCCCAGCCCAACAATCAATAGGCCTAGGTCTGTTAAGCAGGCAACATTTTGACATGTGCAACAAAAATCGTGACTACAGTACATTAAATATGCTTACCCACATTTGCAAGTCACACCCGAAACAAAGTTCGCAAAAGGGCATTGGGCTCTGTATGAGGATATGGGTTCCACTTTCTTTCATCAGGACGCAACAATCCCTGCTGTCAGAACCACGGGCTTAAGTATTTCTTTTTTAGCAGGGACGCACACAAAGGATCTATTGACTTAATCTAGGCAAATGCACATGTAGGAAAAAGTGCATTAACTTATCGATGTGTGGTAAATATAGAAATTATCACCTGATTTGGGCCTACGCCGGCTCTGCTGTGGAAAAAATGCAACACATACACCGTAGTCTGAAAGGGACAGAGCCTAACATAACATAGTTAAACCTTTGTATTTGCCCCGGTACTCAGAGGCTGTAGGCACTGCCTGAGATCGGAAACCAGAAATACTATTACTGACTGAGTATTCTTGATCTCAGGCTATACCTACAACCTATCGGGGTGGGGGGTGGGGGTGGGGTATGCGATCCTAATTCCGAGACTGGGCATGGTTAGTTATTTGAGGTATTCAAATTAGCATATAAATGATTAACATTAATTGTGGCACTGACATTAGCATGTACTTATGCATTGTTTCCCAGTTTATTTTAGTTTGAAAAGAATTGTTATGTCAATGGTGTGTGCCTTACTACTTCCTGATGCCAATAGTTCTTAATCATTATATGTTAGTGTGATGATTTCTTTGTATATATGTGTATGTATGTATATATATATATGTATATATAAATATATATATATATATATATATATATATATATATATATATATATATATATATATATATATATATATATATATTTTAACTTTTCCTTGTATACATATGATAATCCTATTTGTTATTATCTATGCATATGTCAACTTACTCTAATTATTATCGTTTGGTAATATGTCCTATTGATATGTATCTATATTACTCATTATAACAGCGATGCTCTGCCTCACACTTAAGCAAGGATGCGCATCATAGGATTCAGTAAGGACGCAGTTAGCTTAGTCCAGTGATATGAGGCACATGAACGCAATAATACTTCATCACGTGCTCGTAGTCTTGGAATCACCAATCCCATGTTTATGCATTGTGTACACCATATATTTCTCGTCGCTCAAATGTCATAATGTAAGTTATATTTATAAGCTCACATGGTATAGAATGTGTAATCCAGATGTTCTTTAACCATGGTTGTCGGTTGTAACAGTTTATCCTCTTCCTTCAGTTTTCTTTGTGTTTTATGTTTCCATATTCCAATGTATTTCACGGGTATTTTCTGTACTTTTTCTGTGTCTTTCTTTGTTGGAGCTCTTCAATACATGAACAATCTACCCAGGAGGACTGTCATGTATATTCTTTATTCCCGGCTCTCCAGCAATATAATTGTCACATGCAAATATGTCATAACACTGTTATGTCTTAAAACATCAATTAAACTCGTACCTCTCCGATCCATATTAAAGTGGATGTTACCCCAGCTACATGGCGCATGCTACTATATTATTAAAAATACCTATGAATTATTTGTCTGTAAGGCATTCAAATTGCATATTACTTTATTCATGGCCAGCTACTCCCAATATCGACTTCAGTACTTGGGAGTACATTTCATGTGTGGTTATGTGCAGTCTCTACTACTTGTATCACAGGTATTCATTTACTTTTTCTTACTCCTTATTTTTAATATGATTTCACATGTAACGTCAGTTTTACCAACTCCTGTGTCAGGAGTTTGTACCATATTTTCTGAGCTCCTTCTGTATTGTCGTGTTATTCGTTTTGTTACCATGGTATATTGTCCGAATATTTCCATACACCTATCACCCATAAACTATACCATACATCCGCCTTCCGACCTTTTAATGCACATCCAAACTAACCCCTGTCTTCTGCCACTCACTTCTGGCCTCTCAGCGTTTTTTGCACATTTACAGCAGCCCATTGTTAATGCCGTTTCTTCCTTCCCTCATATCAACCGTCATGGGGATTAGCATTGATCATTAGAGTGGCAATTGGACTTTTTCACAACTGTTGGTCAACCCACGAAAGTATGATTGGCCCAAGAATACTGCTGATTCCGAAATAATCCTTTCTTTCTGTTTCTTGTCCTTAGTCCCAATGAACGTGATTCTACTAGGTTTCACGTGTCTACAACACCTACTGTCAGTCTTGCAAAATTAGTTTCAGTCCTGCATTGATGTGCATCCAAACCCCGGACAAAACGACCCCTCTACAAAAAATTATTTAAAACTATGCCACTCAAACGCCCGTTGTATTAAGAGTTCGGGCAAACTTGATGAACTTCAATTATTAGCGCAAGTCGAAAATTTTGATGTTATCACTTTATCAGAAACTTGGCTTGATGCGAATTTTCCCGATCAACTCCTCCATACTGACAATTTTCAACCCCCTCTTAGAAGAGACCGCACCGAGCTAGAGGATCTGAACTCAGAGTGCATCTGGATTGAGATTACAACAAAACGTGGGGTTCTACTGATTGGAAATTATTATCGACCTCCTGGCCAGCCTGCTCAAATATGGGATGCCTTTCTCGAAACTTTGAATACCTCAATTTCTATAGCGCTTGAAAGTAACCCATGCTCTCTCCTTATTACTTGCGATTTTAACGATAGATGCTCAGACTGGAATTCACCACATCAGAAGAGTGACCTTGGCTTAGCGCTTTTCAACCTGCTTCTTCAACACAACCTCTATCAGCTTATACAGGAGCCTAAAAGAACCACCGAATACTCAGAAAACCTGCCTGATCTTATTATCGCTGACTCTCCTGGCCTGGTACTCAACAGTGGTGTCCTCACTCCTCTGTCAAATTCTGACTATGCGATCGTTTTCTGCTCTTTCTCACTATCTCACTTTAAAGACCGCCCCTTCAAACGTCATATGTGAGATTAAAATAAAGCCAATTTCCCTGAACTTAATTCTACTCTCTTAACAGCACCTTGGAACACAGCCCATGAAGTCTATGATAACCTCGACGACATTGTTTCATACTGGTCAGAATTGCTTCTCTCCACTGCCAAGGAATTTATACCTTGTAGAGAAGTCATCGTAAGACCGTCAGACAAGCCTTGGATTACTACCGAGGTAAAAAAAGCTTATTCGTTTCCGCAATCGGGCATGGAAGCGTTTTAAGAATATAGTTGTATTTGTGTCTTTTTGCCCAGAACCACTTCCTAGTAGTCAATATCCTATCCCGCAGTTCGAACTCTTTACTCTCCATAAGCTAACCTGTCCCTGTCTAACCTGTATATATATGGAATTACTATTGTCTATATTGCACACGTTCCTCTGTAAAATTTTGACATAGGCTGTATCAGCCCAAATAAATTAAAGGGTCTTCAGCGGGTAACTACTCAACATGTTTCGGAGCCTTTTACCCGTACACGTCTCCCTGAGTAGCGGCTCCTTGCCTAAGCTAAATATTCAGTAAAGACAACCCACATAATAATGAATAAATATGAACGTGGCAATTGATGAATTAGCTAAATATGTGAAGTTTTGCTTGTAAATGCAGAGCTTCATATCAAAGAAGAATACCTGTCAAACAAACCATAATTACCAAATTTTCATAGTACAGGTTCAGATAAGAACAATTTGACTTACCCCTGAACCAAAATGTACCCTTTCTAGCTGGACAGCTTTTCCTAGTTAAACCATCCACCAATGTTTAGCTGAAGTGGAAACAAGCTGGGGCATTATATTCAGTCCCAGTGATTGTAAAATAAACAGTTGCAGCTAGACCACCTGTACAAACCAAGGAAAATCCTAACAAGGACTGCAACAATGTACATCCTGTACCAGAGATGTAAAACAAACTCCATGATGACACCTACTCCTCAAACAATTAAGCTCTATTTAACTGCCAACCCTGAGTCAATGTGTCAACTTAATGTGTCAGGTTTGTGACACTTGAGAAAATACTGTCAATTTTGAGTAATTTTAATAGTTAGTAAATGTGCATTTAGGCATGTCAGAAAAGAATAGAAGTCATTAGCATTTATGCCAAAAACATGCTATCAAAACAATTTTTCTTAACAGGATTTTAAGTACAATTAGGCAAACATGCAACTGTCGTAGGCCGCTTCTTGCTACCTGTAGCCCCTGGGGGTTTACCTAACAGAAAACGTGTAAGCCTAAAATGTCTGATAGTGAATATTAAAACAGAAAGATGCCAAAATATAAAGTTAAGTAGCAAAACAGACAAGTCTAAAAACTGTAGATTATTGCAGCCAGACTTTCTAATAATCTTTGGATGTTAACAGTAGAATTATAGGGCAAGTCAGAAAAGAATGGAAGTCTTTTGTATTTATGTCAAAAGAATGCAATGAAAATATTAAACAGATATCAAGTACAATTAGGCAAGCTTGTAACTGTCGTAGGCCGCTTCTTGCTACCTGTAGCCCCTGGGGGTTTACCTAACAGAAAAGAAGCTAGCCTAAAATGTCCGAAAGGTGAACGTTTAAACATAATGGTGTCAAACGATGTAATTAAGTAGCAAAACAGGCAAGTCTAAAATCTCTAAAATTATTGAAGCCAAACTTTCTAACCATCTCGGGATATTTACAGCCAAATTTGTAGAAATATTTGATCAAAAGTACACCTTTGAATCCTTTTGACTCAAGTTTATTGTAAATAAATTTGGTTCTTGATGCAAAGTCCTGAAATTTAGAACAAATACGACCAAATCTCAAAATTTGTGACAAAAATGTATTATATCCAATAGTATCGGAAATATTACTGTCCGGGAAAGGATAATTAACTACTTCAAAGTTAAACTCATCTATTTTGTGATAGACTTTCATACAAAACCTGTCATTAGTGACCTGAATATCCAAGTCCAAAAATACATCTCTGAAACCATCTGAATTGTTACCCTCCAAAGGGATATCTTTTGGGTAAATTTCTTTAGCAATTTCACTGAAATTTTGTACATTTACACAAGCAATGTCATCAATATATCTAGCGTTGTTTGATAATTTTGTAGCCATTTGAAAGTCCTTTTTCATCAATTTATTCATATACTTAAATTCAAGCCAGGTTAAATATAAATCTGCCAGTAAAGGGGAGCAGTTGCTACCCATTGGAATGCCTTTTATTTGTTGAAAAACCAGTGGTCCACATTGAACAAAAGTATTATCCAAGAGAAATTTTATAGCATCTATTAAAGTTTCAACAGTGTAAGATTTAACGTTACTTTTTGAATATTTATTGTGTGACCAGTATGCTTTCTTTGTATATGAATTAATATTTATGTATGGTTTACCGTTATGTTTAAACATTTTGCTAATTAATTCTGAAAGTGAACTTTTGACTTCATCTATGGGTAGATTTTTGTACAGTGTAGAAAAATCAAAACATTTGATATTTTTTGCCTTTACATCTTTGATTTTAGATACAAACTCGCAAGAATTGTTAATACTCCAAAAACAATTTATTTGACAGTTACTAGAAATTGCATTACAGTATTTACGAAAATGATTCCTAATTGCGGTCAAACACAATGTTACTTCTTTTGATAATTGCTTTGTAGTACATTTTGAAGCACCAGCTATGAATCTAGATTTAAAAGGGTTTTTATGTAATTTGGGTATCCAGAACAAAAGTGGAATAGAGGAGTCCTCTTCAGAAATGTTGATATTAAAATTCCTTTTCATCTCATCTTTATGTGCATCAATCAAATTATCAATGGATTGTTTGTGTTATTTATAAACGTCATTTCCTTTTATGTCTGAAATATTGTTTATACCAAGTTCCTTTTTCAAAACATCCAGATAATATTTTTTGCAGATGATCCCAAAATTGTTACCTGCCTTAACTATGTTAGTGACTACAAATCTATCTTGTAGTTCTTTGACTGCTTTAGAAACTTTAGGCTGTTTTAGATCAACGGTATTGAAATTCTTGATGTGGGATTTGTAACGGTAAATTCTATTTCTAAAGACTCTTTTCAAGTTTGATAACCATCCTTCAAATTTCTGAAATCCCATATTTTCTTTCTTTGCCCATTTCATACAGTAGGAGTCGAGTGCATCACATGTATCCTGAAAAATTCTGTCAATATTCAACTTGGGACATATCCGAAATTTTGTACCTTTTTTCATTATTTCTTTTAAACCTGAATTTTGTATTATATCCAGGTTACCTGTAAATACATGTTTGTGGTGTGCATCAACAAAATTAGAATATTTACTATTAGACATACAGTCACAATTTTAATTTGCTGCGATATCCTCAAGAGTAATTGAAGCCAAAATTTTTTGTAATTCATGATACTTTGTCCAATATTGTTGCCATATTTATAGGAAATGATGGGGGGATCTTTTATTTTGCATTCCTTGGGAATCATGTTACGAACAAATTTCAATTTGAAAAGGGACTGAATGTTTCGTGAGTCAATGATTTTGTGTTTGAAAGGAATGCTGCAAAACATTTGATCTAATTTTTTCTTATTAGAATCTGGTTTCCGAATAGTTGTTGTGTAAGCATACACAATTTCACAAAAATTTTGAGGGAAATGCATGTTCTGAATCAGTAAGACCCAAATATTCATTAATCCTGGTTATGTCTCGAAATGATAGTGCTTTAAGAGCTGTATGTAATTGATCAATACCATTGGAGAAAGCCTGTAGTAAATTTTGGACAAGGTCTATTGTATCCATGTTCCTGCATTTCCTGTTTTTCCGTGATTTTCTTTGTCCATGACTTCTTCTTCTTCTTTGAATACCAGCCTGATTGTTATGAAAAGGTGTGTGACTTCTGTCACGAGTTGTAAATCCAAATTCCTAACATCACCGAAGCCTAAAATTCTGTCATTGAGTCCATTAGGAAAAGCTGAATTAAGTGTTTTGATCCAAAAATCTTCCATTTGTAATAATTTCCTTGTGTTAACATAACTGTCTTGGTCTAACAAATTTGGCTCTATGTAATCAATAATTTGTATCCGGCAATCCAAATGTGAATGTTCTGCAGAATTGAAATGGTTACACAAAAAAGTGTTTAACTTGTGATTTTTAATTGTAGTTTTATGACCACTGAATCTCTTTTTAACTGATTGAGTAGTTAGGCCCACATATTGTGCTTTACATTTGATGCAGGAAAACAAATAAATGATATTCGTAGATTCACAAGATAATACCAAATTTTCCAATCGAGGGTTCCTTAATTTGAATTTTTTGTTAGTAACCTTACTGTGAAACTCTTTGTTCTTTGTGAAATTTGACTTGCAGAATAGACAATTACAATTTCCATCAAAACATATTCCAAAATCAGCGCTCGAGGCTAACGCTGAACCGTTTTCATTGTTTATCTCACTGTTCATGATTGTATTAGATTTTAAACATAATTTTGAAAGCCCATCATGCCATATATCTGTAGTCATGTCCCTAAACCTTATCCAAGTTCGTCGTTGTTAAGTCCACCGAGTAACAAAATTAACAATAACAATAACAACAACTAAAACAGGTCCAAATGGGTGCTAGACTAAAGACGTTACCTGGAATTCCAGTATGCATTGAAAATCATAGATCGGGGACCAGCCTGTACAGACCTATCCAGCAACCATCAATGGTTCAAAGCGAACAGAATTGTATTTGTGTCTTTTTGCCCAGAACCACTTCCTAGTAGTCAATATCCTATCCCGCAGTTCGAACTCTTTACTCTCCATAAGCTAACCTGTCCCTGTCTAACCTGTATATATATGGAATTACTATTGTCTATATTGCACACGTTCCTCTGTAAAATTTTGACATAGGCTGTATCAGCCCAAATAAATTAAAGGGTCTTCAGCGGGTAACTACTCAACATGTTTCGGAGCCTTTTACCCGTACACGTCTCTCCTTGCCTAAGCTAAATATTCAGCAAAGACAACTCACATAATTATGAATAAATATGAACGTGGCAATTGATGAATTAGCTAAATATGTGAAGTTTTGCTTGTAAATGCAGAGCTTCATATCAAAGAAGAATACCTGTCAAACAAACCATAATTACCAAATTTTCATAGTACAGGTTCAGATAAGAACAATTTGACTTACCCCTGAACCAAAATGTACCCTTTCTAGCTGGACAGCTTTTCCTAGTTAAACCATCCGCCAATGTTTAACTGAAGTGGAAACAAGCTGGGGCTTTATATTCAGTCCCAGTGATTGTAAAATAAACAGTTGCAGCTAGACCACCTGTACAAACCAAGGAAAATCCTAACAAGGACTGCAACAATGTACATCCTGTACCAGAGATGTAAAACAAACTCCATGATGACACCTACTCCTCAAACAATTAAGCTCTATTTTATAGCTAACCTGCCACGTCCCTATTCACTCGAGGTTTCCATGAAGGTCGAGAAGTTTCACCAGTTTTACAAGAAGTCACGTAACCATGTCCTCAACAAAATTCGAAAATCAACGCGTTCTTACTTTGATAAATTACGTTCTTAACTGGACGATAAAGAAATAAATGCAAAACAATGGTGAAGCTTATTTAAGTCTGTCTTGGGATCTAAAATCCACGAGGGGATTCCACCAATAATTGAAAACGACCAAATTATATCCTGCAATGCAAAAAAATGTGATATTTTTGATAACTATTTTGCAAGTCAGTGCACAAATTCTTCTGACATTGACTCCCCACCATTGCCTGAATTTAGTCACAGCACTGAGTCTAGACTAACTGAAATCACTTTTTGGTGAGCAGGACGTTTTGAAAGTATTATTGTCTCTAAGACTTATTTCTGCAACCGGGCCTGACAATATTGGCAACATCCTTCTAGAAAATACTGCTCACTCCATCTGTTATCCTCTCACAAAAATATTTAAACTTTCTCTTAACCAAGCTTACTTTCCTTTGTCCTGGAAACGTTCAAATATTTGTCCTGTCTTCAAAAAATCTAACAGACAAATAAAAAGTAACTATAGGCCAATATCCTCACTCTGTAATGTTTCTAAAGTCTTTGAACGCATAATGTTTAATGCCCTCTATGAATATTTAACTGCAAACGATCTCCTCACACACAAAAATTCAGGTTTCAAGGCAGGCGACTCGACAATCAGTCAACTTGCTAACCTACTTCATATTATATATAACGGTCTAGACTTATCAAAAGAGGCCAGAATGGTATTTCTTGTCGTCTCTAAGGCTTTCGACAAGATATGGCACCCTGGACTCCTCTTCAAACTCAAGCAGCTTGGCATATCGGATCATCTTGTTACCTGGGTTGAAAGTTATCTATCTTATCGCCTCCAAAGAGTTACTATTCATGGTCAATCTTCTGCCTGGCTTCCTATCCAGGGTGGGGTGCCTCAGGGATCTATCCTTGGGCCCCTCCTATTTTTGGTTTATGTAAATGACCTAGTGGACAATCTCACGTGCGACGTGAGATTGTTCGCTGAAGATACTAGCATACTCGAAATTGTCAATAACCTTGTTCAATCCTCACGCCACCTGAAGACCAATCTGTCTCTAATACATTACTGGGGCAGGCTATGGCGAGTGTTATTCAATGCCACCAAATCACTATCTGTTATATTTTCTGTCAAATGAGTGAAACCTCATCATCCGCCAGTTTTCTTGCGTGGGTCTCCGATTCCTGAGGCAGAGATTCATACACATCTCGGAATCACTTTGAGTGGTGACTTATCTTGGCAAGCCCATATCACACGGATTACCAATAAAGCTGGTCAAAGAATTTCCTTTCTGTGTAGGTTCAAGTATAAACTGTCACACAAATCCCTGGTCAAACTATATTGTTCTATGATCCGTCCAATCCTTGAGTACGGCTGTGTTTTATTCGACAACTGTGGTAAAGTCCTGTCTGATCGATTGGAATCTATTCAGTATAATGCCGCTAAAATTTGTACAGGTGCCTTGAAACATACATCACATGTTAATTTACTTCGTGAACTTGGCTGCTCAACTCTTGCAGACAGACGTAAATACTTTAAGCTTGTCGTCTTTTACAAAATGTACCACGAATTGACTCCTTCTTATCTATCTAATCTAGTACCCCCTCCTCCTGCTGGTCGTGCTCTCCGACATTCAATGTCAGTGCGCCCCGTTAGATGTAGAACATCGCGTCTGTCTAACTCTTTCCTTCCAGATGCTATCAAACAGTGGAATAACCTGCCTTTCGACATTAGAGATTCGCTTTCTCTACATATATTCAAATCGAAACTTAAAACTACACTTTTAGCCACAGACACTGTTCCCGAGTTCTATCTCCATGCTGACAGATTTGCTAATATTTGCCACACGCAATTACGCCTAGGATTCTCTAGACTAAACTCCGACCTTCACAAAAATTAACATCCTTTCTGACCCATCCTGTGCCTGTTCTTATCCCACTGAAGACTCCAAGCATTTTCTACTCTTCTGTCCCTATTACATCGTTCCGAGAAACAGATTACTGAATACTGTTATTCCTTTGATTGCTCCGGGGGTTAGCCCACATCTTATAATTCATATTGGTAGTGATAGGTTAGTTGAAATATTTCTCCGTGGCAGTAACGATCTTTCGAACTGCCTGAATATCCAGATTTGTGATGCTCTTCATCAGTACATTATTGATACCAGGCGCTTAAACGACTAAATGTTTCCGTTACTGTTACTGTAGTATTCATCGGTTGGACTATGCAAATTTATTTGTATCATACCTTTTTCTTTAATGGGTAAATATTGAACTCAATTCATATTGGTTTAACTTGTATCTTACAAGTAATCAAACTTTGATATTCTTACAGAGTTTACATAGATATAATACATTGGTAACATTTGTTTTGTCATGTGTGTCTTGTATATACTTACTGTGTGTCTCCATGTTCTGGAGAACCCATGTATTAGTCATCTCGATGTACTATACGGCTATCCAGACTAAATAAATACGTTTAAACTAAGACTTGTAATCCCATTCTCACATCCCATTGCACAGATGTTTGTTCTGTTTTTTCAACACAATGAAAATGAGACAGTACAAACGTACAGTGCCAAGTCAAAGAATACGTGAAACACAAAAATTGAAATGACAGTTATGACAATGTCGTGATGATTAAACTCAAACATGTGTGTTTGATTACAATTGTCCGATCAAACATTTGTTGTTTGCTTAATAGTTGCCTGCCTGTACCGACTCAGTTTCGCCAAGTTACTGAAAGGGGCGCCAGACTCAAATAGAACATTTATGCTGAGTCTTCTTGGCAGACAAACTCTGCTGGAACGGAAACCAAGACAACTGAGTGTCAGTTGTCTTCGTCTCAGGTTGGAACAACATCCACTTCGTTCTCTTTTAAATATTGTACATAATTCATTGCCAATGCTTTGAGTATGTTGGTGTATTATATTATATTTATTCATCCTATTTTATTTTTTTGTGTGTTTGGTTGAACTTGAAATTGAAGATGAACAGCATGGCCAAGCACGAACCTGATGTATAGAACATGTTTCACAATACTCGTTTTCACTTTCCAACTCGTTTGGCATTCTGAAAGAGCACAGTGATTGCACTTTCGTCCATGTCATAATTTATTTAAAATGTACAGCCAGCGACGATTATAATGCAGGGCCCCTTTGTGTTGAGTACTGCGCTGCTCAACTGATCAAAACTGCTAAACAAAGGGTAATTAACGCATTACAATAAAGAAAGTTTAACCATATAATACTACATATAACGTAATCATTTTACTTAATCCCCACAAAAGACGAAAAAGAACTCCTACATACATGGGGATCATATGACATAACCAGAATACCATTCACTGAAATTCAAACAAAGGGAAGGAATGTAAACATTTGACGGGGCTCAAATTTGGCCGTGCTCGACGTCCCGAGACATGCTGGGTTTGTGCCGGGCATGCTGAGATAATGGCCAGGACTCCTGATCGGGAGTGGTAAAATTTCACCTGACCACATCTTTTCAACTGATCAAGTGTTAATCTGTTTACAAATGGCGTCGTTGCCGTGGGAGAAACAATAACGTCTGCAGTCAAAAATAATTCGACAGCAGCAAATAGGAAAGCTTTCGAGGTGTTTATGTATATATATATATATTTATATATATATATATATATATTTGAAGGGGGGTAATGAGAAATACATCAGGGTAAGTCACTGACTTTCCCGCAGGTACATAGTATGTGACAAACGCCAGGAGGAAAATCAAATTTGTTGAAAGCAATATGTTTAAAGCGATTCACGATAGCTGTTCTTAGTCAATCAGTTTATACGTATGAATGGCTTCAAAAGTGAACAAATGAAAATTCAATCACCTGCAATGTGACTTCAAAATACGAAGGTGAGCATTATCGTAAATCCAAAGGTTTGCTTTTTCGATGGACTTATCGGGTGTGCAATCATGAAGGATACATGAATAAAGCTAGATGTCAACATCAAGGAGAATATCAACATGCAAATTGCGAGATATTGAAATTAAAGCTGTTTGTAACACAATAAATCCTCGCAGAGAAAAATGAAATAAAATTGACTTTTGATCTTCATTAGCACTTGCAACGGTGCACTTACCGTCTCATGTTCTGTTGTCTTGTTACTTTACATGTTTAAGCTCCATGTTTTGACTTTGTTTCTTACTGTGATATTGCTTTGAAGCTCAAAATACACTGAAACTCTATAGTTTCATAGATATCAGGTACCCGACTGGCCGAACACATCTTTTTTGGTCTGTCCTACATATGTATGTTTAATGTGATGACTGTCACTTTACCTGATATTACCAGTCGAACTTTATTTCATTGTAACAATATGGTGTCAAGGTCAACTAGTATCTGCTTGGCCTGACCATAAAGCAAGCAACACACAGGCCGTTGGATTTATCTCAACGCTCTGGTTAAGGTTCATTATCTTATAGTATTATACAGGGACTTTGCAGAGCGGATTTTCAATATTCTCTGGCCTCCATGAGTTGTAGCACCAAACAATATAGAAAGGCCATTGGCCTCTTCATAAGTCGTTATGTCTCATATAAAACGCATTTTGATTACTTTGCTTGTCCCCCAGTTAGCAATCAGGGCCCGGTTTCTGAAACGTGAGTGATTGCTCACCCATCCAGTATGGTGAGATGTGCTTATCTGACTAATTGCTCATCGTTCCCCTTTAGCCGGTTTCTCAACTGCAATTTGTAAGCATTTCAAGCGAGGTCCGTTATTTTGTACGAGACAAGGGGCCTTTTTGGAGCTCTTTTGGTTTTGAAGGAAAAAATAAGCATACGAAGCACCGACCAGAGCACCTGTTGACCCACTTTGAGTCAAAATAGCGGCAATCAGAGGGGCGTCGTCAGCTGCCATTTGAGAAAGTGCTGGTCCAGCGATGTCTTCCTTAGAGCGCAAATTTTCATGTCAAGTTATATTGAGCGAATTGGATTTTTAAAAGGAAAGTATGACAATTCTGTAGGCAAAACTGCCAAGATTGAGGAGTGGAACGAAATCGCCACACTATTTAACATGTAACAGTTAGGCCTATTCTGATGCTGGTTCAACTTCCAAGCAAGATTACCTATCTATTTATTTATACGGGTAGACATGAAAATATTTCTGCAGTCACAGAATTTTTTCTTTTACTTTGGGGGTTTATAGATATCTACCCACTGAACATCAATTGGTCGTCCCCTGCCCCCCCCCAAAAAAAAATGTAATTTGGGTCACCCAGGCTATGACATGTTGCTGGATCAAGAGGGTTGTGAATCAGCTTACATGTACCCCAATTGTAAATGATATAAAGTTTAGTTGGATCTATTCCTGTGTTATTTTTGTAGATAAAAACCGTGAGTCCTGTATATTTTCTATGGGTCAGACCAAGTCCAAGGATTCCTCGAAACTCAAACATGATGAAATTGACAACCGCTGCCTTGAAGCACTGTCCAGCAAGTGAAGGTTCCTTTTGTGAACCTGTTATCTCATATTAATAGTAATTGTAAACACCGATTGATAGAAAAGTCCCTCCATGTTGACAACAAAGGAAACTATTTACTCTTCAACATAAAATCAAAGTGATAGCTACCACTCCTCGGGCTAATCACTCGTCTTATCAACAATAATCATTAACAAACACTTAAGGGTACATTTATGATTACAACCGACCCTGGATTTTCCCTCAAGTCCCGGGTTGAAACCCAGTCAACGTTTCAAGCATGTAAATTTTATCATGAATTACCAATTCTTTCTTTCCTTGGTGTGCATGTGTGCACCGATCATGTGTACTTTTTTGTTTGATAAAAAATTATTACAGATGTGTATGCCAAAGACTGTAGATGCATGTATATTCACAACAAGCTTCTGTTGTGAACATGAAACAGCTTTAACTTCTTTATGTATATGGAGTTCATGAATGCTATTTTTAAAATTTGAATTCAGTTCTAGCTGCACAGGAAAGAGGGAGGTAAAGGTATTACGAAAAGCAATGTCCAACATCGCGAGTAGAGGTAGAATTGTCAAAGTATCATAAAGATCTATAATATTCAAAAATCAATGTAAACTACTTTGGTATGTGCTACAAATTTAAATATCACTTATCATGAGAGGCCAGTCAGCACATTACCGTGAACTCTTATGTATTTGTTAAAATTTACCAGCAATTGATAAACATGGACATGCCCTACATATAATTGTTCTGCGTGGAGAAATATTTTAATAGGGTGGTGATTTCAAAGCTTTTCTGTCATTTTGAGTATTTTTGTCGTGGACAGCTCATTCTTTGGAGAAACAATAACGCTCAAACATGTGAAAATGTATGTAAAACTGAAATTCTATGTACATCAGTTTTTTCTTGGAATCTGTCTTTAAAAAATATCTTGCAATGTTGATTTACTTTACATATAATTAGCTTACTTGTTTAACATTTTAGTTAACCTTTAGCATGGAGGAAAAAATTTAGTAGGGATGGCCACTGAAGAAAGCAGGGTGGGTCCCCCTGCTAAATATGCATGTGTAGAACACTGTCATGTGTGACCACGTTTGTCCTGTAGTTCATGATAAAAGGCCTTAAATATCATCTACCTATATAACACTTATTTATTTTGGATGTAGCTTAGCCAATACATTAAAGTTTTATGAGACTAAAAACTTATATTTTTCATTATAACTATGAACATTTTCAAGAACAGACGTCCCAGTGCATCCCCCACCCCCAAAATTTGTGTTTGTGTGTGTGTGTGGGGGGGGTGGGTGGATGGGAGGGGGGAGCTCCCACAAATAATGGTAAATAACCAGTGAACGATCCATATTTTTAAACAATGTGCATGATAAATTACACTGGGAGGCCTGTTTTTCATTTTATATGTTATTATTTCCTTGAATCTGAAATACAAAGCATAAAATTGGTATTCAAATGTTTCCAGTTATTCAATCCACTTGTTAGCTCACCTGACTACAAATCATATGAGCTCATCTTATGCATGTTCTTCCATCCATCCATTCATCAGCAAGTAAAATTTTCCATATTTCAAAAACTGTCTGCCAGATTTACTTTGATCTTGGTTGGGAAGGAACCTTTGTTGAATCTCTGCCAATTTTGTTCAAATTGTCACGTTCAAGTGATTTTTAGGTCAACAAAATTGGAAAATTTGCAAAACTGACAAAACTGGACAAGCTGCTGCTCAAACAAAAAGCAGATTTGTTAATGGGTAATCAACTGCACGGTTTGTAAGGGTAACACACATCCATTTGTATCTATAACTCGTTAGTGGGTAGAAATATTACTTTTCTGATAAAATCAGTTAGTGGATCCACATAGGCTTCTGATTGCATTGTTCCAAATGATCTTATTTAGTCGATAATATATAAAATGCATAAAAACAACCATAATTTGAAACATGTACATTGACTAAGACAGGTTACATTGAAAGTTAATGTAAGTTGCATGGTTCACTTGTAACATTTTCCACCTGGTGTTGCCAAAGTTGAAAACTAAACAAAAATATATGTTTGTCCTTGAAATTGATAAAATGGTCAATAGGTGGCAACCCATGCATATGCTATCAGATGGTACCAAAATTGAATGTATATACAGTTCCTGTTTTCTTTAAAAAATGTCATAATTGAATAAAACCTTATGGCCACCGTAAGTGGGTGACCATTGACAATCAATGTGCATGTTAAATTATATTAACACAAGTTATCGATAGGTAGTATAAAGTTAGTGGTTTACTTTGTGCATTCAGGCATAAAGATTATTGAAGCACAAACAATGCAACTAAAATTGCTAAATTTAAGTCGCCATCTTATGGAAGGACAGAGTAAACCTTAATTTATTCCATCAGACCATATGTGACCTTGATTATCTTTAGGTTCTTAGGGAATCTCCATTGTCATACCGAAAAAGTATAATCGCTTGAGCAACTATTTTCATTGTGTTTTAAAAGTTTGAGAAAATCTAGACATGATGTATCACAAAAAGCATGATGTTTAAATATGACAGTAATGGTTACAGCAGAAGATTAGGCCCCTGGGCATCTGCAGAGTAAGTCTCAATGTGTCAATATTTATTATACCGTATTACCAGAAGTTTAACACCACTGCCATGAGAGACCATCTGCCTTTTATGACTATATTTCTGATGGCACAAACATTCTATTTTGTTTTTAGATTTCTTCAATTTAAAAGCACCTGTCATATGTGACCAATTTTTGTGGGCAGTAGGGGCGGTCTTAAATAGTAGGTACTACTGTATGAAATTTATAGTTTAAATCATAATGCCTTGACACCTGTTAGACATTTTAATACTCTCTTAATGTATGAAATACATTTTGTTCATTTATCAGCGTCCTTAAGTTAGAGTTTGTGACATTTAACTCTGAATCAAAGCAAGGAACAAGTTGGGACAGTGGAGGTGGAACCAAACTGGTGGTGAATGTCCTCCTTCATATACAGATGCCGAGAAGATCTGGCTCGATCACGAGGCAGGAACAGAGTCCCCCAGTATATTAGGCATTGCAGGGGGCATAGATTTATCAGGTTGCTATATTGTTCCATGTATTAATATTTTACATTTCGTCACATGTTATAAATACCGTAGTTCATCTTTTGAGTAACCATAATGATGCAATACAACCTGCAAAAACACGATGAAGTAGATTGTCTAAAACTTATCTTTAAGTTTGCTTATGTACATGTAGGTTCGAGATCACTGCACCGCCAAGTCAAGATCTTTCCAGATCGCTGCATGCCATGGAACAAGAATCAATGTCTTTTGTCCACATCAGACAAATAACTACCTGGCAAAGTTCAATCATAAAGGTGGAAAAACAAATGGGGGATTTGATAGTGTCCGCCTTTTTGCAAGATTCTACTTTAGTGCAATATAGGTTCCACCTCAATCTTCCGGTGCTATAGTGTCACAGTGACTACAACTGAAAGAGGCTGCAGCACATCAGAACCATTCATTTGCAGTTAAATATTACCCGGACTGGATTTTATACACACAGCAAAAATGTAGTCAAAATAATGGTGAAGTTGTGATGTGTAGCTGCTACCTAGCTGCTATATATCTGTGGCAAAGCCGTCGCATAGCAAGTTTGATAAATAGGTCATTGTTGACCTGCATTTTAATGGCAATAAAATTTTTACTTACTTGATTCATTTGCAGTACAAAGAACCAGGCAAGAGACCGGAGGGACAATCAAACACGCTGTATACATTAAAAAAAAAAAATAGGCAAGGATGACCGGTTAAACATGGAAAGGGTTAACTTATGTTTTTCGTTATGGTAAAAGATTAGCACCATTGTCACAACCACTTGATATCAGGTGCTTGGAATGGCTGCACACATCCTCCACTCTTAACCAGTATGACAAACATATATGTGTCCATCAGCTGCTTGGAGGGCCAAATTATTCTATTACCTTGATCATCATGTTTGCCAGTTTTAAATAACTGACAATTCAAGCATCATACTGTAAAAATGTTTATACATGTACATGTACCTGCTGTGTATATATGACTAATAAATGCATTATTTGAACATATAAAAATGTTAGATTAGGTGTGTGGAAAGTCTAGACAAATGGACCATTCTTAAACAGTGTGACAAACATATACATGTCTATCAGCTGCTTGGAAGGCCAAATGACTCTGTTACCTTGATTATCATATTGGCCAGTGTAAGGTAAATGGTAATTAAGGCGTCATACTGTATAAACGTTTATACATGTACATGTATCGGCATGTATGTATGACTAATACATGCTTCATTTAATAAATAAACTTCATTGTCATTGTTTTCATGAGCGTGTGAGGAAAACTTTATGGCTGGTATTTTGGATGAAGCGCGATAGCGCTTCATCCCAAAAATACCAGCCATAAAGTTTTCCTCACACGCTCATGAAACAATGACAATGAAGTTTATTTATTATATTTACACTTTCTCCTATTTTTTCGATTTTTGATAATAAATACAAGTGATGCACGATCGCCAAAGAACGTTTTTTCCACATAAATTGCCTTGGTTTAAGGGGGGTGTGATCAATAGAAAGATAAGCGCTAACCACGCCCCCGTTACCTGTCAACCAGTCTATCCCAAAAGCAACAAACAGGAAAGAAAAATAGTTCCTTTGTAAATGTTCATTTATTTGAACAGATAGCTTTACAAAATACAAGATTTTTTATCCCAAAAAATAACTTACTTGTATACTTTTTCCCTAATGTGAACGAATCTTGTATTTTGTATTTGGATTTATGAATGAAAAGAAAAGTAGTGCCCAATGTACTGGCGTATAAAATTGTGAAGGGGCTGCATAGCTGGCGCGTGCAGACTCGCGTGTAGACGATGTATTCATGAGATGGTGAGGAAAACAACAGTTCCTATTCTTTCAATGTTAAACAATAAAGGGAATGTAAATATTTGAACATATAAAAATGTCATATCAGGTGTGTGGAAGGGCTAGACAAATGGACCATTCCTAAACAGTGTGACAAACATATACATGTCTATCAGCTGTTTGGAAGGCCAAATGACTCTGTTACCTTGATCATCATATTGGCCAGTGTAAGGTAAATGGTAATTCAGGCGTCATACTGTATGAACGTTTATACATGTACATGTATCTGCATGTATGTATGACTAATACTTGCTGCATTTGAACATATAACAATGTCATATCAGGTGTGTGGAAGGGCTAGACAAATGGTCCATTCCTAACCAGTATGACAAACATGTATATATTTATATATGTCATGAGGAGATTACAAGGTCAAATAATTTTATTACCTTGGTCATAGATAGCTGACAATTCAAGATCCATATTGTAAAAGTTTATACATACACATGTATCTGCCATGTATGTATGACAAATATGTGCATCATTTAAACATATAAAAATTTCATATCAGATGTGTGGAAGTGCTAGACAAATGGTCCATTCCTGACCAGTATGACAAACATATACATGTCGATCAGCTGCTTGGAAGACCAAATGATTTTATTACCGTGATCATCATATTGGCCAGTGTTAGATAAATGACAATTCAAGCATCATACCGTAAAATGTTTATTCATGTACATGTATCAGCACTATATTTATGACTAATATATGCATCATATGAACATACAAAAATGTTATATCAGATTTGTGGAAAGGCTAGACAAATGGTCCATTTCCGCCAAGTATGGCAAGCATATATATATATATATATCCATGAGCTGCTTGAAGGGCCAAATGGTTTTGTTCCCTTGACAATAGATAACTAACAATTCAAGAATCATGCTGTTAAAAGTTAATACATGTAAATGCATCTGCCATGTATGTATGACTGATACATGCATCATTTGAACATATGAAAATGTCAGATCAGGTGTGTGGAAACGCTAGACAAATGGGCCATTCGTCACCAGTTTGGCAAACATGTATACTCAACCCCAATGAAAAGTATCCACATGCCAATTTTGAAGTATTTTATTGTTTATACTTGAAACATTTCATACCTAGACGTGCTTAGAACTTAACAAAGCATTCACTTTTCTGGCGTAAAAATAATGTCACGCTCTACCGACATTAACGTCACTTACAGGCAAAAAATGTCATTAACTGCCCTAATTGAAAGTCACACAAATTTTTCTGTTCAATATGGGATGTGGCCACCTCGAGCATCAACACATGCTATACATCTGCGGCGCATACTGCTGACCAGGGTTTGAATTCTGTGTTGGGGAACATTATTCCATTCTTCCTGCAGAGCTTGGATCAGCTGGTTTCGGGTAGTAGGCCTAGGTGTCCTCCGTTGAATACCTTGGCCTAACTGATCCCACAAATGTTCAATAGGGCTCAGATCGGGTGAGAACGCTGGCCATTCCATGACATTGATGTTGTTCTCATTGAGAAAGTTCATTGTTAATCTTGCAGAGTGTGCACGTGCATTGTCCTGCTGAAAGATCGCCAGATCTTGATGCTGCTCCATAAATGGGACCATGTGCGGCTCCAGCACCTCATCAATGTACCGCCTAGCATTGAGGATCCCTTGAATGACCACTAGGGGTGTCCGGTAGCGGTTGCTGATGCCTGCCCACACCATGACAGAGGGTCCACCCCATCGATCTGCCTGACGGACACAGGCATCTGCATATCTCTCCCCAGTCCGGCGCCACACACGTTCTCTGCCATCTGCTCTGCTGACACAAAAACGGGACTCGTCAGTAAAAAGGACGGTATTCCACTGCTGGCGAGTCCACCTGGAGTGTGCTCTACACCACTGCAGTCGTCTTTCTCTTCTGGGTTGGGTCAGCATGTTACCCCTGTAAGGTCTTCTGGCTGTTAGGCCACTGCTCCTCAGTCGCCTCTCCACAGTAGAACTACTGACAGGACGGTGATTCACCCCTTGAGTCTCACGGGCTGTTTGGGCTGCTGTACGGAAACCGTCTCGCAGGTGCATCAGCCGGATGTGACGGTCTTGGCCAGGTGTTGTCACTCTTTCTCGGCCAGGCCTAGGCCGATCATCTACGGATCCAGTTTCTTGTTGCCGTTCAATTAGTCATTGGATGGTGCGCCGAATACACCCCATTCTTTGTGCGATTTGAGTGATTGGGACTCCACCCTCTGCAAGCCCCAAAGCATGGTGTCTTTGACCTTGGCTCAGACGCGGCATGATCGCCTCAACACACCTGAGACCACTGGCTTTTTTCTTGGCTGAACATCCCTTTTTAAAGCCACTGAAAACATCAGCTCATTTTAGCCATCCAATAGGAGTGGTGGTCAGAAGCCATATTCGGTGCACAAAAGTCACATGCATTATGTAACAACCCAGCAAAAGTTGAAAAGTTGTCCTGAATGACCCTGATGTAGGCTCCAAACCATGCATATATGCACACACAGTACTTAGTAACTTACAAAATTAATGTGTTAATTTTTTTATGTGGATACTTTTCATTGGGGTTCAGTATATATGTCCATGAGCTGCTTGGAAGGCCAAATGGTTTTATTGCTTTGATCATAGATAACTGACAATTCAAGCATCATAGTGGAAAATGTTTATACATGTACATGTATCCGCCATGTATGTATGACTAATACTTGCATCATTTGAACATATAAGAATATCATATCAGGTGTATGGATGGGCTAGACAAATGGTTCATTCCTAACCAGAATGACAAACATAATACAGTGGTACTTGCAGTAAAGAACACCTCTTTTGAGAGACTGCATTAGTTTTTAATACCCGCTCTTTCAAGATACGTGACTTGTTTGACTTTGATAGTTTACCTCCAATTATAGACCATCTTTCACATGAACCCAATTTTATTTGTCACTATGGGTGATCTTAAAAAGCACGTATCACTTCATGCAACATATGTTGCCTCTGGTTGAGGTAGACCTGATTCATTTAATCACTACATTCACCCTTTCTTTTTTATGTAGACTGGATTGACAGTTTAAATTCCCTTTTTGATCAATAAAAAAAATAATTAACAATGGATCAAAGTAAATAAAAAATCGTTGAAGATGTCAACATTTTACTCAGACTGGCTCAACAGGGAAATTGAGGGTTAACTCATATTCAAGATTTATGGTAAGGGATCATCACAATGGTCACAATCATGTCATATCAGGTGCTTGGAATGGCTTCACCAATTCCCCATTTTGAACCAAATTGAGGTAGAGTTGAGTGGTTTTTTAGCAGTCAACATTTTGTTTTGAAAGTTGCAAATAAATGTTTTGATGTACACACAGTTGAAAATGTACAAAATGGGAAAATTGTTGAGCCAGCTCAGGTGGAGGAATCTGAGGGAATCTGAGGACCTTCAAACTCTAAGACTGTCCATAAGTCTGGTCAAGAAGGCTGCATAGCCATCTTGGTCTAGTGAATGACAGGGCTAACCTTGGAGATTTATAGGCAATAGCTCTTAAAAATATATGACTTTGAGTTGCAGGACTGCAATTATTATTTACCCCCCCCCCGGCAAAAACGTTTGGGATGGGGTGGCGTGAGGTGGGGTGGTGGAGATAATTATTCAGCTTGAATTTAGCAGTAACAAAATTTTCTTGTTCTCATTATACCCCTGTAAACAAAGTTTGGGGGATATACTATTTTGAGCTTGTCTGTCTGTCTCTCCAGGATCAACATTTATATTTTCAAATTCTCCAAATCCATCACTCTGATTTTGCTGACACTTGGTGTTATTGTTCCTTGTGGAAGGTTCACATACACTTGCCCAATAGGTGGCGTTGCTTTGGATGCCTTATATGTGACAATTTTGTTAAGTTCGGGTTTTTATCCGTCAATTAATACATTTCTGTTGACTACCATGTAACTCAATTGTAAAGGCACTGGCAATTCACAGCTTAGACGTCTTCCCAAGGTCACAGAGCCACTATGTCAAGTTCAGCTGAGCATGGACTGTTCACGCCCTTCTAGTTATTTTCTTCAATGTTGTTTTATCGCTATGTTTTTCTATGTTTGTAAGCAGCGTATCTCTTAAAACGTTGACCACATGTAAGTCACATTTAGTTTAGGTCTAACTGTGTTATGGTACTATTTCTTCATATCATTATTTTGCAATCCTAAAACTCTTTGTCAGTGTCACTATGAGACATTTTAAGTACAAGGTTTTGAGGGATTATGTGTTAACTGTGACAATGGGGTATTCAGTAAGTTCTGTTTACTGTTATATCAAGTTACATGGTTACCCACACCAGTATAACTTTGACTTGTGACTAAAAAGTTTTGACATTTAGCTCCCAAGCTACACCTCAGGTAACCCTGAATGATCACAAAAGCATAATTATAAGCAATTTTTTATGTTTATTGTAATTTATCTTTTTTTTATATCAATTCTTTATTTCTTATATTGATGACCTTGGCCACAATTGTCACCATTTGATGATTGACTGTTAAGTAAATCATGAATCTTAGTTAGGTGACAATGATTTAGAATTCCTAGAAAATAATTAAGGAAGAAAACTGTAAAAAGTCCCTGAATTTTATTCTTAAGTTTTAATAAAGTGTGAAGAAATGCTATGGATGACTACACAACAAGGATGGAGTCCTCGCAAAGACATCCTGGATTTTATTCTCTTAATTCTGTTGGAACACTATAAAGTACAGTACCTGTTTGAGTGAACATCTGCAAATTATTGTATATTTTTTCTAAGATTTATTTTCCTTGTAATACACATGTGACAAATATACCCTTGAATAAACACCGTTACATTTCTTCATTTTGCATTTTGTTCATTTATGACTTCATTGCTTTGTTTGGCTGTTGTACTGACTTTACCCTTTATATTTTTATCGAAAAAAAAAGCAACTGACAAAGTGAAATGCTAAGAATTAGAAGAATTTTATTCCTTTTATTTATGAAATAGAGTACATAATTTTCCAATTTTCAGAGTGATTTTAATAGGTAAAAAATGAAGCCATTGGCGAGGATGACCAAGTGAATGCGAGTTTGGCCCAAAAAGGCACAAAACAAAAGCCTTCTCAACACAAGAAGCAGGCTGGCCAAAAAGAAATGCCCAGTCCAGTATATTAAGCCAGCAAATAGAGCTCATCAAAGAGGACCCTAAAAGGACAAAAGCCCAAAGCTCGTACTATGAAAAAAAAAAGGTAGACAAGCCGGAGCACAAAAGTTCAATGGATATGGAGAAGAGTGCACTTGAAATGGAAATAATGCAGTTACAGAAACAAATACTTGAATTAGAAAATGCTGTACTGAAAAAGCATAAGCCATCAGTGGGGGGTAATTTTTGCATTCCCATTGATTCCTTTGTAAGTCAATGGGGTTTGCAATGGTAGTTCACATTTTGACGTTTTCAAAATTATAATCCAGATTCACTTGAAACATTTGGAATACATACTCTATGTATTTTAGGGTTTTTTTTAGCTCTGCTGACCAAAGGTCGCAGAGATTATGTGACCGCTCATGTCTGTACGTCAGTCCGTCAGTAAACTTTTGCTCGTTAGCGCGATACCGTCTCATTAGCCCAATATAACTGAGAGAACTTATTGGGCATATAAAAATCTAGGTTCTTTTCGATATTGGTGGTACCACCTACAATATTCTGCAATATAGGGGTCAAAAATGGAAATCTTGTGAACACTCTAGCACCTTTAATTTGTGTCAGATCTTGTGGCAATGTTAGCACAGCACCAAGCAGGCAGGCCTATGTGCCCCTTGTATTACATAATCTGGGTGTCCTTGATCTTCTGTCCCAAGTTCACAGAGGACATAAAGCTAAGGACTTACTCATTGTTGTGTTGGCACATGCAACAATATTCATCACAGGAGTTACACAAATAAGTTATGATAACATGAGGAGCGAAATGCAATCCGGTGGATAATTTTTACATTAAGCTTTATATGTTTAGAAGCCACTTCAGCACTCCAAACTTTGAAATAAACAGGTGCAATATAGCCATGATGCCAGCAGAGATTAGGCCCATGGGTCTCTTGTTTTCTTTATATGTTTGTGGATGATCTTTAGGTCATAGGTCAATAAACGGTTTCCCTGCCACGTCTTTGATGTGTATGATCGAAGTCTTTAAAACCGGCTAAATGGTGACTTTGATCTGAAAGGTCAAGATCAAACTTTCAAACTGACCCTATGAGAGTGGTGGCCTCTGGTGAGAGGTATCTTATCGGCGGATGCATTTTTTTTTATTTGCCTTTATGATGGTGATTGTAAATTAATTATGCCCCCTCCCCTCCTACCAAGGTAAGACATATAATTTTTTTTTCATCCGTCTGTACATCTGACTGTCCATATTTCCGTCTGGTATTCATTCCTGGGTTATAATTTGCATTTCAGATTAATAACACTTGACACACACGTACATCTGGGCATAAGGATGTGTCATTTACCAAAAGTAGGTCACTAGGTCAAATATATGGGTCACAGTGACATTTTAAAATTTTGTCCTCACACTTGCATATATCTTGACACAAAGTTCTGTTATGAAGTGAAACTAGGTCACTAGGTCAAATATTTAAGTCACTTGTATCCTGGTAAAATCACATGTGGACTGTAATTCCTTCACTGATTAAGTTAATGTTATGAAACCTCACACACGCATATATTAACCCAAAGGTATGCAAGCAACAAAAGTAGATCACAAGGTCAAATATCTGGATCCCCGTGGTATAGTGTCAATACAGAACACTAATTGGTCTAGACAAGAGACTTCAGGGCGTGGGGGGGGGCATACATCTATGAATCTTTGATTCTGTTTAAATGATTAAATGGGGTAATAATAAATGTACATGTAAATTAAGACCAAAAAAACTAGATATGTTCATGCAAGTTATTTTCTGTTAATGCGCCTTTCACAGATCTGCTTGTTGAATAAAACACAATAGTTTAAATAGGTTTGACTGTCACATATAATTCACTTCATCTCCCTTCCCTTACTGAAATAAGCAAGTTGTAAATAGGGTAGCAATCTTTGTGGGGCTAGTTTTGCTGGCTGTCAACAGGTTGATGGTACTCCAACTCTGCAATTATCGATGAATGCTCGCTGGTAACAAGCAGGAGACCAATCAATTAAAAAAAATGTGAAACCCGAGCTGGGAACATGTGACTTGGAAAATTGAGTAAGATTGGTTGGTATCATGTTTTTACATTTGGACTTGGGAAAATTGTCACAAATTGCCTGCCAACTGGCATCATTTGGCATTTTAAAATCCAAAGGAAGTCAAATTAACTCACTCCCCAACATTCTTTGCTTTGGTTGGGGGGGGGGGGGGATGGGCAGCCGGTCTATACTCACCTTATCTGCCATTTAGTCATATCGTTAGTTTAGCTGACTTATTAGTCAGCTGAGCTTATAAGATGGTTATGGTGGATTAGGGGACAGGTATTTATTCTTGTTTTAGTGTCTGTTTCTTAAGCTTCCACTTCTGCATCTTCTTGTTCAAGGCCTTCACTTGGTTTTCAAATGGTAATTCTTAAAGAACTCGACAATACTCCAGGACACTTCACTTACAAGGATTATGTATTCAGTTGAGACCAATATTTATTCTGGGAGTGTAGTTTGGTTACCTTAAATATTACATTTTCCATCACACATATGATCTATAATGGTCAAAAGTTAAGGTCATTTTGGCAATTGCTTTAATTAATTTCGCTGCAATCTTATTTTCGCTGATTGCACAAAGCCACGAAAAGACAAAATAAAGTGAACCAGTAGTTTAACATTGTTTGCAAATGTCCAAAACAGTGAAATTTAACCTGCAATGAAATGTCAAAAATACAAAAACCGTGAAAATTTATCCATGCAAAATTAAAGCAATTTACAGTACATATAATTTTATAAAAGTTTTTATTCGAATTTTCGACAATTTAAATATTTTAATATAATTTGCCTAAAATTATGGCACTTGTATCAATAAAGATTTGTCTTATTTAAATATGCCCTAAAACTTTAGTAAGACAAGGACATTGGTTTATCTGGAGGTTTTGGATTGTACATTTTTGGACATTAATGCAACAACTTTGGACTGATTTTGATGACGTAAAGCTCAAACTGCAACTTTTGGAACAGGATATTTATATAGTTCATTGAGTAATTTGTCTTTATATGCAAGTCCATTGTGCCAGGATTGAGGGCAACAGGATAGGCTCTATCTTGGTCGAGATACGTTGTTTTTAATTTATGCATATAGTTATTTTACACAAGGTGTTTTCAGCATTTTATTCGATCCAGCCACGACCTGCAATTTCATGCTGCTGGCCCTGAAAGAATTAAAGTAACCTTTGCTGTACATGTATCTGCAAGGTAAGGCCAAATTAAATGTGTTAGTAATTTTGTCCACGTCTTAAACCTTGGTCAACATTATGTATATATTTTGACACTTCCATGTGTGCTAGGCTCTTGCACACAGACATTTGATTTCCTTGGCTGGGCCCTTTGAATACAAAATTTGAGATAACAAACACTTGTTATGTTTTGTAATCATGCATAATGATAATGATGGTTATGGTTATGTTATGATCATGGCGAGGAATTTAAAATCCTTTTTGCGGTGTGTACATGATTTCAACATGTTGGAACCTGTAACGGAAAATATATGAGTATAAAATGAATTACTAACTTTAAATATAATGTATACTTCATGTTATAATTGATTATTTACCCTGCAAAGATACAAGTGTAAGGTATATTGTTAAACCTTACGTGGAGTAAATATTTTTATATATAGACTATGTACATAAAATAATCACAATCACAGTCAATTGGCATGATTAAGCAAAGATTAGTTTTATAAAAATTTGAATTAATTATGAAAGAAAAATGCTTAAAATTAACAAAACACACACACACACACACACACACACACACTGTAAAGATTATGGTGATGGTACAATCGTGGTCATTTTATCACAGTCAATTGTGGAAATAACGCTGAACTAAGGATTCCCTCACTCTTATGGCAACTTCATTCATTCCAGCATTTTCATTTTGTAGAACAATTGTTGTAATAGGTTGGCCTTGTCCTTCGTCACCATATTCAACATCATTCACAAAATGAGCTATATTATTTAAAATAAAACAAGCTATTGTTATGTCACATGCGTTTTCAGGGTCCACTTCCAGTTCTGTATGCAGACAGGCGAATCTTCTTTTTAGAATGCCAAATGATTGTACAATTGGAACGCACGTTCTAGAGTGGGAACCATTGTACCTGTCTTAAGCTGCAGTTGTTCGCTTTAGAAAGGGTGTCGTCAGGTAAGTTTTCAGCCCATATCCACTGTCGCCCAATAAAAATCCCTCATAAATACCTTTATGTTAAAATGAAATCCAAGACCAATTTCAATTGTTTTTTTATGATTTAATTTGCTTCATATGTATAATACATTTTTTGATGAATTAAATGCAGCATTATTTAGCAATTAATTGCCTACATATTGTACAACCCAAAGTTATAAAATTTGACATTTGTTTTATCTTGATGACCTGACGATCATTTATGAAATGTACTGCAATGAAGGGCACATGGTTTTCAGCCAATCAAATGACTTGATTCTTCCTTGAAGAGACAAGGCCATACATTGCTGGAAAGGGCTTGGCTATTATTTCAGCAGATAGATGAGGTATAGATGCATAGCAATCTTTGAATTTGCTTTAATTCTGTTATAATATTATAATTTTATGAGACATTTTTGATTCAGAGTATTTGGGCTTTTGATCAAATTATGGGACAAATGCATTTATTTCCCTCACTTTTTCAAATGCAAATAATTAAAGTATGGAGATACACGTTTGTGGATAGGATCACCTTCCTAATACATTGAATACTTGGACTACAATCTAGATATACTCATTGTTTCATGGACAATGGGTTATAAATGGC
Organism: Hermodice carunculata; assembly: GCA_964020975.1. Classification (NCBI taxonomy): domain Eukaryota; kingdom Metazoa; phylum Annelida; class Polychaeta; order Eunicida; family Amphinomidae; genus Hermodice; species Hermodice carunculata. The sequence continues at coordinate 66,040,224 of OZ026623.1, forward strand.
AGCCTGATATCATCATGTATCACACTATGATGATATAAAAACTAAACTCTTTTAAGATAGAAAATGGAAGCTCTGAAATGATGGTCTTTAAATGTAATATAGTATTTCCAAACAAATGCTGTTTACAGTGAGTTTTACTGTTTTTACTTGCCTCTGTCAAACTCTTCATAAAGTGCACTTTAGTTAAATACAGTAGAATCATGAGCCGAACCCGGCCAACTCGCAACAACATTTAGAAATTTCCTGTCTGCATCACATGAAGCTTGAAATTTTCATAATTTCTTGCATCAGAGAAATAATCATTTTTTTAATGCAAAATATTATGAAGTATTGACATCATTGGTTTCAGTACCTTTTCTCAATGACAGGGAAACTGCTGTATGAAAGGGCACTTTATGTCGAAGCATGAGAACCATAAAGGACAATAAGAGGAACAGGTCTCAAAATTGATATGTTTCAGTGTCACAACCATAACTGAAAAAAATCATATAAATTAGTGGCATAATTAAGCAAAGAAAAGTTTTATGTACACTTGATTAATAATGTGATACTTTTTCAATTTTGAATCGTCTAACAAGAAGAAAAATGTCCACAGACACGAGAAAATAATCAGTTGTTTTTTGCTTACTATCAGGATTTTATTACTATTTCTAAAAAAGACATAATTATGATAACTGTTTGTTGACATATCATGATAACATTACTTGGTGATGGAGGGACAGTCAGACAATTCAGGTGATGACAATACCCTTGGGCACTTCATGTGCACAGGGTAACAATTCAATAATTGATATTCAGATTAATATTAACAAAAGATAAATATATATATATATATATATATATATATATATATATATATATATACATGTAAGTATTATGTGCATGGTACTATCAGTCATTTTATCACATTCAATTGTTGAAATAACACTGTTTTAGTGATTCCCTCAGTCTTAAGGCAACTTGATTCATTACAACATTTTCAATTTGTGGGACAATTGTTGTATTAGGTCGGCCTTGTCCTTCATCGGCATATTCAACATCAGTCACAAAACGAGCGATGTCATCAGCACAAATCAAGCTATTTTTATATAACATGTTGCATAGAACACTGAGGATAAAATTACTGTACATGGATCAATAATCATGTCAAGTTTAGAGCGTCAAGTGATGATAGCGTCCGAGAAAAAAATGTAAGACAAATTTGCTGGCAACGCAAGAAAGGCAGAAATAAAGAGCTCTTGGAACAACAAGATGTATGTGTTGACACACAAACATAATAATGAACTACTAGAAAAACTAAATGTCTGAAGCCAAAGTAAAAAGAAATAAATTGAGTTTCCATAGAAATCACCAGCATAAAAAATCAGTTTTTAGGTTATTTGTCGAAACAATAATATATAGAGAGATGGCAACAATGGTCCCCTTCTTGACCCATCCCCCGACAACAGGCAATTTAAACCTATATTGAGATGTCATGCACCTTTTAGCTTCCCAGTAGAACAAGTGTAGCATTTCTATTATATTGCCCCCTTCCCCCATGAGTGACCATTTCTGTTTTGCATGTAAAGCATATTTTTCAAGGGGGGGGGGGGGGCTCAGAAGAGGGGACCACTGTATTCAGCTTAGTGCAGATAGATTGTAACTGAACACATACACCACATTACAATTCGTAATTTGCATTTGTTTATTAAATATTTTAGTGAAAAATTAAAAATAATTGTAGTTTACAATTTGGTTTACGTATCATTCAGTGTATGTTCAAGTTGCATTCCGCGGTATTTCATACACGTACCTACCCATGTAATTCATCACTATTCATGCGTCGAAGGACCGTTGTGCCTTCGTTTTGGTCAATAAACATGATATTATGGCGGTAAAAAAGAGTTTTTACATTCGACCACGCATGTACTTGTTGTAACGGCATTCGGCCATGTACAACGGTTGTGGGGCAATTCCTCGCTGATGAGAGATAAATTTAGAACTTGCTGGCTCTCGACGGTCACGTGACGTACGCTATATAGCGAGAGCAAAATACAACTGCATGCAGTTTCCACGTGCTTGCGGAGCTGTCTGCGGAGACAGAGTGAAACGCTGAACTACCACGATTTTTCGGTCCTCAACGAGTATAGAATTTTCCATGTCATTAACTGTGCTTGATCATATTTTAATCATGCATGTTCGTATCTCAAGACCAAACGATAAATGGACGAGTTTGTACGCTCATCGGTGCCTGTGTTGTTTGTTCAACTTCACGGCTACGGCCTTCGCATCGTTTGAAGACGACGCGATGCAGTCTTACATGATGGTCCGGTGTCAATGACAATGTTTGTACCAATCTTAAATGGACACGTTTATTGACGAAACAGCAAATAGAGCTTTTATATATGGTGTTCATTTGGACGCTAAACCTGTACATGTTCTTTTCAATTCAAGTCACGATCATTTGCCATGGACTGTTTATGTTCAATTGGTATATATTTTGATAGACATATTTGTTTGCGTTAGATTACAGAAGTGTGGAAAACGAGCATATGAGAACACATATGGTCGCAAACAATAACACATGATTGTTATCTTCAAGGTTCACTGTAAATACAGATTCAACTTGGAACATATTGACCTCAAATCTCAGGAAACTAAAATTTTATGCAGTGAAACAAAATGCGTTTCAAATTTCGAGCTTTGTCTGTCATTTGCTACCAGCAGTTCTCGGTTGCGCGTACCTCAGTACCATTGGTTATCAATGTTACAGCAAAGAGGGTAGAGAGAGCCCTTCTTGATTACAGTCAGTGAGCATAACACTCTCTTCATGCTTATCTGAGAGAGAGAGAAAAAAAGAAAGAAAGAAAGAATGAAAATGACTGAAGGAGAGAGTGAAAGAGTGCTTCTTTGTATAATAAATTTTATGTTTCGAAACTCACAGTTCCTGTGTTCAAATTTTCATGTCGCATGTGCGATTATACCGAACACAGTGTGACACCCGAGGACCCGTCCAGACCGTTGTGCAGTATACGGTTATGTCAATGGTCTCAACGTTCAAAGCTTGTTTTAATTCGTTGTAAATGCATTTGGTTAGTGTGGTACACATTAATGTGAAATTACAGGTACAATCCTTCATATTTTTTAAAATAAATTCGTTATAGTGTCGTCGAGAAATATCTGTTGGTAAAATTCACTGTCGGACGAGGCTCTGAACAACGTATTGCAACTTCCCACACGTGGCATGCAGACAAATTTCCTACTTTTGCTCATAAAAGAAAGAAAGAAGGAGAGAGAGAGAGAGAGAGAGAGAGAGAGAGAGAGAGAGAGAGAGAGAGAGAAAGAGAGAAAGAAAGAAAGAAAGAAAGAAAGAAAGAAAGAAAGAAAGAAAGAAAGAAAGAAAGAAAGAAAGAAAGAAAGAAAGAAAGAAAGAAAGAAAGAAAGAAAGAAAGAAAGAAAGAAAGAAGAACCCACACATTATACCTTGCATAATTTTATGGAAATACAGAACCGTCAAGTTCATGAGAAAATTTTATAGTGCCGAAAGAAAATTGATGACGAATAGAAAAACATAAATCTTTGATATCGTAGACAATAACAGCTTGATAAGTAACGGAAGTCGCGGACACGTCTTCCTCGCAATATGTTCAGTCAAGAGCTGCCGGTGCAGACAAAATTTTATGTGGAAGTTAGCCGGAAACGCAGTTAATATGCCCTTCTCTCTCTCTCTCTCCCTCTCTCTCTCTCTCTCTCTCTCTCTCTCTCTCTCTCTCTCTCTCTCTCTCTCTCTCTCTCTCTCTCTCTCTCTCTCTCTCTCTCTCTCTCTCTCTCTCTCTCTGAAGTTGCCGTCGTCTTTTACTGATTTTAATTAACGGCACATTTGTCCCTTGAATTTGATTACCTACCCTCCCCCTCCCCAAAAAATCAACCAAAAAAAAATATTTTTTTTAAATCAGCAAGCGGAGCGGTTATAATATGAATAGGGTAATCGGTTTCAAACTTGACAAATTACAAACACGACTGATAAAGTATCCGTGACGACTTGAAAATATGTAACCACTTCAAAAAATGGGCGGCTTCTTTGATCTCTTCTTCGGCACGTCCGACAATTGGGCACTACTCTATATCTCAGACCTGTTCAGAATGAATGCAGCGACGTCATCATCACTTGAACGCCCACGGCTGACTTTGTCCTTCTTATAAAACCCGCTATCGCTCCATATTTTCAACACCGATGAAAACTGTGTGTGTCTGTCTTATTTTGTCACGCGCGGCGCGGGCACGTTTCTTTTCGCTGTCAGTGGCGTAATTTTCTTGGTCCCATGATCGTCCACAACTTCACAAGCAGACGAAAAGCCGGCTCAGACCGAAAACATAAACTGTACGCATGCGCAAGATCTGTAAGTAAATGACCCAAATGACGTTGTCGAGGAATTCCCTGCCACACTCTGTTTAAATATTCAAGTTCCATCGGTGAGCCACCGATGGAAGTCGCGATGTTTTAACTCCCAGAAAACTCGACAACGCAACAAACAACTTCAGATGGAAAACATGGGTGTTATAGTGGTTTGATTTCCACATTCATTGCACTTAAGTTGGATCATATTGATAATTTGGGTCAACTACGTCGCGGAATGCAACTTTCAGTGATAATAATACTGCGAACAAATTGTAAGCTGCAGGCTTTGTTATATACATACAACTTTACCATTAAGCCCGAAATTTTTCAATATAACTGATCAGCTTTAGTTATAACAGCCCATGAAAATTTACATATTGCATGCAACTGCTACTGGTCAGGGTGAACTTCAGGGCGTAAAATGCAGAAGAAAAGTCTCATATTCCGTTCCAAAGAACATAGTTATAACTTCCTCTACATTTATGGAATGGAAATTTCCCCTGTTAATGTATGGCACTTTATTCTCACTGGGTGCTATGATTCGCATATGTGTGCAGTCGATAGCACCAAGTACTTTTGGAAATCTTGAAATGGAATTGTATGTATACAATCGTAGGAAAAAAACTTTTACTTCTATGGGGGAATACTGCCTCTTATGGGATAACAACAGGTCTTTGAGGAGCTTATGCCCAACTTACCATGGATGAAAACGGTAAGGTGACCTTGGACAGATCAAGGTCACCAACCTACAACATGTACAGCCTTATAGCCCTCCCAGAAAACCAAAGCCATGTGCAAGACAAATTTCCAGCTCTTATACAGGTGCAGCTGTCAAGCTATATGATGAACAAACAATTTCAAGTGAGTGGTTCTGTGACCTTGATAATGTTGTCAAGGTCACGCACAAACTGTCCATGTCTGGCCCTCATGTACCCAGAGGACCAGCAGCATGTGAAACCTCAATGGCCTAGTTCTAGTACTCTTTGAGTTATCACATGAACGATTAAATTCATGTAAGAGACCCTGTGACCTTGGGAATAAGGTAAAGGTTACCAATCAGGGATGTCTAACTGGAGCATTTTAGCAAAGTTTTGCTACAGTGCTCTTCAAAATTACTACCGTCATTCTCAAAAATAAGTGTTTCTTATGTAAAGAAGTGGTAAAATGGATACAAGGAAAGAAAATTGACTCAATGGACTGAGATTTATCCCCCCCCCCCCTTCCACCCGGTCTGAAGTCACCATTTTCCTTGAATTTCCTTAGAAACATCTGTCACGGAGTCCTCTAAGTTATAACCAAATACTGAGCGGAAATATAATTGATTATGTTGATAAAACTATACATATATCCCTATACCCGTATGTGTTCACAACAAGTATTCCCTGAAAGTGGCCTTTTTGGGGGCGGGGGGGGGGGAGGGACGGGGAACTACAATCCATACTTTAAGTTCCTTAGTATACCTCTTTTTTCTCTTCCTTCCTTCCTTGCTTCTATTATGTGTATAAATAAATAAATTATGCTTCTATTTTATCTATATTTTCCCAAAATGAAATAAATCCACTTTGCTAAATAATTTATCATTTATCTATTATTGAAATTTTTGTATGCCACCAATAATAAAAATAATAATAATAATAATAATATTAATAATAATAAAGATAATAATAATAATAATAATAATAATAATAATAATAATAATAATAATAATAATAATAATAATAAAGATGATAATAATAATAATAATAATAATAATAATAATAATAATAATAATAATAATAATAATAATAATAATAATAATAATAATAATAATAATAATAATAATAATAATAATAGTAATAATAATAATAATAATAATAATAATAATAATAATAATAATAATAACACTGTGTAGAAGTCATAGTACTGGTCTTCAATGTATTGACATTGTGCGTATAAATAATCGAACTATTCATCTTTCTTATTCAAATTTTTCGAAATGAAAAAAAAGTAATACCATTGACCTTTCTTGGACAAAACCCCAATAATTATAGTTACTGCCATAATTTTTATACCATGCAGCCACGCCGAACTTTTGAAAGGAAATCTCTCCTTTTTTATGTTTCAGCAACTTAACTAGGAACGCAACCCAGCAAAGCTTTGTTTTAGTATTACTAGGTGGTGTTTCATAATGAACGCTACGTTGGAGTCCCCTGCAGTTATACACGTACCAGCGACACGGAAAAAATTGAGTGCGAGTTGCTATTTGCTCTTGTTCACCGACAGGCATTCTTATCCAGTTATTTGCCATTGTACACAGACAGTGGGATACTGCTGCAATGGCCCTGCACACTCCAAGCGTGTGCCCAATAACCTCCTGGAAGGCTCCGCATGCGTACAAACGAAGGGCCGCCAGAAGAGTTATTAGGAGAGGCAGTTTTGAACAGCAGAACATCGATAACAATGTTCAGTATAAAGAAAATGGGCGACAGTTTGAATAGGTACTTGTGGTACAGCTCATCTTCATTTAACACCTCCAGTGGATTCTGGGGATCACCCAGGTGATGTCTTGGGAATCTTTCCCTCCCCTTCCTCTATCGAAAGAAATGCCTTAGGGCACCCTCCATTTTGGTAATGAGCGATAATCCGTCGAATGTGGCGTCCGTGAGACACGTATCACGAGGATTATGAAATTTGAGTAATTGCTCATCGGATTTGAGCAATTGTTCACCGGATTTGAGCAAATACTCAAAGTAACGAGATTTAAGAAACGGACTCTGGTGAGAAAAAGCTCGGAAGTGAGACAAAACTCATTTATATCATTTATTAAGCAATCACTCCTGTTTCAGAAACCGGGCCCTTATCACCAGTCCCGACTGTATTATGGTAATGCTACTTGCAAACTTTATTTTTTTTTTTTTAATTTTTTTTTTTTTTTTTTTGTTGATTTTTGTGCTTACGACATGTCTGACACGTACGATACAAAAACTTTACGTTATCTAGTGACGTTCATCCCAACCCAGGCCGTCGTGATACATATACCGTCATTGCAACGTTCGCAGCATCAAAAGTGATGGAAAAATTGATGAAATACAATGCTTCGCTCAAAATGCAATCTTTAAAATGGTTACTATTTCTGAAACTTGGCTCGATCAGAGTTCTCCAGACTCCATATTGATAGTTTCCAACCTCCCTTCAGAAGAGACCTGCCCAACCGGGAGAGTAGGTGCCTCTTAACCTACATATATACATGCATACCAAGTACACGGCGTCTCGATCTCGAAGGTCCAGACTGGGAATGTATCTGGGTGGAAATCTCGACCCAACATGGGCCATTTCCGATAGGGAATTACTATCGACCTCCCGATCAACCCGCAGAGATCCGAGATACTTTTCCTGGGTCGCTGTTTAATTCCATCTCATCTGCAATTGAAAGTAACCCGCATATATTGATACTCATGAGTGACTTCAGTAATGGTTGTGTTGATTGGAACTCCACTTATCAAAATAGTGAACTGGGCATGTCCCTCTTCAAACTCGTAATTCAATTAAATCTTTTCCAGATAGTAGATGAACCTACTAGAATAAAAGAGTATTCAACCAGTCTGTTGGACCTTCCAATCACTGACTCGCCTGGACTTATCCTGGACAGTGGAGTCTTAGCTCCTATGTCAAATTCTGACCACCCGGTTACTTTTTGCTCCTTTTCACTCTCCTACCACAGAGACCACTCGTTCAAAAGAGGTGCATGGATTTTTATAAAAAGTTGATTTTCAAGGTCTAAACACTACCTTTTCTTCTGCTCCCTGGAACACAGCCTTCAGCGTCTTCGATTTCATGGAAGGTGTAGTATCTTACTGGTCTGACCTTCTCCTAAAAACTGCAAAAGAGTGACCCATACAAAGAAGTTACCATTAGGCCAAAGGATAAACCTTGGATAACAGCTGGAATTAAAAAAAGAAAGAAAAAAACTTATGCGTAAGCGTAATCGTGCCTGGAAACATATTAAGAAACTAACTTAAACTCCTCGCCCTTTCACTCTTGATGTCTGTGTCAATATTGACAGGTTTTTATCAGTATTGCAAAAAGGCGGCGCAATAATATTGTCAATGCAATGGAAGTCTCTATAATCTCCTACTTTTCTAAAATGCGTACACCATTAAATTAGAAAAATATGAATCCCAAATAATGGTGGAACTTGTAGAAGTCCTTACTTGGATGCAAAATCCATGAAGACATAACTTCTATGATTGAAGAAAGTAAAATTATCCCTAGCATTACTGGAAAGTGTGCGTATTTAATACTTACTTCGCTATTCTATGCGTTACTCATGCCGATAATGATGCACCACCCCTGCCAATTTTTACCTATCGTACTGAGGTACACATGAGTGATTTCACGCTCAATATAGAAAGTGTCATGGAAGCTTTACTATCATTAAGATTAACTTCTGCATCAGGCCCCGACATTATAGGTAATATTCTCCTACAAAATGCCGCTGAATCTATCTCCAAGACCTTGACAAAAATTTTCAACCTGTCTGTCAGTGTGTGCCCTGTGTTTAAAAAATTGAATAAACGAATCAAGAGTAACGCTCATCCAATTTCTTTGCAGTGTAACGTATCTAAAATTTTCGAGCGACTGGTCTTTAATTTTCTTTATTGATATATAACAGGCGCCAACCTACTAACTGATACGATATCTGGGTTTAAAACTAATGATCCAACTACCGACCAACTAATAAGTATTCTCCACACTATCTATAATGGGTTTGGAAATTCAAAGGAGGCCAGAATGGTATTCTTAGATATCTCGAAAGACTTTGACAAAGTGTGGCATGTAGGCCTCCTCTTGTAAGTACGACAGCTGGGGTTATTTGAAGGACTTCTTTGGGTGGATAAAAAGTTACCTTTCAAACCACTTTCAACGTGTTATTATCCAGGGGCAAACCTCCTCTTGCCCTCCTGTTCAGGCCGGCCTACCTCAAGGGTCAATTCTGGATCCCTTATTATTTCTTGTGTATATTAATGATATTGTAGATGATTTGCCCTATGATGTCTGCATTTTAGCCGACCACACTTACATACTTGAGATAATTCAAAACCATACCGACTCAGCACACCACTTGAATGCAAATCTTTCAATTATCTACCACGGGGGTAAATGATGGCGCATGGTTTTTAATGCCATAAAATCCATTTCAGTTATTTTCTCGGTCAAAATCAATTAACCTGATCACCCCTCCCCCCCCCCCCGTCCTTCTTAATGGATCGCCATACCAGAGAAAGACACCTATACTCACCTTGGGATTACTGTAGCCAACAATCTTTATTGGCGTGCGCATGTCACACGCATCGGAAACAAAGCCAGCCAGCGTATAGGACTTCTTCGAAGATTCCAATTTCAGTTATCCCGAAAAGCACTAGAAAGTTGAAATTTTTCAATGATTCGGCCAATTCTGGAATATGGGTCTGTTACATTTGACATTTGTGGTGAAGGTCCGAGTGATTTGCTTGAGTCGATACAGTACGAGGCAGCTGAAATATGCACTGGCGCACTAAGGCATATATCTCATAACAAACGCTTGGGTGAACTTGGTTGGCCTACACCAGCCAGCAGACGCAAATATTTTCAAATTAATCCTTTTTTATAAAATGTATTTTAACTAAACTCCTTCCTATCTATTCAACCTAGTACCTGGCGCCCCCGCCATTGCTGGTTGTACGCTCTGCCATAGGCCTATCAGCAACCTTCGCCTCATCAAATATCGAACCCAACGGTATGAAAACTCCTTTCTCCCTGATGCCACCAAACTATGGAATAATCTCCCCACTGATACCCGTAACTTCCTTTCCTTTCAGACATTTAGGTCGAAGCTCAAAGCCACTCTGCAAGCGGCAGATTTTCCTCCGGATTTCTATCCCATGGTCAGCGAGTTGCTAGCATCTGTCATGGCCAGCTACCATTAGGATCCTCCTGACTCAATTCCGATCTCCATAAAGTAAATATCATTCAACAGCCCACCTGCGCCTGCTCCCACCCAACTGAGGAATTTAAACACTTTTGTCTCTACTGCCCTAAATGTTTCCGGGAAAGAAAGAAGCTCCTGCTGGCCGTCACTCCCTGTTGACCCCCTGGTGTTAATCCAAACCTTATCATGTCTGTTGCAAGTGACAGACTATGTAGTATTTTATTGTACGGGAGTAAAGAACTTTCAGAAGAATGCAATACATTAATTTTGAACAATACAAAGTTTAAATGTTGAAACAATCCGATTTATATTGTAACAGGGTAATATCTTATCCCGTATGTATACGAAATCAGCATATGCTATTGCAGTGAATTTATATATTCAATGCATGTACCATTAATACCATCATGTTCTCTATCGTGTCTCATTTGCATATTTATACCTCAGATCATTGGTTCATCGAACAGATCTGTAAGAATATATTTATAATGATCACACATATGGGTCAATACTCCACAGGATGGTCCGACAATGGCAAGGCGGGAAGGAAAACCCGAGCTGCTAGGCGCATTAGCGGCTCCACAGTGTCAGTCAGTTTTCAGCCAGGGTGCTCTGGCCGCGCCCGGCAGGCTATAAACTCCCCTGCAGTCGTTCCTGTGTTGAAGATGCATGAGCTTGTTATTAAGTTTATTTGTGTATATAAGCCTGTTTTGGATTGGATTACAATCTTAAAATGTTTTTTGTCATTGTATTACAGCATGTCTACCGGAGTGCATAGTCACATGTTTGTACATTGTACTGTCATATGCGCCTTGTATATATCATTTTGTGCCTCTCTGTGTCTGGAAAACCCCATACATTAGTTATATTCTGTACTATTGGGTGGCCCAGTGAAAATAAATATGTTTAAACGAAACTTATATGGTAGTGCCAGTGCTTGGTGGGAAAAATGTACATCTTTCAACAAACATTGCCAGAGTTATAAACATCTTGTAAGAATGTATTTGTTTGAGGACCGAGGCTCGGTTGTTTTATATACTTTGTATTATTTTCTTTCTAAATTTCATTAACCCTGAAACGATTGATTGTAACTTGTCTAGGACAATCGGATATGGAATTACCATTTCGCTTGTCCTCACAACATGTCACACACACACACACACACATACACACGCATACATAAATTGGAAAGATTTAAAGATCCTATCGATTGACCATGTTCAAATTTGATATATGGGGGACTCATGGGTTGTTCTCACCATACGATGTGCTCTAAAAATGGGTGTGAAATAATACTCTTATTCAAATTCTTATTTTAGAAGCTTATTACGCCCTCAATCGTCGCTTTCCGTTTATTTCCGAAACCCACGGCGCGCAAAAAGCTCGTGACGTCACAAACGCAACATCGCTAGCTGACAGGGAAGACTCCGACTAAGATTGCGAGCTATGGCTGTCAAGTGTCACTTCGTTTAAACATATTTTATTTATCGACAGGATTAAAAATGCATGTGAAAATATTCATTTTCTTTCTTGTTGCTGCCCAGGAGGGGTGGGTCTGTTGCTCTTAGTTGTAGCAATACAAGTTCTACAGCTTGTTTACAAAGATCTAAATTACGTAGAGCGTGGACCCGTGCAGTCAAGATTTACAGGGACAAGTGGCAAGACCCTGAGAATCTATAATCGATCAGGCCTAATTACCGAACACTTTATGGAAAACGACTTTGATTTGTCAAATATGATGATGCTTAGGATAGGTTTGAAAAGAAAAAAAAAATACTGCTGTTGCCAAATGCAGTCCCATTGCATTCTCCATGATATTACATGCCTATTTAGCCGACACTCTGACCATATTTTTATTTGGCTGGTGGCTAGGGTCTCTGTCCAAATGTCAGAGGCCATCGGTTTGCAAAGAAGGCAAACATTACTCATTTAGCAAAACATAACATCATTTAATCTTAAATTATCATACTAAAGGTCATAATTCAACCTAATACTAGCAGTCTTGCAAAACATGTAAACGTATGGATGCTACTGCCTAAGATTCTCTGAGCCAGGCTGACTTTCTGTAGGACTTTGAAAGTAAGAACTTACTTAATTGAAAGTATTTATAAACTCTATATTAATACGTAAGGATGTGAACTAACTGAAAAATCCTCATTTTTATCTTTCTATTTGGTTGTATGCATGTTTGAATGTTTGTAATTATGTATATTTGTATTATGTATGTATTATGTATGTATGTATGTATGTATGTATGTATGTGCATATGTATTTATGTATGTACCCCATTATCCCTTTTGAGCGCCCATAATACGTTATGTGTGATGTATGTATGCATACTATGTACATTTATGTACATACTTTGTACATATATATCTACATGTATGTATCTATGTGCTATCTATGGATGAATAACACTTATGCCTAAATATGCTTTGGACGTCTCGTGCCAGTTGCCTGTGTAGCCACTGGTTACAGGGCTCTACTTACTCACAACCCCTCTCACCTGTCTGCAGAACGGCATTCCTATTGCGTGTGGACAGCAGCTGCAGTCTCGCTGGACCGTCGCGGCATCTGATTGGCATGTGGCCCTAAACGTTCGGCGAAGCAAGGAAAGTCGCTTAGCAGGCAACTTTCCTCAGCCCAGCAGCACAATGTGTGCTAGTACTGTGACAATTATGTTGCTCGTGTTTATCCTATTATCATGATAATATTATGAAGTTAAAAAGAAGCAGCCCAATTAAGCTTACTGGACCTGAAAACTAGCTGAGCTCTTGTTTATCCTATCATCATGATAATATTTTGAAGTTAAAAAGAAGCAACCCAAATAAGCTTACTGGACCTGAAAACTAGCTGAATACTTCCCAAACCAAGCATAATTACTAAATTTTTACACTACAAGTTCGGATACGAACCTTCGACTTAACACTGAACCAGAATGTACCTTTCTAGCTGGATAGATTACTTAACTTAAACTACCCGCCAGTGTATAAATGAATAGAAACAAAAGCAGGCATGGTATTAAGTACCAGCGTTTATAAAATAAACATTTACAGCTAGACCAGCTGTACAAACTAAGGGAAATCCTAACAAGTGCTGAAAAAATGAACATCCTGCACCACACTTGTAAAACAAACCCAATTATGAACCTTACTCCTCACCCTGTAAGTTGTGTTGATTTTGCTGTTTGGCGCGAAAGGGTTAATACTGTGCATGCTGATTTTTTCCGGAACTAGCATTGCCTGTGTGACCACATTTTGAACCAAGAAATGGCGAAGAAGTGAACATCCACCATCCAGACAAATAAGCAAATTTAATGTATAAAAATGATACAATACTGGTCCAAAATTACATCACAAAATGTCTGTCAGTCTTAGTCAATCAGTGTTTCACTTTGTTTGACAATTCACGAGATAATTATCAAGGGTACGGTATCGACATTTTGGCAATTGTCAAAATTTCCTTGTGTGTTTCTTTGGGCTTTTATTTTTAGGATTATGGGAGTTCGTGTCCAGAAATTAGCTACACAATCTTGATTTCAATGGTAGACTGGTCCTCTTAAAAGTAGCAAAAATGAAATTTAACTTTATCATCTTATAGTAAAATTATCGACGGAAGTGCCCATACAAGGAAGGATTTATTCCAAAAAGATAACTGAATTTGATTTTTAATAAATGTCATTTACTTATTCAAAACATTTTATACATGACTGTCACCAATTAACCACTTAGAGTTTTGTACAAACTAGTTAACTACCTTGAGCTTTTGTAGAACCTTGAATATTTTCGGATGCGCTAAATAGACAATATGGGATATGCGGTGGTGTCATCTTTCAAGATGGTAATGTGTCCTTGGTTCGCCATTCAACACCAGGAGGTACAAACTCTAATGACGGAGAGGGAACAGAACCTGATAAATCCCCTGTGAATGACTAGTTTACCAACATCTTCAGCATTGTTTATAATGCTACCAACATATGTACGTTTAAAAAATAATATAGGAAAACCTCAGCATTTTCAGGCATGAATTCCGGTAGAGCTTCAAAGCTCTCATGAATCACACCTGAAGTAAAGTCGGGCTGGTCACCATCCTGATGTGAATTGCAGACTCTGAGTCATTCAGGTATTGTTTCTGGTAGCCAAGTTATCGCGCTTCACGACAATGTGCCTGTGCAAAGTGAAAGAAACAGAAACTTATTCCATCCGAATATGAGCTTTTACGATAATGTCATTCGTGAAGAGGAATTCGACAATGAGTCCAGTACCGTCTAAGATGAGCGCCCATCAGGCATTGAGTGTGCTGCATGGAACATGCATTTCTCTCTCTCTCTCTCTCTCTCTCTCTCTCTCTCTCTCTCTCTCTCTCTCTCTCTCTCTCTCTCTCTCTCTCTCTCTCTCTCTCTCTCTCTCTCTCTCTCTCTCTGATTCTCTCTCTCTCTCTCTCTCTCTCACCCTCCCTCTCTCTCTCTCTATGTCTATCTATCTGTCTATATGTCTTTCTTTCTCTCTCTCTGTGTCTGTCTCTCGTATTACAGCTTTCTTCACAAAATACCAAATGCCAAAAGCAAAGAAACGAAGCAAGACACGGTGCACGGTTGGCAGAGCGGTAAGACGCTCGCCTTTCACCTCTGCGACCCGGGTTCGATTCTCGTCCTGGGCAGCATGTGGAAAAAGTTCCTACCACTTTAACCGTGCACGGTGGTTTTCTCCGAGTTCTTCGGTTTCCTCCACTAGGCAAGGTAGGAAGTATACGCCAACATCTGTGCCATGGAGAGTGACTCGATAAGTCAATGCTTGACTTCTTTCACAATCCATGTAAAACAAAAGTGTCTATACTTTTAGTGCTGCCAACGTCACGCTAAGCAGCAGTTAACCTGTCACAACGACAACGACAGCCACTATATATATATATATATATATATATATATATATATATATATACATATATATATATATATATATATATATATATATATATATATATATATATATATATATATATATATATATATATATATATATATATATATATGTACTGTAGTTCTAGAAATTTTCGGTTCATTGTAATTTGGTGCTTTTCACCCTGGTATCCGGTTGGCGAAATTCAAATGCGCTAAGATTAATCTGTAAATTGAAATAGCAAGTATTCACCAATGATGCGGAGATTAATCAAGCACGCACCTTTTCTGTTGGCCGCATAAACACAAGAGAAAAACCTGAGTGTGCGGTGCCTCATACACACCACAGGGTCACGCACCCCCGAAATCTTTTAGACACAATAGGCATTTACAAATGATCTTGTGAAAGCTATAAAGCAGGCTATTAAGCTTTCAGTGTCAGTTAGTTCGTCTGGTAAGTTTTCTGCCACCTGCCTTGCATACTGGTATATTGTAAACTCAATTTTGCATTGCCTGTAAACGCGTGATAATAAAATGCGCCAAAATTTTCTAATATAGCCAAAATGGCATTTGCGCGAAATTAACCGCACGCGAAAATTTCTACAATTGCAGTACACACACACACACACACACACACATATATATATATATAATATATTTATATATATATATATACATATATATATATATATATATATATATGTGTGTGTGTGTGTGTGTGTGTGTGTGTGTGTGTGTGTGTGTGTGTGTGTGTGTGTGTGTTTGTGTGTGTTTGTGTAAAGCCCCGATGAATGTTGGGAAATTGGGAAAAGTAATCAGCGTACAGATTTGTATAATTGACATATAATTATAACTGTAGGTTACATGTATTCTATAAATAATGGGGCAAACTGATTTTCAGAGAAACATAAGAGAGGAGTGGACAGAATGGCAGCAACTCAGGGCCCAACTTGCCCAGAATGACAATTGTGAAATTTAATACTCCCCCCCACACACACACACTCACTGTATGCCTGGTCAACCATTTTTTGCACATTGCTATCCGTTTGCCTCATATTTTGTTTTCTTTCTTGACCGTGGCATGTTCCCAAGCAGTACAAAACACCGATGGATAACCAAAGCTCCGTCCATGCCGTTGATAATGACATGTTACCTAATTGTCAAATTTTCAAAGAGAGACTGAACTGTATCAACTTTGTGGATTCTTGATTTTATTTCTAGCTGTGTGTTGCAATCATCGATGCTTCATAATTACATCTTATGAAATATTTCTAAATTGGGAAAGACGATGAATAAAATCATTTGCACCACTGCGGCTGTGAATTCAACTGTAATATCGAAAAAAACAGTCTACATTTACTTAATCAATGACCACTTCCAGGGAATTCATTTTTTGCATCATACCCACATGTTGACTGTTGCACATTTTGTCGACAGCCAAACAGTCTTTTTTGTCTGTTTGTACTTATATCTCTTTGGGGCTATGTCCAAGGTGGCTCAGTTCCTAATAGCCCATTTGCTAAACCTGACACATTTGTGAGACGAATTGACCATACAAGTGTACCTTGATTGTTTTGAATATGTCTGACCACAACATAAATTGCTCAAATTCACTACCCGTCAAATCTTCAAGAGACCTAAAATTGGGAGTTCTTGATATAATCATTTATTTTTTACACTGCAACTTTCAGTATGCATTGATATGTTGTTATAGAAAAGGAAAGGGTAATGGTTGTCTAGCCTCTAAAACCATAATCCTTGAGGTACAGCATATTGCAACACCCCAGATCATGCACATGGATGGCCAGCATAGCAATTCAACTTCAACGTTGTCAGGGGTGAAATCTGCTTTTTATTGGTATTGGAAGATGAATGTTGATGTTTGGTGACGTTTGTATCTCTTTGCTGTCATTGTTGAGTTTAAATTTATGAATGTGTTTGTTGCTTTTCCTGAAATTTTTGCATGCTGGCACCAGATGATAAACTTTGAATAAAATTATTCCTATTTTTGAAACACAGAATTTTTCATAATGTTCACTTGCCGAAAAGAAAGCATATTCATAATTATATTCTTCTACATGTTTAAAGATTTAAAAGTCTTTCTTTCGTCCTTAATTAAATAACTGTTCAATTCCCGCGGGATCCATCCTTGGTGGAAATGGTGCGAAGTACTTGTCAGTTTCTTTAAGTCGTACACGTACCAGTGAAAAGGAATTCACCTGCTGCGCTCTCCTGTTTGAATAAGCAGTGATTATAGCACCCTTATTTCTTAATTTGGAGAACAAAAATGGCGTTACACGTTACACAAAATAAATTGTTGAGTGTGAGATGTTTTGATTTTGGATGTAGACAGAGGAAATAACTTTTATTTTTTCTCTTTTTACTTATCCCAACAGATGTGCATGGATCAAGCAATATTTTAATAATTCTCTGAAAGATACTCTTAACTGCGTCCTTATATGAAAAAAAAAATATTAGCTTTTCGCACGGTCCGTGAATTTTAAATGCTATAAGCAGCAGTAGTTGAAACACTAACATATATTTAGTACATAGAAGCAAATGGTTCACCCACTGGCTAATATAACGGCATGACCTGAGGGCGTAAAATGTGTGTATTTTAATTGGAACATTTTGCTGATACTGATTAAAAAACAAACGCACATACAGAGCATAATATCATATGGTAAAAATGTATGCATAAAACACAAGGCTAATGTATACAAATTTCATATTAGGAGAATCCCTATATCTGTTACACTTCAACATCATGCACTGCAAACAGCTGTATGAATCCATTACTAGCAGGTTATAACATTGGCAACAGTCCCATGGCTGACTTTTCTGGGCAAGGGTCACGTGCAATGGTCGAGCCTTTAGGGAAAACCACTGGACGTGAGCCACGTTCTGATAAGTCAGCCATCACACTGTAGCCAATCCTATCACTTGTTTACTGATAGATCAGCCATTGGACTTACTGTGGCCAATCCTGAACTTGTTTATTGTCTTGCGCGCAATACTGTGACACATGTCCACATACACAGTTGCCTGAGGGTGTTAAATGCTTGTGCTATTTTTTAAAGCATAATGAGGTGACTGTCAATCAAAATATCGGACTCTCCTGAGCAACGACAATCAAAGCATTTTTTGCCGCAAGCGGTAATAAACCTTGATATCGTAGTTCGAAATTCTGTACATGTTAAAAACCGTCCAAATTTTGAAAAGGCCATCAACATCAACATCACCAGAAATGACAGCAAGACTTGAAAATCTACAACAATTATCAATCCTTGCCCCGCTACACATCTGCAGCAGAGGATAGCACCAGAACAGCTTCCCCAACTGCTGGTTATCTATGCCAACTTGACAAACACAAATAAAGTAACCCTTTATAAGGAACATATGCCAGGGTGGCACCTTCCACTTTCTGGGTTCAGCTAACTGTTTTGCATCTGGTGTTATGAATCTGTTGAACATTGAGAAAAAGACAGCGTTGTCATATACAAACGCAATGATTACATAAAAAAGTACATATTACTTCCAAAGAAGACCCTTAATTTTTCCAGAGATAGATCAGTAGGCTAGAGTCAGTTTCCTTTGACAGTCTGATTGCTGTATTTTAATGGTCCCTTGTCCCCAAGCCCATGATCTTGCTATCATACACAAGGGTGCTGTAACGACTTTTCCACCCATTGTTAGAAGTTATAAATTCTGTCAAGTTAGTTGTCTGTTTTACAATCAGGAAAGGTGATTCCACATTTTTCCCTCCAAGAAAGCAAAGTTTTTGGTCCCAGGTAACCGTATTATAAAAGGAATCGCAGGGCTGATTTTATTGACAATTCTCAATACTTCAAAAGCAAACCCTAAACAGGGTACACATAATCTGCAGACCCCAGCACACTGCTACTGATCCTTGTATGTGGCTGTTCACTGTTGACTATTACGTGGTGGAGGGGGGGGGGTTCTTGAATTGCTTCCAGTTTCTGTGAAGTACCCTTGCTACAAAAGTGCCTGATGACAGGACTGTAAACAAAATTGATATGCCCGAGGACTTAAATAAAGCTACTTAATATGGAGCGTCTACGACCCTACTAAATCTTATTAGATAATTTAATTAACGAGTGGCGTCCAGGTAATTTTAGACACATGTTTATCTATTTGTAAATCGCGGTCAATATATACGCACCAGAAATGAGAACGCATGACCACAAATTGCAAATAGGCATCTGGAGGAGAGATTCATTGTCCCAGTTGTTAATATTATGTTTGGTTTGGGGCCTACAGTTTGTCAACATACAATACATGTTGGAGGTTCAGCACACATATGTTGTTGGTTTTAAACAACTGTTCAACCATTATTGATTGTATTCCTAGCACAGAAGTAACCTGGAGAGTTCAGTAATATGACTGAGAGTGTTGACATTGGTGTAATTGTGCAAGGTATATTCAATTTTGTAGTTGATATCGTTCATGGCATAAAATAGACTGGAACACTGACACACGCCAAAATTAATCTCAAGCCCCCCCAATTATATTCATTCTCCATTTTAACCATATGCTTCCTGAGTTTGAAGAAACTGACAACCATGTTCGAAGCACTTGGTGAGACTCCATAACTCACAAGTTCAAAACCAGTCGGTCGTGAAGTACTTAGCAACGATAGCCATTCCTTTGACCAGACAAGTTAGGTGAAATAATATGCTCAGAGTACAATCCTAGGAAGATTGGCCATGACTGACTCGAATATTTCGTGACCAGCAAGGATGTATACTATGTGGGCGGCAGTTCTGTTTGTGAAGGAAATCTGGCTACGTGAACTTGGGATAGGATCAAGGTCACCCATGTATTGAGTAAGTCTGATGTTTATGGAAGAACAATAACATGTGCAAGATCAAGGTTCCAGTTCAAGTAGTTCGTAAGTTACAGTGAAGAGTAAAACTCATGTATGTTGCACCGTGATCCTAGAAACAAGGTCAAGGTCACGCCTGTACTGTGTAAGCGTGACCTTCATAGAAAAACATTAACATGTGCAACTTCAAGTTCCTAACTTTCATGTCAGTTGTCTTGTCACCTTGGGAATGAGGTCAAGGTCCAAAAGTCATTGGAGCATGATCACTTACACAAAATATGTAGACACGTATGAAAGGTACATCTTACCAAGTTTGGCACAAATCTGGCCAAAAATTATAAGTTATAACCATTACAAGAAATTCCCTTGTCAAACTTTTTTAAAAGATTTTCCGAAAAAAATCATGAAAAATAAAAAAAAAATCACTGGAGCATGACCATTCAAACAAACTTGATAGGGACTTAACTGAGATTCATTGCCACCAAGTTTAAGGTCAATCTGACAGACGGTTTCCTCAGAGAAGTCCAAAGTGTCTATTAGCATTAGAATGGCCATTGACTTGCATAGAACTAAATAGGAAAGGTTCATTTACCAATAAGCACCGCATTTAAAAAAATAAAAGGTTAAAAATCAGGAATCCATAGCAATACCACCTAGTAAACAATTTGCTTGACTATTCCACAAAGAACGTATCCACCAAGTTTCAGCTTAACCTGATTGACAGTTCTGGAGAATAAGCCGAAAAGAGCAAAAACACAGAATAGTATCAAAAATTAGGAAAAAAATCGCAGCGACACCTGGTGAACAATTAAAAATTAGGAGTCCCTAGAAGTGTTCCTGTGTCATATTAAAGCAATTGAGTGAGCAGTTATTGAGAAGAAGATTTTTTAAAATTTGCCCCAAAAAAGAACAAAAAATGCATAAAAAGTAAAAATATCAATGGAGTGTGACTATTTAAACAGCTTGGTAGCGACTGACCTAAGGTAGATCCTCACAAATTTTGAAGTCAGACTGGTTGATAGTTTCAGAAAAGAAGTCAAAATATGAACTAGGAAAAAATTGCTTCACAGCAAACCTGGGTGCCTTCAAAATGAGAACAGTTTGAAATGTTGCACGTTGCCGTTGTTATACATAATCTAAATTTTGTGTATTAGCCAAATGTGCATAATTTTAAATGTTACAACATTTGTTCCTTGTTCATTGGATGTGGCCATGTCTCAAACTAATAAACTGAAGTTGAAAGACACCTATATCTATAACAGTCTCGAAGCTATTCAACATTTTAACTTTATGTATTTGCCTAATTTGCATCCATTAAAATTGTGCAATTTTGGATCATGGTTCATTCGATGTGGCTATGTCACAAGCCTATGGATTGAAATTGGAATGGCACCTCTATCTATATTACTTTTGAAGCTATTCATGATTTAAATCTTGCAAAATCACCTAATTTGCATAAATTAGAATACTACAACTTTGGTTCATGGTTCATTGGATGCGGCTTTGCCACAAACTTTTACATTGAAGTCGGAATGGCATCTGTATGTATAATAGTTTTAGATATATTCAACTTTTACAATTTTCAGTGCCTCTAATTAGCACAGTTTGAAATTCTACAAATTTCATTAACTGTCCATTGTATTGGCCGGTGTCTCACTTCTGCACATTGAAATTTTCAGCCTATCTGCAATAGCTTGGGTGATGTGGAGCTTTTAAAATTTTAATTCCCTTTCATTTGCATAATTTCAAATATCATGACTATTCCCGACCAGGTGCACAATTTCACTGGTAAGTCAGTCACGATGGCAAGTTTGGTGGTTTTGGGAATAATAGAGCTTAAGAAAAACTCCAGACCATTTTGGGTGCCATGGAAAGAAAGAAATTTAAGAACCTGAGGAAAAACAATAGGTCTGGGTTGGCAAAGAAAGAAAGAAAGAGCAAAAGAAAGAAAGAAAGAAAGAAAGAAAGAAAGAAAGAAAGAAAGAAAGAAAGAAAGAAAGAAAGAAAGAAAGAAAGAAAGAAAGAGAGGCACTTTCAGATACTGTCCATTATATTGGCAGTTGTCACAAACCAGAAAATGCACATTGAAATTTTGTGTCTATCTGTACTAGTTTGGAAGATCTAGAGCTTTCAAAATTTTAAGTGCCCCTAATTTGAATGATTTTAATGACTATTCCATTATGACTATTCCAGACCGGGTGCTCAATTTCACTGGTAGGTCAGTCACCATGGCAAGTTTGGTGGTTTTCGGAATGATAATGTCAGAGAAAGAACTCCAGACAAATGTGGTAATAACGAAGGAAGAAAGAGAGAAGGAAGTAGAGAAAGAGAGAAAGAAAGAGAGAGAGAAAGAAAGAAAGAGAGAGAGAAAGAAAGAAAGAAAGAAAGAAAGAAAGAAAGAAAGAAAGAAAGAAAGAAAGAAAGAAAGAAAGAAAGAAAGAAAGAAAGAAAGAAAGAAGAAGAATTCTTGGAAAAACAAAATTTTGAGGTTGTCAAAGGTGTGTTTACCTTAAACTACCAAAATTAAGAAAAAAATCGGTAAAATCAGGAATCCACAGCAGTGCCTCCTAGTGAACAGTTTTGTTTGCCCTGTCCACAAGGAACATATCTTCCAACTTTCAGCTTAATGTGAGTGATGGTTCTGGAGGAGTCAAAAATAGCAACAACAACAACAAAAAAAAAACCACACACACAAATAGAAATAATTGTAGCACCGCGTGGTGAACAACTAGGGGTCCCTAGGAGTGTCCCTGTGTGATATCAAAGCAATTGGGTGAGCGGTTTCAGAGTAATTTGTTTAGGATTTGCCCCCCCCCCCCCAAAAAAAAAATTTAAAAAATAAAAAATCCAAAATATTACTGGAGCGTGACTATTTCAACAGACTTGGTGAACACGTACCCAAGGTACATTCCACCGAATTTGAAGTAAACATGGCTGACAGCTATAAAGAAGAAGCCGAAAATGTCAAATGTGGACGGGCGGGTGACGGACAAAGGACCATCTTATCAGCTCAGCCATGGCTGACAAGTCGGCCAAGCTAAAAAAATATAAAATAGGGCCCATTTTAAAACTAACGCAATAGGATAATTTAGGGATTTTTCAAAAATTAAAAAGAATGGCTGTGAATTGCAGACCCCCATAGGTCCATATTTTTTTCCAATGAAATCCCAGAATTTTCAAGTGTTTACGGACAGTGTACGAACCGTGTCGATTGTATTATGCATCCAAGGCCGGTTATAGTAGTAGTAAGTAGTAAAATTTTGGTTCAGGGGTAAGTCAAATTGTTCTTATCTGAACCTGTACTATGTAAATTTGGTAATTATGGTTTGTTTGACAGGTAATCTTCTTTGATATGAAGCTCTGCATTTACAAGCAAAACTTCACATATTTAGCTAATTCATCAATCGCCACGTTCATATTTATTCATTATTATGTGGGTTGTCTTTGCTGAATATTTAGCTTAGGCAAGGAGCCGCTACTCAGAGAGACGTGTACGGGTAAAAGGCTCCGAAACATGTTGAGTAGTTACCCGCTGAAGACCCTTTAATTTATTTGGTCTGATACAGCCTATGTCAAAATTTTACAGAGGAACGTGTGCAATATAGACAATAGTAATTCCATATATATACAGGTTAGACAGGGACAGGTTAGCTTATGGAGAGTAAAGAGTTCGAACTGCGGAATAGGATATTGACTACTAGGAAGTGGTTCTGGGCAAAAAGACACAAATTGACTGAAAGAGATTCTATATTTTGCTTCTACAGCTTGTTCCTATTAAAGTGGTATGACTGGACAATTGACATATTAAATGAATATGTTGGAATATAAAATGTACATTATGTACTACACATGTCTGTGTTTTACTCATGATTTGCAAATACAAAAACATGTAGCTTCTGTTAAAGTTATGAGTTTTTGTTTCACATTTGGTGGGTACCTGTGTTTTTTCAAGTCTTTTGACCAGGAACACAGAGAATACGTCCTCTTCTGTGTAGCTATGTTATAAATAGTGCCAGTGGTTCGGTACATCCATACACAGGGTCGGGTTGCATCTTAGTCAGTCATAACAATCTCCAGCTGCCCATTAATCGACAGTATTATACTGTTGTGTGATAAGGTGATAAGTGTGATACTGTAGAGTTATAAAGTAATCAGCAGTGGGCCAACGATGGTGTAGAGGGTGTCGGGTCTCCATACTCAATGTGAGGATGGAATGCCCGGCTAATCATATGCACAGGCATCAAGACACCGCTTACACGTAACAATTTCTTTGTGGCTTGCAAACAAGCACGCAAACACAAGAGGATGACTCAGTGACCCAGGCTGTTTTATCAAAGGATTGCTCCCCTCTCATCCCTCATCCTTGCCCAGGTTGACCTGACAAGGCACTTGTTAATATTAGGCAAAATTAGGGCTATAGCCGCCTTAGTAACTTTGACCAGTGGTTGCTCTCAGCCGAGAAATATATGTAGGTATACGTGACGGATCCGAGTAAGTTATCAATCCTCTTGGGCTCACATGGGCAGGAAGTGTGTGTGTGTGTGTGTGTGTGTGTGTGTGTGTGTTGTGGGGAGGGGATGCCAGGCTAAAGGGTACCACAAGTATTTCATTATTCTTTCTACGCATCTTAAAAGTGATATGTATACCGATTGATGTATATCTAAGTTAACGTTTCATAATCAAATATTGAGAAAAGCTAGCTGGGGAGGGGGACGGGCACTTGTGTTTTTGTTTTTACATAAAGTGTCCATCCAGACACAAGTGGCTTTTTTAATCATAATTCTTGGTCAGTTGTGTGTAAAGTGCAAATACAATTCTTGAAGTTGTGGATTAGTAAGCCATGACACTGCGACCACATACTTTTGTGATCCTGACAACAAAAGGATTAATTACATGGGCTGGGGCTGGGAATGGGTTCAAAAAATCTGCATCAGGAATTAATATCTCACGGCAAATCCCATCTCCCCCCCCCCCGCAAAGGTGAAGGCTGTGTGGCCGCTGATTTGATCACATGGTAGCAAACATGCCCACAAGACTGTCACGCTTCACATTTGACCCGGCTTATAAGAATCTCTGATGAGGACCCTATCTTACAGCCAAATGTTTTGGCTGGTTTGTTTTCATGCAATTGTTTGTCCTGCGTGGATGTCCCAAACTTCAGCTACATCCATCTGGTCAGTATTTCTTTGCTTTTGTGCGCATTTGTATCTGTGGACTGGAAAAACATGTCCTAAAATATCAAATATGTCTTGCCAGTTTTTCCCGAATCCCACTGCAATATCTGTTATGAAGTTTTCGTGAAAAAAATAATGATCGAAATGACAGATAGTCATTTGATTTTTTTTTTATTACGGGGCATGGGTGAAAGAAACCTCATGATGTTTGCAGTGATAATGACTTTATGTATCATACATGATAAGCTGTATAAAAACCTAAGTAGGGGTGCCAAATTGGAACCAAAATGGACTGTTGTCTTGAATGGAAAATACAGTAATGCTGGTCC